>JAJHSJ010000005.1:97132059-97261704 GCA_021015155.1 Magnolia officinalis | reverse complement strand
CTCTCTCTCTCTCTCTCTATCCGAATTGGTACCAACTCGAACTGACTCGGTCTAGATTAGTCCAGGCTAGACCCGGATTTAGATCGGTTTAGGCATGCTGGACTCGGTACTGAGTTAAGTCGAGTTCAAATTAGGCCTATTTCAAAACCGGATCGAGTCGGGTCAGCCCTAACACAGTCCAACTCTAAGTCCATGGCCCCCTTGTACAAACTGAAAACACTAGGGATACTTTACCTCCCAGCAGATCGAGCGTTCTATGGTTCCCTTTTAGCACATGGCCCATTGGCCGTGGGACCCCTGTTTTCAATAATGTGGATGACGTACGTTCATGCCATGGTTACGATGGACGAACGGTAACATCGTCAACCATATCATGTAAGATTGGGATCGGAGAAAGACTATACTCTGGCAGAGTGTGATAAAGATACGCCGGCACTTAAAAGATACTTAGAAATTGCATACGTTCCAAATTACGTGTATCAGTTTAAATGCATCATGAACTAAAAACGGCGCTTATTTGATCATCTGAATATCCGATTGAGAGATGTTCATTCGACGGTTAAAAATGACTTTATACTCGTCAGAGTGTGATGGAAGATATGCAGGCAGTTAGAAGATATGTACAAATTGCATACCAGTAATTCAAATTAAACCGTCTAAATTATGCGTATCAGTTTAGATGTATCATAAATAAAAAAATTGCACTTATTTGATCATCCGAATATCAGATTAGTGGACATTTATTGGACGGTTAAAAATGAATAGTATCCAATGGTGTTATTTCCACCCAGTCTCTGTCAATCCGACGTTTCCAC
Source organism: Magnolia officinalis (assembly GCA_021015155.1). Taxonomy (NCBI): domain Eukaryota; kingdom Viridiplantae; phylum Streptophyta; class Magnoliopsida; order Magnoliales; family Magnoliaceae; genus Magnolia; species Magnolia officinalis. The sequence goes on along the minus strand of JAJHSJ010000005.1, from coordinate 97,260,889 downwards.
GATTTACCTGGTTTAATTTGAGTCAGAGACTTTGCAGAGTGTTGATCAATGTTATAGAAATCGCATCAAGTGGATGATCCTAGCCATTGGAGTGTTGGTCCCTTTGTTAGAGCCGTCCAATTTTTACCAGCCATAATCAGATCGCTACCATCATCTGTCCAAAGCGCATGGTAGAATCATAATCAATCCAAAATGGGGCCCATCGAATTGATGTTTCCAGATGATGGTTTGACCCAATTTACTTTGCTATTCAATCTCAACTGTCCATTTTTTTCCTGATATTTTGGATGGCTAGAACCATCCGATCCATGTGATTTTTTCAGGATGGCTTGGTAATAGTGAGATGGAACAAATGGACAGTCTGGATCGAAAATTGGTGGTTCCTTGTATCATTTAAAAGCTTTGGAGAAAGTGGTAGCCGTCCCAAAAATACATATGTATATATAAAAAGAAAACCGTATCAAATACAGAAACAAAAATACCAATTACCAAAAAAATAAGAGATAGAAATGCTACTTTGCAGTCCACTACACAAAACGCACTACACCTACCAAAAAACCACACGAGTGCTAGATCCGGTCCATCCATCAGGTAGGCCCACACCGATAACTTGCTCTGGACAAAAGATTCAGGCTCCTCTGCCTATCACGTGCGAAACACGTGCTTAATTTGGACTGGTGGTCATCATCTTGCGTCTTTCTACGTGAACGTTGCCCAACTCATGAGTAAGATGGCCAGACTTTTGGGCCAGAGAAATTAACCTGAGGGGCCTACCGGTGAATGGTCTGGATATCTCACATGTGTGCGATCTTGGCACGTGTGAGGCGTCTGAGTTTGCGACTGCAATCAGCAACATCAAGAAAAGGGAGGGATACATGACCAAGGTTTCAGACGCTTGCCGACCCCACTTCTGGGGAAGTGTGGTGATCCAAGCCGTCCATCTGGGTGACCCCAACGTATAGATGAGGTGATCCAAGAATCTGGATGGTCCATTCATCAGAAGGGCCACAGAGTACCAAACATCAGATGTGTCCCACCCGAGGCTCAGACCATCCTGATTCTTGGGTAAGGGCATATACACATTGGGGGACACCTAATGGACGGCTTGGATGGAAGGGGATCTAACCGGTGGTGATATGAACTCCAATAGCAATGAGGAAGATAGTGATGAAGCCGAAAAAGATGATGGTGTGTACGCAGATGGAAACAGGACTCGTCTGGAAATTCGCAAACTCCACAGCTCTTTTATTCCCAGGCAGCTGAAACAGAAGGCCTGGAGTCAACAGCACAAACAGAACAACGGCTATCACAACTGGGCCCCAGTCTGCCATCTCTCAACGGTTCGGATCTCTCTCTCTCTCTCTCTCTCTCTCTCTCACTCTTGTAGTGTTGGAAGGGTAGAAGAGGACTGAGAATTCTAACGCCATTGGAATCGACGCTTTGGCCACGACGAGCGTGCCGGCAGAGGATTATAGATGCGCGACCCTATGGTTTTTAATACGCTGGTTTCCAATTCTGGCCAGTGGAGCCCACTCTCCTGTAATCCACACCGTTGTTCTGGTGATTCTGATCGTGGATGGATTATGAGTCAAATGTTTTCTGAATATAACTACTTAGATTTTTTATTTGTGGCTTAGAAATGGACGATTAAGAAGAGAAATACCGCCACAGTAACTTGAGAATTTTGGAGCATTACATCACGTGTGGGACCCACAGGTGATGTATTCGTCTTATCTACACCGTCCATACGTTTTACCAACTCATTTTATTGGATGGTTCCAAAATGGAACCGTATCCAAAGATCTTGTAGACCACACCACTGGAAATAGTGGTGATAGTAACGTCCACTGTTGAAGCCTTCCTAGGGCCCACATTGAGGTTTATTTGTAATCCAACCTGTTCATAAGGTGACACAGGCATGGATGAAGGGAAAAATAAATATCTTATTGATAAAAAAAAAAAAAAAAAACTTCTAGGTTCCCCCAAGAAGTTTTCAACGGTAGGCATTCAATTCTCACGTTTTCCTGTGGTGTGATCCACTTAAGCTTTGGATATACTTCGATTTTGGGCTCATGATCTAAACTGAGCTGAAAAAACAGATGGACGGCGTGGATAAAACATAAACATAACGTTGGGCCCCACAAAGTTTACTTATTCCGTACGCTGTCTGCTCTCTCATTTCCCACAAGAAGACAAATGGTTTGTAGGTATTGGAAACCCGGTCCATACGCGGTAAGGGGATGGTTTGCTGGAATACATTCGATATACTGGAATACAGTACTTCGGGATTTTAGCTTCTATGTCTCATTTACCAATGATCTAGACCGTTTATTCGATGAATCTCACTATGTATGGTGAAAGTGAAAAAAAAAATTACGAATCCCTCATTCAACTGGAGCTTTTTCACATAAACGGTTTGTATCATTGAAATAAGAATCAGTATCCGACGGTCAGATCCCCGATGTATCATATGGCAATACTCCGAATGCATAGGAGCAAACTTTGGAAGGGGGAGTTTTTTGATACTCTGGCTGCATATGACGCTTAATACGCAGGCACTCAGAAATAGTAAACGTGGCATATATGAACTAAAATTAAACCGACTACATTGTGGACAACAGTTTCTTTAAGTTATGATCAAAACTCATGTTGTTTGAACAAATGTAACATCTGATTCGTGGACACTTGTTCGTTGGAACTAGACCATTGGATGCTTTTCATCATTAACCGTCCAATGAAGTGGCCGTCAATCTGATATTCAGACGATTAAGCTGCAAGATGATTTTTTTGGGCATAATACATCCAGATTGGCACACATAATTTAGACTGTTCAATTTGAATTAGTTACCTGAGATGCGTGCAACTTGTAAGTAATTTCCAAGTGCCAGCGTATCATCCACCGTCCTCTGCAAGAGTATAAAAGTTCTTATTCTCAGAGGGAAGAGACACGCATGTCACATGTCATGTAATGCGTTGCCGGCAAGATGGCGGTATTTGAGTCGGGACGAAGATGAATTATACGGTCCTCGAGCGAGGATATGCACCTATCCACGGGTTTTATTTTTAGTAAGTGGGGGCCATGTTTTAGTGTTGAGGATAGATTAGCCATGCCTGAGAATCCACTGGATGGAGGAGAGAGAGTAATGGTTAAAAGAAAATCAATTATTAGAGAATTACAAAATAAAAACTTCATAAAATACTACCAAAGTTTTATTCTATTTTATTTTTTTTATTTTATTTTTATGGAAGGCGGGCTAAATGGTATTTAATTATATTAGTTGGAATTGACACACATTATTTTATACAATGATTATATGCCTAAAGGCCTGTTCAGCCGGGCCAATCCCATGGGATCAGGAGGGATGGGATGGATTTTAAGGTAATGATGGTGGTGTTAGTGCATTGGTTTAAGATCCATATAAGATTGCTATACCTTGGGACAAGTTCACTGGGTCTATTTGGCACGCTTCGCATATTCTGGGATTTTACCTTACATTCCGTCTAACCAAGGAATGGGATCAATTTTAAGGTAATGATGATGATGTCAGTGGATTGTTTTAAGATTCATGGGATTGCTTATATCCCGGGACAAGTTCACCGGGTTTGTTTGGCTCATCATGCATATCTAAAGATATTGCGATCTCATCCCTCCTAATATCGTGGGATCAATCTGGCCAAATAGGCCCTAAACATACCATGATATTTTGATTATCTAAATATCTCATGTTTAGATCAAATTATAGGAATAAATTCTTCTTCGGGAAAATAAATGTCCTATTAGATGCAATTTGCATTTGGTTGACTATGGGATTGTAATTAATGGACCAAATTCCACAATTGATGTGTGTTACTTGTATGCCTATGCAACTTGATTGTCACATGTAAAGGACATTTAGATCGAGAGTGAGGATAGACCACATTCATCAATGTAGGGTCCACAGATGTAGTGGATTTTGAAATCCATACAAACGCAGGTTGGAATTTACAATGGACTAAATACAATTCCATACCACTTAATCCCGAATCTTACACCAACACTTAGTGTTCTAAGTACATTTTTTAAAAAAAGGATTTTGCTAATGCTGGCAGCTTCATGGGAAACCTCTTAGATAGCACATGGGTAACTTACTATCGATATAAAATGTTCATTCACTCATTCATACAACTAGGAACAAGCCATAGTACGATAATCATATTAATTGGGAGATTCTAGGCTTATGCTCAATAGAATGAAAATGGGCAATTAAGATTAATTAGAGAAATAAAATAAGTTCAAACATCATTTTTGAAACATCTAATAGAAACATCTGGCTTTGTAATTTCTCATGATTTTAAAATAATACTTTGATTTGATGATCCTAATCATATGATTTATGGCTCGTAAATAATGGATGGTTGTAACAAATTGGCCCCATTTAAACAACTAGGATTTCTAATCAGTTTGATTCTTGTATTTGTATGAATGAATGAATGGTGCACATTGATGATAGACATGTGTGGCGCTTAAAAAGTTAGGCACATTGCTAAGGTCCCGTGAAGTTTTGGATGTTAGCAAAACGCTTTTCAATATATTTTCATTATACTACCCTATTGGTTTAAGTGAGTTTCATCAACCAATCTTATTCTAGTATTTTAACTTAGGGTGGTTTAATAAAATTTATTTTAAGTGCTTATTACTAAATTTCCAAATTTTTGTGATTTTTTTTTATTCAGGGTACTTTATAAATTCATATAATTAAGTGCTTTCAATTTTCATTGAAAAAATCAGTCATGTTTTCAGTTCCCATCTCACTTAATACATCAATAATTTAAAATGATAACTGTTGACGTGATTTTCAGATGAACCCGTCGCATTCGCCTGCTTCGTCTTTCACCTGCACAATCCTTAACACAAAGGAGACCCTGGCTAAAGCCGGGGAACCTCTGATGCCTAAGTCAGTTATCGGGTATAAAGGCAAAGGCTTTTAGGGTTTTTCTGTTACCTACCTCTCACTATGATGGAGGTGGTTTCTTATAGGTGTGAGCAAGCCCTGCCGTGTAGAGATTCTCTCATGTCTCTTCGGAGATTTGATATCTTAAACAGATTTCATCCGATCCCGAGATCCTCGAGATTGGACATCCGTTTTCTAGATTTTCGGGACGGTATTTGAATATACACCGTCTCTCTCACTCGGCTCAACCGATTCCGACTCATGTGATGGATGAGTCTCGGCTGTCTCTCGAGGAAGCTTTTTGCCTTATATCGGGTGGAAGTAATCTCGATTTTTATCCGTCATGCTTCCTTATTCCGTAGCCGACATAACCAACTTATTGAGTCAGTTTTATCTGTCGGTCAGGTGGCTTATAGCTTTTTGACCTTGGTGGGCTTAGGAGGGCATTGCTACCTCATATACCGAGTTAACTTAAACATCCTATTCCGTTTGCTCGTTGGCCTTGTATACTACTGTCTCGGCTATAACTGTTGCTTCGGACGATTTGAGCAGTGTGAGCATAATCGATTCATCGCCTTTCCGAGCTTCCGGATTTAGCATATTTTCCTCCTAACAGTAACAATGCATTTTCTTTTCTAAAAGAATGACAATACTTTTTGAACTACTTATACTCTCACATCATAGATGTAAAACCTTAATTTCAAGGTATCTCTTGAACCAGTTGAAACGAGTGGTCACTTGCTTAAATTGAAGGGTAGATAAAAATAGGTGAATTGTAATGCCACATGTATAGTAATAACAATTTTACATTAAGGAATCCTTACTCTTGCTTGGGTGGTAGACTCTCGGGAGTTTCAACACTTGGTCAAGGTTCCAGTATCTATAGGTGGTGAAATCCCACTATGGCGTGTGTGTGGTAGTGTGTGCGCCTAATGGAACTCAAATGTAGTTGAGACTCGAGATGAACCGGTGAGGAATCCACCCATCAATGGTTGCCCTTAAGTGAGCTCCATGGATTCATGTCCAACATCTGAAGATTGTAACCATCATATCATTATCATTTAACATGAACGGTGAAGATTATTTTTACAAAAAAAAAAAAAAAAAAAAAGGTCCAATAAACCATTTGATCAATCTAATTGTTGGAGCCCATTACAGACTGTTCATGATTTTAAAGAGTCACTTTTATTTGCATGGTAATTCATACGTGTGAATGGTTATGATTGTCCCATTACCAAAATGAACGGTCATAGTGTTGTTAGTTGACCATGTACTAAATGCAACTCCACCTCCCTCCCCCTGTGCACGTCCATCTAAGTGGGCCCTACCATGGATGGCTGATAGATCATAACCCACAACGATCAGATAACTCAGTCCATTTACAGATGGACCATTTTCATTTTCAACCATCCAATTTAACTATTGAATGAAATGGACCTTTTTCATTTTCAACCATCCAATTTAACTATTAAATGCCGATCATTTTCTTTGCTGTTTGGACCAACCTTAGGGTGCAAGTTGACCGTTGGATGGTAAGTACATTTAACATGTGATTCAATAAATTTATGTGGGAATGCTGAAGTGGCACGAACACAACCGTGCATGCAATTACATCAAGACCTACCTTAGTGCCCATTAACTTAGGACTTAGGTTTGGGCTGGCCCACTAGGATGGTTTTTTTTTTTTTCTTCTTCTTATTTTTTAGTTCTTTCTCCGATGAATCCGGATCCTCTGCTTGTCAATCTTGATTGTTGCAATCTAATTGGACCACATCTTCGTATGCTGCATTTAATGTAGTACTGATGACAACGTCATCAACCAATCCCATTGCAGTAAAATAGGAATTTTTTTTGCTCGTGGCAAGCAAAGATCCGGATTCTTTTATGACCCGGTGGCTTGGACTAAGTCATTGGGTCCTGAACGGAGCCATGAGTTGGCCGAGTAGCAGGTGACTCAGATGAGTGACTCAGTGCGTGATCGGACACGACAAAGTGTGATAAGAATAGGTAGAGTTCAAGTAGCATAAATCAGTCTGAGTCAACTCGGACGAGTTTCATTAGACACTGCAGTAAGAGAAATTGGGCCTTTGCTCTTTGTTAGGCCTCTTATCAGTTTAAAAGTAGGCCCGGACCGGCCCAATTGGCCTAAAATCAGAACGGTATTGAACTCATGTGCCTTAGGCCCAGTACAGATCCATCCCAAACTGTGCTCAATCCCAGCAGGATGTCCGACCCAAGCCCATTTACTGGCAAAGGGATAAAACATTGCCACAATCTTATTTATCTTATTTATTACTTTTTATACAGATTGTCCTACTATATATTTGACCGTCCGTTAACTGTTTTTGTTTTCCACCATTCCTTTAACGGTCATAAATCAGGTGGATAGAATTGTCCAGTAGGAGTGATTTTTGAGACATAAACCATTAATGATATGTCCCTGCATATGGACAGACCTGATTTGCAAAGAACACTAGCACGTGTCCTGTAGGAGAGATGGTTGTAACATATCAAGGTTCTTTCTGCTCTATCATATCATCTTCCTTCCTGTGGTGGACAGGTTGACGGGCTGGTACCAGAGGTGGGCAACGAGCCTGAGTCGTGTTGAGGTGGCGAAGCTCCGCTTGGTTTGTCCATGTTGTACTTGAGTTCAAGCTCGAGCTCAACATTAAGCTTGGCTTGTTTGCTAAAGTTGTTGAGTCGAGTTCGAGTTGAGCTAGTGGTTCGAGTCAAGTCGAGTCGAGTTTACCTCAAGTCGAGCTCGAGCTTCTTGGGTGAGAGAGTAATGGATTTTGTTCTTGATCTTCCTCTATTGATAAAAAATTTAAAATTCTTAGAAGAATTATAGCAAAATCTGATGAAAAAACTAAACAAAGTTTCGAATCGGAAGATGAAACCTGTAAGAACCGATCTATTCTTGATCTTCTTCCACCAACAGAAATCCAAATATTAGAAAAGAAACAGAGGAGAACACATATCAGAAATCCAAGTAAAGAGATTTAGCCAGTTCGAGTTCGAGTCGAGTTGAAATGTCCCCTGATCGAGCTTGGCTTGAACTCAACTTGAGCTTCAAATAATTAGCTTGGCTCGACTCAAATCGAACATTCAAGCCGAGTCAATCCGAGCTGAGTCGAGCCAAGTCGAGCGAGTTTTTTGAGCTAGCTCAACTCATGAACAGCCCTAGCTGATACGTTCACTGACGGAAGCGAATTAGCTAGTGCACCATACACCACCGACCCGGTGGTGTATTGACGTCACATAAAGTTATGTGGGCCCCACCATAAGGTATGTATTATATCATAGATCCAAAGATCAAGTGGACCACACTCCATAAAGCAAGCGGTGGGGGATTGAACGTCTACCATTGAAACCTATCACAGAAGTTTTGGATCAATATTATATTTGTAGGTTTGTGTGATCTTATGAGCAGATTAGATGAAAAATAAACATTATGGTGGGCCTGGGAATGTTCTAACGGTGGAATCATTATCCCCACTGTTATTTGTGGTGTGGTCCACTTGAGCTTTGGATATGACTCAATTTTGGGATTATGAACTAAAATGATCTAGCCAAATGGATGGACAGTGTGGATATAATAAATACATCATTGTATCAGTGTGGGCCACGTAACTTTGTATGAAGCAATCTCAACCATCCAAATGAGGATTATTAAATGTAATGATTAAAAGTATAATAGGGAGTGGTCCGACTTCCAAGAGAAAATGAGATGACCAATTGGGTCATCGATTTGACGGTCCAGATTGTGTTAGGATTGTGGTAATGTACACTTTACCAGATTTCTTCAGTTCGAGAGAAGAAATATTAGATCTGATCCATCCAATTTTCAACAATTGATGAACGGCTAGATCTCGAGCATGCGTGCCACGTAGGCAAGTCTCCGCACATCAGGACATTTCATATCCCACGACACGCAAAAGAAAATAAAATAAAATAAAAAGAACAAACCATAATAACACTTCCGGAAAAATAACCGCAGTCGCTGGAGTGCACTCACTCACACGTGTGAGATATCAGAGCCGCTCGTTAGGCCATCTTGACGATGTAGATTCCATGACATAAATAAATTAACGGTTAAGATTAATTTTCAAATCCTGCGTACATTTCTAGCCGCCCACTACCGTAGTTACCTGATTTCAGATACAAGGATTGCCGGACGAGTGCATCCATCTTACACACGTGTGACTCGTGTCGACGTATGACGCTAGTGCACCCGAGCGAGTGCCAAACCCTAGCTAATCCAACACACAGAATTTACTTGATTTAATTTTTCTTGATATTTATTGGATGGCAAGTGGAGTGGATGATCCTAACCCTTTGTTAGAACCGTCCAGTTTTCACCGTCCATAGATCGGATGGCTAGCATCATCCGTCCAAAGCGCATGGTAGAATCATAACCAATCCAAAGTCGGGCCTATGTAATTGATGCTTCAAGATGATGGTCTGACCAAATTTATTTCTCTATTCAATCTTAACTGTCCAATTTTTCTTGATATTTATTGGATGGCAAGAACCATCCAATCCATGTAATTTTTTCAGGATGGCATGGTAATAGTGAGATGGAACAAATGGACAGTCTGGATCAAAAATCTGTTGTCCCATGAATCATTTCAAAGCTTTGGAGTAAGTTGTTAGCCGTTCCAAAAATATGTATGTATAAAGAAAAAATAACAACTGTATTAATAAAATCACATAATGCCCACAAATACAGAAATAAAAATACCAATAGCCGATATAAAAAGAAAGAAAGAAAGAAAGAAAGAGAGAACTGCTACTTGCAGTCCGCTACACGAAACGCACTACACGTGCCAACACACCCCATGAGTGCTAGATCCCAACCATCCATCAGGTGGGCCCCCAATATTAATGTGCTCTGGATAAAATATTCAGACTCATCTGCTTAACACGTGCGAAACACGTGCTGATTTGGACTGTTGGTTATCATCTTTTAAACGTCCTTTTACGGAAACGTTGTCTACTTCATGAGTAGGATGGCCAGACTTTCGGACGAGAAATTTACCTGAGGGACCCAATTGGTGAGTGGTCTGGATCTCTCACAAGTATGCGATGTTGGCACGTGTGAAGCGACTGAATTTGGCGACTGCAATAAGCAACAGCAAGAGAAGGGAAGAATACAAGCCCAAGGTTACAGACGCTTGCCGACCGCACTTCGGGGGAAGTGCGGTAATCCAAGCCGTCCATCTGGGGGACTCCAACATATAGATGAGATGATCCAAGAATCTGGACGGCTCATTCATCATAAGGGCCACAGAACACCAAACATCAGATGTGTACCACCTGAGGTTCAGATCATCCTGATTCTTGGTCAAGGGCATATACACATTGGGGAACACCTAATGGACGGCTTGGATGGAAGTGTATCTAACCAGTGGTGATGTGGACTCCAATAGCAATGAGGAAGATAGTGATGAGGCCGAAATAGATGATGGTGTGTACGAGGATGGATACACCACTCGTCTGGAAATTCGCAAACTCCACAGCTCTGCCTTTCCCAGGCAGCTGAAACAGAAGGCCTGGAGACAACAGCACGAACAAAACAACGGCTATCACAACTGGGCCCCAGTCTGCCATCTTTCAACCGTTCGGATCTCTCTCTCTCTCTCTCCCCTTCTCTTGTAGTGTTGGCAGGATGGAAGAGGACTGAGAATTCCAACGCCATTGGAATCAACGATTGGCCACGAGGAGCGTGTAGGCAGAGAATGATAAGATACGCGCCCCTATCATTTTTATACGCGGTTTTCTAATTCTAGCGATTGGAGCCCACTCTTCGGTAATCCACACCGTTGTTCTGGTGAGTCAGACCGTGGATGGATGGATTATGACTCAAAAAATTTCTCTATAGAGCCACCTATTCTTTGAATTTGTGGCCTAGAAATTGACGGTTAAGAAGAGAAATACCGAAACAGTAACTTGGAGAATTTTTGAGTCATTTCCCACAACAAACAAATGGTTTGTACGCATTGGAGGAGCACACGGGGAAAGGGGAAACTTCCCTACGTGGTTTCACTTTTAGCTGAGTAGCTTTTCTAAATATCCAACACTTTATTTTTCATTTTTAAACTTCAGAGATTTTTTTGGACGAAAATGTCCTTGCCTTCCCACAAACCCATTTTCCTAAAATCTTATGAAATCATCTCCTTTTTTTGTATTTCTTTTTGAAATTGTCTTCTGTTTTCATATTTCTTTCTCAAATAGTATTCTCCTTGTTCTTCATGGAATCTCTGCTTTGTTTTCTTCATTAGTTGAAAGCTGTTATGTTGAAGAGGGATTTGAGAGAAAGAAGAGGAAGAAAATGATGTCTTCATCCAAGAAGCCACGTATTGCTGGTATAATCGGAAAAATTCTCCTCTGTAAATCCTAAATCCTAAAACCCTAAACTATGATTGCAAGTACTTGGTCAATTTTCATCCAGTACTCTAATTTCCATGGGTAGTACTCTAATTTCCATGGGTACTTAGATATTTTTTAGAATGTATTTGGTCATTTTCCAAAAGTACTCAGTCAATTTCACATAGTACTCAATCAATTTTTGCTTAATACTCGATCAATTTTTACCGACTAGACAAACATAGTCGACTGTGAAAATCCATGATTGATCACCGATTGTTGGACAAACGTTGATGGAAAGGGACACACGGCCAACCCTAGAACGTCTAGAGAGTCACGGTCGACCGTAAAAACTCACACAACCATAGAAGAATTGAGTGATAGGTACACGGTCGACCGTGAAAATGCATAGACAACCCCGAAATGTCTAGCGAGTCACGATTGACTGTGAAAACCCATGTACTCGGTGAATTTGCGACAGTCGAAAACCGTTTCAACACCTGCATTACATACACCGTAAATTTACGATGGTCAAAAACAGCTTCATCAACTGCACTCAGTGATTTTAAGACGGGGGAAAATCGTCTCAAAAGCCATTGTTAATTTTCAACGGAAACTGTACTTTCTGCCCTACTTGGTGATTTACGACAATCAAGAACCGTCTCAATACCTGTAAATGGTTAATTTACGAAATTCCAAAATTGTGTCAACACCCGTTACAGTTAATATCCAGCAATTCTCGTACAAGGTGAATTAACGATGATCAAAAACCGTCTCAAGACCAGTACTAGGTGATTTTTAACTCGTACTTTCAATTCACACGTACTAGGTGAATTTACGAAGGTCGAAAACCATGCCACCTGTACTCGATGAATATATGACGGTCAAAACTGTCTCACCTATAGTGAATTTTCACCAAAAATCGGTCAAGTTTGAAGTGCTCCGAATTTACGACTGTTTAAGAATGTCTCAATATATATCGGTCAATTTACGACATTCGAAAACCATCTTGTAACGCCCTGAAAATCGGGGGTCGAGCATAAACTCAACTCCCGAGTTCCAGAACATCACTTATGCAACAAAATGAATGATGATTGGATGTTGACAGTATTCGTGCGTTGAACATGAGTGAGATTAAGCCAAAACAGCATATCATACTCCAGAGACAGTTAAATTTGCAAGTGGAAGACTGTGATAGATAGATAAAATAGATAACCTATGATGAGTCTCCAGAGTGTGATAACATTACCAGGTTAAATAAATATAAGTGCAGTTCTAGAATATACCAAATGTGAGGAAGTGTAATGCCTCCTATCCCATGTACCATAGCCCCGTCAATACAATATCAGGTCTTCATTGACCTGCCAGAGAGATACAGATAGGAGAACTCCTCCTATCATCACAGAAGTAGTCCGGCTCTGCTTCACAAGCATCGCCATCACCTGAAATTCAACAAATCTGGTGGGTGTTCGGAACACCGTCCCGTAACGTGGGAGTGAGTGATCAACTCAGTGGAACATTAAAGCATAGGTTAACATGTTATCAATTCAATCAAACAGTAATGATAAAGCAGTACAAATCAAACAATTCTAACTACTCTTATTAAATGCAAGAATGAAATGACATGATGCTGTATGCCCTTGCCAAACCACCCTCAAGCGACATCATCTTACGTTCGCGAATGCTTACTCCCTCAGTGCGCCACATCTACAAAGCACATGCGGTGCGATGATGCTCATGATTACCAAGTTTTTTTATTAGTCCATTTCAAACAGCAGTATTGGGAAACTAAGGTACCTCCCTTGTATCATTCCCAAACATGATCCATTCTAGGGTCGTCAATCCTAGTTATTCTCATACGATGTTATGGTTTGAGAAGCGTAGTGAAGGCATCGCAAAGGGCTCATCACCCGTCAGCGCGGATACAGATCTCACCGTATGCGGCTCAATTGCTGGCCGTCAGCTCGAGTACAGGTCTCACCGTACTCGGCTCAATCACTAGCCGTCAGCTCAAGTACAGGTCTCACCGTACTCGGCTCAACTCACACTCTAGTTGCTGTGAAAGACTCGTGGCCAATCACAGACCCTTGGAGTGTACTCGATGATACCACGGAGGACTCGTCGCCCGTCAGCACGAGCACAGATCTCACCGTACTCGGCTCTCGCCGAAGTATCGACAGCTCGAATACAGTGTCCCATACCACCATATTCGGCTCACGAGTTGATTGCGCAATGGTCACTACGGGGAGGCACATGGCCCCAGCGTAGGCCGACAGCTCAACCACGGTGTCCCATACCACCATGCCCGGCTCATGCGACTTAGCGGATCTAGGTACCATGGTTAAACGGGGATCGCCACTGGTAAGTTTGGTACCCTAGGTTCAAGCAGTAGCGACCAAACAGGGTGAACATGCATAAGGCAGATCGGGTTACTTGATGAGCTCGACTAGCACGATCGCCCGTTGAGCTGCACGACATGAAGTGCATAAACAACTTCGTGTGGCCTAGCCACTGCCGACAGGCAACGCACGACTCGAGTTCGTCGAACACATCCCACGTGGCAAATGAATCTCAGCCACGAGTTCAATCTCGTTACCGATTGCCTGGACTATAATCATAGCCCCAAACACAATCAATTACAGAGATATAAAGCAGTAATAGATCAGGATTCAAATCATAGAATCAGTCGGGTATTATCCGTTTAGGGCTGCCAGGGCTGTTGCACGCACTCGTTGCTCCGCTCCCCCATCACCCATGACGGATCATACATCATAAATATAAATTTAAACATATGCATTACATAGTTAAAATCATAAAACAGTTGAGCATGTTATGAATCACAACACAAGCATGAGTTTATACATGTTCAAATCCTAATCACACAACTATCAAAGGAGATCATACACATAGTGAAAAGAGGTTGAGAATCATATCTCAACACCCTTATACTTTACAATTTGCTAACTACTACACATTCAGACATTTCATGAAACACTTAAGCAAACATACCTCAACATACATGACATATGTCGATCACATAGGCATTAGGCCAAATCCTTTCACTAGGGAGTTGCCCCAACCATAACACGCGTACACCCACGACGGATAGTCATGGCAAGCAGGAATCCGAGTTCCATATTCATTCAGTCATTTCCACAAACACTTGGGCCACTCATTTTAGCATATATAGTATATTTTGGCCGTGGCGTGACTTAGGGCAAATCCTTTCGTCAAAGGGGGTATCGCCAATATAACAATCATGAATCCATGACAATTAGTCATGGCGAGCATGAATGAGAATTCCATACTCATTCAGCCATTTCCACAAACACTTAGAATACACTATTACAACATACATGGTGTATGTTAGTAAAACATGTATTAGGGTTATCCTTTAGCCAAGCTAGTATTTTATCCATGTATAATATATTACTACAGCAAATAATCATGATACATACATCTCCAAAATTTATACGTATACAGTATTTCTAGAATACACAATTTCAACATACGTAGCATTTACAAGTGAACATGTATTACGGCGATTCCTTTCGCCAAACTAGTATTTTATCCATATATAGTATAATCATACATTAAATAAACATGTTAAACACTTCTCCAAAAAAAATACGTATACGGTATTTCTACGTATATCTAGAGTATGTGAAATTCCATATTCTACAATGTTAATCGAAACAGGAAACGGAAAGCACTTTGTACATGTGCAATTGCATGCAGATCATGAATCTATCATTATCTGACATTGAAAGCGTTGAAAAACGTAACCTATACACCTAAAGTCCGCACCTTTGGTCGTAGAATCGTAACGGAGACGATAGGTTTGCTAAGCTTCCGTATTCGGCAGTTTGGCAACCTAGAGAACGAAATAGGTTAGCTATTTCACAACTACAACAGTCTAAACCCCAAAACAGATTAGAGTTAGGGTTTCTTACCTAGAAACGACGCCGGAATCGCCGGGAAAGCGATAAGAAAGGGATGGTGCAGCCCGTGTGGTGGCAGGGAACGACGGCAGGGAGATTCTCCCACTTCTCCCTCACTTTCTCTCTCTTTTCCCTCTCTCAAATCCAAATTCGTATGGCTGGAATGGGAGAGGGTTTAAGGTCCTTATATAGCCTCAAAACTCACCGAAATAGACTCCTGTTCAAAGGTTACTGCTAATATAGGTATTTTGTCACTTTTCCAGCTCAAAAGAGAGGTTCTGGTGGCCCTCCTTGAGCCAAACGTCAGACTTAAGCTCACCACACATGGATCTATGAGGGATTACGTTTTCAACTCGATCGGATTCCCAGATCGCACGTGGCGGACCACTTTCAGTTCAACGGTCAGTGGGCCACGATCCGAAATTCCAAGTACATGTAAATGTTCCTGAAATTTTTCCTGATCCGAGGGTGTAATTTGGTCTGATTCTGACGGTCTGGTTGCTTAATACTGATGCGCAAGCGAAAGGTGCCAGATCACTATTCCAGATATTTTAATTTCAAAGGGAATAGTGTTTTTCACACTCCCTCGCTCCGGATCGAAATAAATGGCCGTGGGGCATCGGAATTGCCTGATTTTTGAGATGATTGTCAAGCCCAGTGGGGCGGTCCTGGTTCCCTAGCTTCGTGTTAATCGGACTCCCGATGTGCGATCTAGACCTCATACGAAGTTTCGTTTCAGTCCCGAGAGCAGACGGGTAATGAGTTTGGCTCTAGACTTTAGGGTAACCTAGAGTCACATGTTTTACAAGTTTTGGGTCTTGCAGATCGTATTTAAAGCGATCCCAACGGATTTCATGGCTAATCGAGTTTGCACTTAGTTAACTTTGTTAAATTTCTAAAGGATTTAATCCTAATTGTTTTCTGGTTGAGATGGTACTTAGGCCTTTGCAGTTTGTATATAAAGTGATCCAAGTTTTACTACTTAGCTAGTTTAAGTTAGTGTCTAGGGCGAAAGTGCTTTGAAAAATTGAAAGCACAAGTTAGGAAAGGGGTGGGATTTGTGAAGGAAATGGGTTCAGAAGCGATTTTAGACTGTGGGGTTCAGTTCTGACGAAATAATAAGGTATTAAGAGCAACCCATCGCCTAAGGACATCTAATCCCAAATTGGCAAAAATCCGGGATGTTACACATCTCAACACTTGAAAATCGTATTTAAAAACTCAATCATTTTACGACACTAAAAAATCGTCTCAAAATCCAGACAGGTTAATTTTCAAGTACTCATAAATTTACAACGGTGGAAAACCGTTTCAAAATTCATTATAAGTTTCAATTTTCACAGACAAGGTGAAGTTACGACGATCGAAAACCATCTCAAAACTTGACTAGGTGAATTTGTACTCGGTCTTTATGACAGTAAAAAACCGTATCAACATTGTGAATTATGATAGAATTTGCACTAGGCTAATTTTCATGTGCTTGGTTAATTTATGACGTTCGAAAACCGTTTAAAAACCTACAGAATGAAATTTCATCCAAGTTAATTTCAACGTACTTGGTGCATTTATGGCGGTGAAAAACCATCTCAAGACTAGCACTCAATATTCACGTACTCGTGAATTTATGATGGTGGAAAGTCGTCTAACACTTAGTCCGTGATCACTTGATTTTTTATAGCACTACGTACACGGTGAATTTACGACAGTCAAAAACCGTTGCATCAACTGCACTCGCTTAAATTATGATAGGTGAAAGCCGTCTCAATCCCTATGAATTTTCATCCGAAATCATCGATTTTGAATTTCTCGGTGGATTTACGACGGTCTAAAACCATTTCAACACCTTACTCGGTTAATTTATGCCTTTCCAAAACCGTTGTAATAACCGTTATAATTAATTTTGTCGTACAAGTTGAAATTACGACTATCAAAAACCGTCTCAAAACATATACTCCAATTTTCATGTCGGTGAATTTACGCCGGTCTATAACTATCTCAATACCTATACTTAGAGCTGAGCAATCTTGAACCGATCCGGTGGATCCGACCCGATCTGACTAGATTCGACCTGACCCGACCTGATCCGACGGCTTAGATCGGTGCAGATAGAGTAGGTCAGGCTAGATTCGAAAGATTTTCGGGTCAAGTTCGAATCTATGCCTACCCGGACTAATCTGATCCGGAATTCGATCCCATTGGATCCGATTCTATCCAACCCGGCCCGATCCGGATGTATGTGTTTCGTTTATTCCGTTCATCCATTTTTAAATCTCAGGTAGACCACACCACATGAAAACAATAACGGTTGGATATCCACCATTAAAATCCTCCTAAGGCCTACTATACTGTTTATTTGAATCCAATCTGTTAATTAGGTCATACAGTCCCAGATGAAGAGAAAAAACAAAGATCAGCTTGATCCAAAACTTTTATGGCCCTCAAAATGTTTTTAATGGTTGACTCTCATTCAACACTGTTTCCTATAATGTGGTCGACTTAAGATTTGGATATATCTCATTTTTAGACTCATACTGTAAAATGATCTGTAAAAATATATGGATGGCATGGATGAAACACATACGTCATGGTGGGGCCCACATACCACCGACCATGTCACGGGGAGTAGCCAGTCCGTTTCCCTCTCCATGTTTATCTGACATCCACACTGCGGCTGCTATAGATAGCATAGGTACGTGTCGTGCGAAGACGAGCACTGACGCTCCTCGAGCTCCGAGTTGTACGAACGGTTCAAAGGATATCAAAGTTACATGGCCCACAGTGATGCATTTATTATATCTACACCGCTTATATATTTTTAGATATCATTATAGGGCATTATCAAAAAAATAAATAATATCCAAAGATCATCTGGACCACACCACAAATAGTAGTAGAGAATGATTTTTGCCATTAAACAATTCGTGCAGTCCCCACGATAGTTAGATCTGTCTTATTTTTCATCTCAAGCCTTAAGACGAGTTCGCCAACTGGATGGACGGTTTGGATATAACACATACCCCATTATCAGACGCACGGAATTTACATACAGCAAGTCCCGTGCTTCCGTGAAAAGGACAAGTGCAGTGCACGTCAACACTGGTGAAAGCACTCATATAGTTTTTTAAGAGTCATGTGGGGCCCACCTTGATGTATATGTTTTATCTAAACCGTTCATCCATTTTTGACATAAAATTTTAGCCCTTGAGTATAAAAATGCAGTATATTGAAGGCCGAAGTGGACCACACCACGTGAAACCGTTGAATTAATTTCAAACGCTCCAAATCGTACCCAACCTGATCCGACTCGATTTTTTTGACCGAGTCGTCGGACTCGAATCGTGTCAGGCCAACCATGCATCGGGTCGGTCCGATTCAGGTAACCCAGACTCGGTCCCCGATCGAATCGAGTTCGGATCAGGCCAAAGAGATTTCAGATCGGATCGAGTTATACCCAATTTAGACCGATGCCCAGCTGTACCTATACTCTATGAATTCACAATTGTTGAAATCCGTCTCAACATTTGCAAGTATTTTCCTCTAATCGGTGAATTTAAAAGATGGTCAAAAAGTGCCTCAACACCAGTATTCCCACCTATAGTATTTTCACGTGCTTGATAAATTTACGACGGTCGAAAACCGTCTCGACACGTCCACTGGGTTATTTCTCACTATTGGCTATCTTCACATATTGGTGAATTTACAACGGTTGAAAACCGTCTCAACACCTATACTAAGTGAATTCTCCTGTATTCCAGGAGTCCAATTGAAAGAGTTGAACTGCAACCTTAGAAAAATGTGCAAAGGTCGATAAACGAAAAGCCCATTATGTTGTATTTGATCTAGACTATAACATATTCAAGTAAAGTTTCTAATGACTAAACCAATGTCAAACCATTTTTTTCTTTTTTTTTGGGTTAGCTTGTTAGTACACACCCCACTATCAATACACACCCCAACCAATGTCAAACTTAGTTTTCTTTAAAACACATCATCTCTCCTTCTCCATAGCTTTCCACAAAAGACAAACATACCAATGACTATTTCAGGTCCACACTTGGCTAATCGGTACAACATTCGGTACAAGTTTCATAATTCACAACTAGAGAAAATGCCTATCTAATAAAAGAAAGTATTAAATCTAAAATGGGTGTCAAATGGAGGGAAAATGGATGTGGTAAGGAACAAACAACGTTATAAGTTCACCTCTCCGAGTTGCAACATGTGCAGCTCATGAATCACTCGAGTATGTATGTAACCATGCATAAAGACTTACATCCTAACTAAGAGGGCGTTTCTTTGTCCATGAAAGATGTTGCCAATAGGTAATTATATATTCTCAATTTTCAAAGAAAGTACTAAAGCATTCAAATACAGAGTAAGTTAAACTAAGTGGCTTAACCAAACATGCAATGGGCCTGAACCATTGAATACACCTGTCATGTTAGGCTCGACACTTATAGCTCAAATTTTGAGCCCAGAACCTCTCCTGGCTCGATAAATGTGAATCCTAACATAAAAGTATAGGTCAAGCAAATGTCTACCATGTAGTCGAAATTTCACATCATGTTGTCACATGATTATAGTTATACACTCATAATTCATGATTATTTAGACATTTCTCATGAAACCTAGCAAAACTAACCTTTGAATATTTGTCTGAAGGCTCAAGTGAAACCTACAACCATCAATACATGAGCATGTGATCAAGGTTTTTTTAAACTAATATATATATATATATATATATATATATATATATATATATATATATATATATATATATATATATATATATATATATATATATATATATATATATATAATATCTTTGGAATCAAATAAACCAGGACACCTCAAATACTCACATGAGCAAATAAATAATCCAAAACCACGGTCAACCGTGAACTAGGTGAATTTGACCGAGTACTGGGTGAATTTCACCCAATACTCGATAAATTTGACCGAGTACGGTTCATGTCTAGAGAGTCACAATCAACTGCAAAAATCCACGGTCGACCGTGTAAGCCTAGAAGAGAACCAGAATGTGAAGTCCATGGTCGACCATGAAATGGACAATGAGTCATGGTTGACCATGAAAATCCATGATTGAACTAGGTGAATTTGACTGAGTACTTGGTGAATTTGACCGAGTACTACGTGAATTTCACCAAGTATTAGGTGAATTTCGCCGATCAATTTCACTACAAAAAAACACATTTATTCTTCATTTTTACCTCCCACAACTGCTGTTCCAGTGAGTTACGAGTTCAAGAAGAAGAGTGGTAAAGTGAAACATGGTTTCAAAATACAACCCTGAGAAAGATTGCAAAAAATCGTTCTTGACAAAATCTGGAAGATTCCAAGTTTATCAATGCAACTGGTTTAAAGCAATGAACAGAACCTTGAGAAATATTACATATGTAAAATGATAATAACTAGAGATTCAACTGAAGATTTCAAGAAGAAAAATGAAGAAAAGATGAACTTTTGGGTATAATTGAAATAAATGAATATAATCCAAAAAACAAGGGTATTTTTGTCTAAAAAAAGTTAATCCATACTGTATAAGTTTATAAATGGAAAGTAAAGTGTTAAGGTTTAAACAGGCTGCTAATTTAAAATAGAAGTACATAGAGGGCAATTTCTCAAAGGGGAAGGTTTGCTAGAATACATCCGATGCATTGGAATACAGCAATTCGGGTCTTCATCCTCTAAAAGATGGGCCATATTCCAATGATCCAGACCGTAGACCGTTTATATGATGAATCTTGCATTACACAGTGGACAGACTACAGATAAAATATTTCAGTTGGGTTGTTAAACCCTTCCATAGGTTGGCTCTTACACTTTGAATATGAAAGGCCACCACAGCCTTCACCAAATCAAAGCGTTCAAATATTCTATGTGAGATATTTTTATCCATCTTCCATCCATTTATATCTCTGTCACATTAACGGCTTGGATCCTTCAAATAAAAATTCGTATTCAACGGCTAGATCCCCAATGTATCATATGACAATACGACCGGATGCATCGGAGCAAACCTACTTTATTTGATACTCTGGCTGCATATGACGCTTGATACACACGCACTGTACACGTGGCATATATTAACTCAAATCAAACCGACTACAATGCGGAAAACAATGTCTTTAAGGTATGGTCCAAAAATCAGGTTATTTGAACAAGCGTAACATCTGATTCGTTGAAACTTGTTCGGTGAAATTAGGCCATTGGATACTTTTCATCATTAACCGTCCAATAAGTGGTCACCAATCTGATATTCAGAAAATTAATCTGGAAGCTTAATTTTTTAGTCATAATACATCTAAACTGGCCATATAATTTGGACGGTCCAATTTGAATTACTTACATGAGATGTGTACAACTTCTAAGTAATTTCCAAGTGCTAGAGTATCATCTACCATACTCAAAAAGTTCCTTCTCACAGGGAAAAGACACGCACGTCGCATATCATGAAATGCCTCGCCGGCAAAAGCCGGCATTTGAGTCGGGACGAAGATGAATTATATGGTCCTAGGGCGAGGACATGCACGTATACACGTGTTTTAATTTTAGCAAGTGGGGCCCATGTTCTAGTGATGAGCGTAGATGGGCCATGCCTGAGAATCCACTGGATAGAGGAGAGAGAGAATGCAAACAGTTATTCGGGAGCTGAAAAAATATGTTTGCAAAATACTGCCTTACTTTTATAGAAATTATATTCTGATAGGTACAAGCGTAGATGGGCTTGTTTGTGGTACCGATTAAATAATATAGACTTGTATTAGATGGAATTACCGCGATTATTATGCAATAATTACTAGAGTTGTACATGAGTCGAATTGAGTCGAGCTTGGCACACCTCGGCTCAGCGAGTATCTAATCACGACTTGAACTCGACTCGACTTGGTTCGGTCGGCAACTCAGGCCAATTTAAGTATGTTCGACATTTTCTCAAATGTGTAAAATGCATATTCAATTTCTCACATAATGCAAAATGATAACAATATTTTACAGTTATTTCAACAAACACCCGGAGAGCAATATCAAAATCAAACACCCGAGCGAGCAACATCAAAATCAAACAACCGACATATCCATTCTTTTTTTCCTAACGCTTCGCTGAGTCATTTCATCAAACACTCGGCGAGCAACATCCATATCAAAATAACCGAGTCACCGAGCTGATTCAATCCAAGTCGGTTCGAGTTGAGGTTCGATTCGAGTCAAGTCAAGCTCAGGCAAGCTCAAACTCAGCTCAGAATTTTTTCAAGCTCCAAAAACTAACTTTTGAGCTGAGGTGAGTCAAGCTTTTCCGAGTCGAATTGAGTGATCTAACCGAGCTAACTCGACTCGTGTATAGATCTAATGATTACACGTTTGGGATCAAATTCTTGGTTTGAAAAAAAAAAACCTTTGTTTGGTGAATTATGAAATTGTAATCATTTAGTCACAACTAATGCTAGTAACTTGTATGCGTATGCAACTCGAATGCCACGTATATAGAAGATTAAGCACATACATCAATGCAAGCCCACAAATGTATGAATTTTGAAATGCACCTAATAGACTAATCCAATTCCAAATGTCAGATGGAATTTGCATTGGGCTTAGTGCAATTCCCTACCACCTAATCCAACGTTACAAATAAGAAAGGATTTTACTAAGGATTCAGGACACACTCACTCATTGTGTCCCGAATCGAGTAGTGCCTTGGCCGAGTTGGGGGTGACTCAGATGAGTGACTCAGCCTATGATTGGACTTGACCGAGTGGGGCAATACTTGATAGAGTCCGGGTCACATAACCGAGTCTGAGTCAACTCGGACGAGTCGCATTGGAAACCGCAATAGGACAACTTGGGCCTTGTCACTTTACAGGCCTATAGTCAGTTTAAACAGAGGCCCAGTTCATTCGAGCAGAGAATCAGAACAGGATTGCACTCATGGGCCATAAGGCCCACTCCAGACCCAGCCCAAACGTGCTCGACCGGAGCAAGCCATCCAGCCCAAGCCGATTTCCAACCAACACCGGAATGTGACGGACACGTGGCAGGGAAAACACAAATATCATCTTGATCTAAACCTTCCGTGGCCCCTAAGAAGTTTTCAACGGTAAGAATTTAATCCCCACCATGTGGTCCACTTAAGTCTTGGATCTATCCCATTTCTGGGCTTAGATCATAAAATGACATGGACGGTGTGGATAAAACCCACACATCATGGTGGCCCGTCAGAGCCATTGCCCGTTTCGATCTGAGACCCGATCCATGTCCGTGGTTGATATGGTGACGGGCGAAAGCGGATTGCGTCCTACCCCCGTCCGTCCCTAGCTAGGAATGGGCAGACCGGCGAACGTGGATTTCGTCTTACTCCTGCATGTCCCAAGCTAGGAACGACAGGGGCTCTGAGTGGCTACCGTGATGTATGGGTTTTATCCACACCGTCTATCCATTTCGGCTCGTCATCTTTTAGCATAGGCAGAAATTTTAGATAGATAAAAAGTACAAGTAGATCACACCATAGAAAGCAATGGTGATAATGATGCTCACCGTTGAAAGTTTCTTAGGATACACCATGATCTTTATTTTCCATCCAACCTATTTATAAAGTCACGTAGACATGAATGAAGGGAAAAAAACAAATATCAGTTCGATCCAAAACTTCCGTGGCCCCAGGAAGTTTTCAACCGTAAAAGCGTAATCCCTATTGTGTGGTCCAATTGAGCCTTGGATATATCTAAATTTGGAATTTATATCATAAAATCATAATTCTAAATGGATAGACGGTGTGGATAAATCTCACGTATCACGATGGCCACTCAGAGCCCCTACCCGGACGCAATCCGTGTTCGTGACGGGGCAGATACGACAACGACAGCGTCGCAATTCCAACTGGAACGATAGCTTGCCTCTTGTTGTAGTTTTTATTTTTATTTTTTATACCGGCTTTTAAATGGCTGCCGACTCATCCTCTTCACATGGGGAACTTACGTGCATCAATCTAGACCATCCAAATTGTGGGACACATTTTGGATAGAGTAGATCTTGAAAATCAATGGGATCAAGCAATCCCATCCATTCAAATGATGGTTATTAAATTTAATGGTTGAAATTATAATAATGATTGGTCCTCATTCCAATAACAAATGAGATTTCTACCATCATCTGTTCAATTTACTTCAAGGTTATGCTCCATCCACCAATTGATCATCAATTTGGACGGTCCAGATTATGGCAGGACTATGGTAATGTACACTACTTGACCTCATTTCCTCAATTCAAGAGAGGAAATATTAGATCCTATCCATCCAATCTTCAACAATTGATGAACGGCCAGATCTCACACGTGCTTGCCACGTAGGCAAATTGTATGGGCATCAGGACATTTCATGTCCCCACACAACCCAAAAGAATAAAAAATAAATTAAAAATTAAAAATATCAAACCATATCACTTTATATATTATTAGAATGAACAGAATAACAAGAGTAGCAGACAAATCCCTCCTGTCCTTCCCCTCACGCTATTTTAACAACGTAGATGAAATACACTGGTGGGCCACAACTGCATAAAAACAAATTAACGGTTAAGATTAATTTTCAAATTCTATATACATTTCTGGCCCGCCTGATGACCATAGTTACCTGGCTTTAGATACAAGGATTGCTCGATGAGCCGTCCATCTTACACACGTGTGACTCGTGTCAACATATGAGGACAGGTGCACATGAGCAAGTGCCAAACCCCAGCTAATACAAAACACACACACACACACACACACAAAAAGAAAAAAATTCTAGAGGTTTGCTAAGCCCACACGCGCCCAACACAAGCATACGTGTACAAGATCTAACCCGTCCATTAGGTAGGCCTCACTGTATAGATGATCCATAGTGTTCAAAACAAGTGAACGGCTAAGGATAAAATCGAGTGGCCCGAATTTCAGGACAGACCATTTACATTGTGGGGGAATCACATGACTGGGCGGCCTAGATCTTGCACATGTGTTCCTACCATGCTTGCGTGTGTAGGTGGTGAGTGCCTTATACAAGCGTGTGGGCTGAGCAAATCTGAAAAAAAAAAAAATCAAATCCAACCGTCCATCTAACCGGTGTAGATGTGGACACCAATGGCAATGACGAAGATAGAGATGAGGCCGAAGAAGATAAGGGTGTGTACCAAAATCGATATGCCGCTGGTCTGTAAGTTACCAAACTCCACCATTTTACCCTTGGCGGGCAGCTGAAATAGAAGCCCCGGCGATAATAGCACGAAGAGAATCACAGCCACTACCACTGCGCCCCAATCAGCCATCTCTCTCCTTCAACGGTTCAGATCTCTCTCTCTCTCTCTCTCTCTCTCTCTCTCTCTCTCTCTCTCTCTCTCTGTCTGTTTGTGTGTCTGCGAGGCTTCGGATTGAGAGAAATAGGAAGGTATGGGAATCGACGCGTCTGGAAAGGTTTCAATGACATGTGACAGGTTCTGAGGACACGTGGCTTTAGATGCGTGGGATGTTGGGTGGGGACCGGAATCGTATACACCCCATGTTTTACGCAGCGCGTAAAATACCGAGAACGTATTGGCTACTCCCCGTGCCACCAGCCCGGTGGCTGTGGTCAGTGCTCTATGGGCCCCACCATGATGTATGTGTTTCATCCATTACGTTCATCCATTTTTACAGATCATTTTAGTGCTTGATCCCAAAAATGAGAGGGATATAAATATCAGGTGGACCACACCACAGGAAAACAATAGCGATTGGATATCCACCATTAAAATCCTCCTAAGGCCCAATGTACTGTTTATTTGACATTCAATCTGTTGATTAGGTCATACAGACACAGATGAAGGGAAAAAACAAATATCAGATTGATCCAAAACTTTTATGGCCCCCAAAAAGTTTTTAAACGGTCGACGTTCATTCAACACTGTTTCCTGTAAT
Source organism: Magnolia officinalis (assembly GCA_021015155.1). NCBI lineage: Eukaryota > Viridiplantae > Streptophyta > Magnoliopsida > Magnoliales > Magnoliaceae > Magnolia > Magnolia officinalis. The sequence goes on along the minus strand of JAJHSJ010000005.1, from coordinate 97,234,709 downwards.
GTGGTCCACATGAGATTGGGATATATCTCATTTTTGGTCTCAAACATAAAATGATCTATAAAAATAGATGGACGGTATGGATGAAACACATACATCATGGTGGGGCCCACAGAACACCGACCATCAGCCATTGGCTGGTGGCAGGCAGGGGAGTAGCCAATCCGTACCTATGCTCTTTGGGGCCACCATGTTGTATATGTAAAATTCATTCCGTCCATCATGTTCCTCCCTCGATTGCAGAACCTGAGGGAAAAATTCAGTCCGTCCATGCTCAGGAATCCCTGCACGTGGGAACTTTTTTTGATAATCTAACCAGTTAATATTGTGGTCCCCACCGTGGATGGGACACCCAAAAAAAAAAATAAAAAATCCAAGAATGGAATATTTCAGACCTTTGATCTTTAAACAAACTTACTCTGACTATGGACGTATCCTTAGCCGTTTTGAAGGGTCAGGATCTTCCAATCTTGAAAATTCACGCAAAAAGACCCATCGGAGGTGCATATCATCAGACAAATAGTCCAGATCACTAAAATATGGCCCCCACATGAATGGAATCTTTGCAAATGACGTAACCAAAGGGGATTTGTTTGATACTCTGGCTGCGTATGATGCTTGATACGCAGGCACTTAGAAATGATACGTGTAATATATTATAAACTCACATTAAACAGACTAAATCGTGGGACCCACTATCGCATCGCTGAGTTACCATCCAAAATTATATTTGTTTGAACAATCTTAACCTTTGATTAGTAGATACTTGTTTGCCAAAAATAATACCTACTTTCATTTTTAACCGTCCAATAAATGTCTAGGCATAAATTTTGGTTCATGTTACATCTAATCTGATACCCAATGAGAGTTTAAATTGGATTTATTTTATCCCACGTATGCAATTTATAAGTAATTTCTAAGTACCTGCGTATCATCCATCACACTCTTCCAGAGTATCAAAGTTTTTACTCTTACCCAAAGGAAGACTTTTACTTAAAATAGGAGAAAAGTAGGAGACAATGATCAGCTAATAAAGGTGAGGCGATGAATGAGATCACATTAGCCTCTGCTACAATCCGTCGCACGTACCAAGCGTGCATGGCATCCGAGCCGTGCAAAAGGTGGGCCAAGCATTTCGATGGCCAGGAGAGAAAATCAGGCGGATGAATTTACTCATGCCACATATATAAGTTGAATGAGACCTTGGGGGTTAAACCGTCCATTACTTTGTTCCTGTGGCCCATCTGATTATTGATAAAGGCTCACCTAATTTCATTGGGACTTGTTGACATTTTCATCACCTATCTGGACCGTTCATTAGATCCATTCATCCCTTGATAGGCTGCTTTGTGGAAATCATACTGATCTGATGATTCAAACCATAAAGTAGCTGGCATGAAAAAATGAACAGACAAAATCATTTGCAGAAGATAGGTCCAATCACTGGTGTTTATAACTACAGATTGACAATCTGACCGTAAATTTTTGAATAATGTTGGATGAACAGTGGACTGAACCCACCGACGGTCTTGATAGGTGATGTAGATAGAAACATGTCCAAATGCAAACAGGTGTATAGAAGGGTTTACATACACCTAACCCAGGTACCTGGCGAGATCACTTTCTCTGTGGGAAAATATTTAACGTGCATGAAATCCAAGCCGTCCATCAGGCACATCATCCCTTATTTGGCAATGATTCTAAAAATCAGGCTGATTCAACACTCGGGTGGCCCACCTGAGTTTTGGAATACTGTAGTCCTGATGCGGCACATCAATGGCATATAAAGACTATGGTGGGCCCCACTCAAAATTAATAGTGGGCATACGAACCCAACTTTTTCCTAGGGCGTGGCTTATCTGAGATCTGGATGGTCATGATTTTTGGGTTGCATGGTGAACATGAGGCAGTATACCAGATGGACGATGTGGATCTCATCAAAGTTCCACCCACATGGCTCTTGGTGTGGGAGGTAACTAGCACGAACGCACGCCAGGGCGTCTCTTTTGGTTCATGGTCTATCTGTCTCCTAGGTCCCAATGTCTATTGACTAACTACATAACTCATAAGGTCTCCCACACAACCTGTTGTAGGAGAAACAGTCATACAACTAACTGATGTGAGGCTGCCATGGTGTGTGTATGTCATCCAATCCATCCAACAAGATTGCCCCACCATGAAATTAGGATGGCCCAAAATTTATATTGAACCAAAAATCATGTGGGTCACACTCACATGATGAAAAACAGTGGACAACATAAAAGGCTTCAAAATTCACATAGTTTTTGAAGATGATGGCACCCAAATTCACATGGGAGCGGATTAGGTGCGGCCCTTAACATGGAGCCCACCTTGATACATATATTCTATATCTATACTGTTCATCCAATTTTCAAGATTTTTTTAGAGCATGAAACCAAAAATGAAGCAGATCCAATTATCAGATGGATGACACCATAGGAAACAGTGGTGATTGACCATTAATGGGACACAAAAGTTTTGGATAAAGTTGATATTTTTTATTTTTTCATTCATCCATGTTTATGTGACCTTATCAATATGTTGGATGGAAAATAAACTTAAATTAAATGTTACAGTGGGTTTAGGAAGCTTTTAATGACAGGAGGTGTAATCACCACTGTTTCCTATGGTATGGTCGACTTGAGAATTGTATCTCGTTCATTTTTGGGCTCATGATCTAAAATAATCTTCTAAAATGGATGGACAGCTTGGATATAGAATATATGCATGAAGGTGGGCCCCACAGTAAGGGCTGCAACGTCTTGGGTGAGACCGGGCCCACCTAATCAGCTCCCAATTCACATGGCCTCCCACGAAATGGTTGGAGGATCAGCTTGATTTTTTTTTGAGGCATCTCATTTTCATCACGGAGCAACCATGTTGGGTTGGTTGGATGCAGGACATATACAGCAGTGGGCCCCACATCCCAGCTAGATGCATTTACAAATAATTGTGGGGTCCACATCCCAGCTAGTTGCATTTAGAAATAGTTGCAAGGTCTCAATCACATGACGCTAGTTGTAGTGAAAAAGATGTGCAATTAGCTGCATGTGGGGCCCATCTTGGTGTACCAAAGTTCTCCTCATTACAGTATTGGATCTGTTACCATTTTAATGGAAGCGTAAGGATCGAACTTAGGGCCATTGATGGATACGGAGATGTGCGGGTACCCAACGGACCCGACCTAATTTTAACAAGTCCGGTTCCCAATTATTGGACCTGCTAACAACTGGGGTCGGTTTGGGTATCATCTTTTGGACCCGTTAAAATCGGGTTCGGACCCGTTGGATATGTTGTCCCGAACTCAACTCAAAACATTCATGAATGGACCCGATAGGTACCAGCCGGTATCCAAAACCAATCAGATCTTGGTCCCATACTTGAGATCTAGACCCAAGCCTGAAAGAAACTAGACACGGCAGGAATTGAACCCGGAGAGCCCAATTATGGACACTGTTGGATCCGATCTAGACCCTACCTGTTGATAGGGGTGTACACTGAGTCGAACCAAGTCGAGTTGGCCTCGGCTCGGCTCGGCCCTCGAACTTGACTTGGCACGGTCCTCGAGCCTGATTGGCCAGCTCGGCTTGGTTCGGTCAGCAGCTCGGGCCAATTCGAGCCGAGTTTAAGCCAAAAATGAGCCTTTGCGGTATTTTCACAAACACATGTTGTGTACTTTCAATTTCTCACTGTATGTAAAACAACGGTGACTGTTCACAAGTATTTCATCAAACACTTTGTAGGCAACATCAAAAACGAGAAAAAATAGTATTTGTTTCGTATACATACCTTTCTTGCCACTGGCTGACACCTTGTTGAGTCATTTCATCAAACACTTGGTGAGCAACATCAATATCAAAGTAACTGAGTCACTGAACTAGTTCGATCCGTGTCAATTCGAGTTGGGGTTCGATCCGAGTTGAGTCGAGCTCGAACTTGGTTGGAAATTTTTTCGACCTCAAAAAATCAGCTCAACTTGGTGATCAGGGTCAAATATTGCATCTCAGACCCCAATTATTGCCCTATTTAATGTACATGATAAGGCCTAACATCGGATTTTAATTATATTTTTATTACAGGATGAAATCAGGAGCGTTAATTGGAAATTGATGTTAAAGGCATAGATTTGATGATCCAAAGCCACCGAAGCACAGGATGAACCTCAGAGGACCAATAATGAAGAGTTCACACGCCTGAGATCTGAGGAAAGCGAGCCAAGGGGCCCGAAAGGGGTCCAGAATACAAGATCACATGGTTTCCTCTATCTGATCAGCTCAAAACTTTATACATGGGATTAGGGAAATAAATTAACCGTACATATCAAGTTTCAGCTCTTGGATCACTATGGAAGTGCCCCAACGGTCAGATCAGCCCCTAAAATCATCACTTCAGGCCCACCTGATATCTGGAAGAACTTCAAATTTGGTGTCAACCCTTTAAATAGAAGCTACAGAAAATGGATGGATTGGATTTGACAAAGACATTACATTGGGCCTTGTACGTGTTGCATGTGCACGAAGCACAGGTGTAGCCGCGCCACACCGAACCAAGACGTCGGTCAAACGTCGGTTTGACCGACTTCTTCCGCGAAAACGCAAACAGCGTTCGCACGTCCGGAAATGGGTTTCAGTTGTGGACCCCACTCCTTGTCCAAACGTCCAATCCGGACCGTCCATCAGGTCCAAATGAAGGCTCTCATCACTGCCTAGGTGGCCGAATTGCAAACGGTCATCCTGGGTGAAATCTAACCATTCAAAAGCAATTTGGACGGTGGAACAGAAAACTATGTGGGCCTCATCAACAGAAGGTGGAAGTTACATATTCCTGACCGAAATTTTCCCCTCAATCCAATGGACGGAGTGGATTTCCCAACAAAACGTCACAGTGGGCCCCACCATTTTCGCAGCGAAACTGCGTCCGCGTCTCTGCTGCGTCAGCGAAGAACGGCCGCTGGCCATTTTGCGAAGGATTGTGGGCCCCACCCGTCACCTGTACGGACGATCTGATCCGTCCATCTTGTAGAGGGCCATGAATACTACAAAATCATGCTGATGGTTCACTCCCATGCGTACACACGTGCGTGATACAGAGGCCACAAAAGGGCTACCCGGTGACGTTCAAAACTGATCTTTTTGTATTTTCTTCTCTGGGCCGCGTTAATGGACATTCAAAACCACCCATTCCTGACTGAAATTTCGTCCTGAATCCAATGGAAGGGGTGGATTTTTCAGAAAATGTCTCTGTGGGGCCCACCGATCACGGCTGCGAAAATTTATACTCCGAGTCCTTCTACGACTCTGCCACCGATTCCAGCCATCCAGCAGCTATAAAAGGGGAGTTTTGGACGTGGGTAAGGCATTCAGAAATTCAGAACCAGGGAGGAGCTCCAGATCTACAGCAAGGGAGAGAAGAAAGAGAAGAAAGAAGAGAGAGAAATTGGTTTGAAATTCTTTTTATGATTTTTTATCTCTATTTTTCCATTTATTTAATGGAATTTATGGGTAACTAATCTCTCAGCTAGGGCTGAGATGAAACCCCTAATTTGAATACCCTTTGTTCTATGTTGATTTACTTTAATTAAATTGATTTGTTTCTTTCCTTAGTGTGCTTGATTGTTTTAACTTCTATACTTCTCCATCTATGAACTTTTGAGTCTATGGATGGATGTGGTTTGGATGCTTATTCTAGGTGCTTGTATCTGATCATGAACAAGTTCCTGTAGAGGAAGAAACAGGGTGCTTTACTGAACTACATATTCCATATGCCCGATTTGGACATGGGATATGTTATTCATGGTATTGCTTGAAGGAATTAGACAATCTGTATGCCCGATTAAGGACACAGATTGTGCTTTTTCTAGATAAGTGGATCAATCTAATTTAAGGTGAATTAACAGACAAAACAATGGTTAGGATAATTAGGGGTGGATTCGAAAGTCCTAGTGCTCTCTCTGATTGAATTTTCTTCCTTATTCTCAATAGTTATTTTTCCATAGATTTGTGTTAGCCATTTGATCTTTTATTTGTTGAATTAGTTAAGGAGAATCGTGAATTTGAATTGTGACGACCAGTCCCTGTGGATTCGACCTCGGTCTTACCGAGTTTATTACTACATCACAACCCTATACTTGGGGAGTGAACACTTGGCTCAAACTCAACTTTGAATCGAGCTTTTCGGAGTCGAGCCGAGCGAGCTAACCGAGTTAATTCGATTCGTGTACACCACTACCTGTTGACAACCCTAGTCAGGTAGGTATATATTGTTGGTTTAGTTTCATATTATTATTATTATTATTATTATTTTTAAGTGAGAGAGAGAGTTGTTGAAGAAAAGTGCCTCCAATATTCTTTGAAATTTGCATGTGGAAATAATTCCACATGGGAGAGAAGTGAGAACTTTTTCTCATTTATATACAGGAATACGTTGAAAACTTGTGTTAAGCTCTTGGGTATGCTATGTCATAAACCACACATGCGCTCATGCCTGCCTACCTCGCAGTGTCGTGCGTGCTGAGCAAAGCTCGGGCTCGGGCTTGTTTACATGATGCCTTTTATTTTATTTTATTTTCAATTTTTTTCTCTTTTTCACCGAGTCTATTACTACGACATGTTGCACTTCTTTGCATCAGTGTTGTAACTGTTTGCAGAAACTAATGTTTACATTGGTTGTGCTAGTGACGTAGAGCGGGTCGCGGACAATTACATGGCAAAGATGAATCAGAAAAGGCCCGGTCGGCGACAGAAGTGATCTGGACCATCAGACCTTAAATCAGGCGTATCTCGCAATCTGGGATGAGTTAGCGGACGAAAAATATATGATTTTGGGGTAGAACGAGCTACTTTAGCCAACCAACCCAGCTACGCGGGGTTGCGACGCTCGAAATTGCGAGAAACCCCTGATTTGACTGTCGTTTCCCTATTTCAATTTCCTTTGTACTATAAATAGTAAGTTTTAGTTTGCTTATAACTCTTCATCCGTCGGGCTTTAGGAGTTGCGCCTAATGTGAAAAGAGCTTAGAATAATTAGGAGAACGGGTTGGTGAAGCCAAATAGGACACTTACTATTTTTGGCTGAAAACCTTGCGCACTAGTAGACATCACGACCGTCTATAAATAGTAAGTTTACTATTTATAGTAAGTCGCGAATTCTAGGAGTCCTAGTTGTAGTTTGATTCTAATTTCTTTCTCATTGCTTAGTACCCTTATTTAAGGGGTTGTGAACTCATTTTTATTCATTCATTAATCTATTTTGAATTTATTTAGAATTTATTTCTATTTTCTGCTCTCTTTTCTCGTGGATTCGAGAAAGTGAGGAGTCCAGAGAAGTTCCGTGGATTCGGAATAGTTATTCTCTTGAGGAAGACGGTGCTCGACCTCACGTCCTCCCCTGCGTCAGCTAGGTATCACCAGGTGTTCACCATATAAGCCCTACGTTTTACTATAAACAGTAAGTTTCGGAAAAACCTAATCAATCATCACAAAACAAGCACTCTTTCCAAAAAATTATCTTTGTTATTTTCTGGAAAAAATTCATTTTTTTCCTAAGTTAAGATATTGTGAGTATCAACCGCTTGGTGTTTTGAGTCAAGTGTTCCTTGTTAATAGGTGTCTTCCAAAAGCGTTTCGTTGCAGGAGATCTGGATCAGTTATCTGGGTTAAGAATCTAGCACAATTAGTCTTCAAGAAAGCGATATGAATCCGCGCTCCCATCTTTATTATAATATGTTCACTCATTTATTGATCCAAGTGCACTCATTTTAGTTATGTGCTGGGTAAATTTTTTTTTTTTTATTATCATTAGTTTATTTTTAATTATATTCAAATTAATGATTTATGTGCATTGAAACAACACATATAACCATATAGAGCACTGATATTGTGAATAGAATGATAACCACTGGATCATGATTTAGATTTGACATCCTCATAAAGTGAGGATGAAGAAATGAGCATTATCATTGATAGTTTCTTCTACTTTGCCCCCCCCCCCCCCCCCCCCCCCCCCAAAAATTGCAATTACATTTCACAACTGCAGTTATTGTGAATAGAAGAGGATATTAAAATTTGGTTGTTTGTGCTTTTATTTTACTAACAATTTGCAATCCAATTTGATAGTGCGTCCACATAAAACCCGAATAACACCTTTGAAAATAAGAAACCTTGCCGGTATTAGTTGTCATTTTCTTTCCAAGCTGTCCAATAGATGGGTCTGCCCATGTAGGTGATTCGGCCCAAAAAATAGGCTGGTCCACTGACACCGGGATGAACATGATGAGGTCGATCACCGTCTTCCTCAAGGATAACTACTCTGAATCCACGGAGTTTCTCTGAACTCCTCACAGAGACTTCTCGACTCTAGCAAGAAAAGGCAAGAAAAATATAAATAATTCTATAAATTTCGTAATTTGATTGATGAATGAATTAAACAAGTTCACAACCCTTTAAATAGGGATACCGAGCAATGGGAGAGAAATCAGAATCAAACTACAACTAAAACTCCCAACCTTTCTTTTAAATTGGTTAGCTAGTTAGTACACCCCACTATCTCTAATTGGACTACAACTAAAACTCCTAGAATTCGCACCTTTTTTTTTTTGTTAGCTTGTTAGTACACCCCACCATCAGTTCACACTTCACTGTTAGCCACCCCCACTAGGGATCGATACTAAGACCTTAGTGTTGAAACGAGGTATCTTTCACTCAATTTACCACTTGAGCCATGGATCAGGGTGTCTAGAATTCGCAACTTACTATAAATATAGATGGTCGTGATGTCTACTAGTGCGTAAAGTTTTCCGCCAAAAATAGTGTCCTATTTGGCTTAACCTAGTTGTTCTCCTAATTATTCTAAGCACTTCTCGCGTTGAGCGTAACTCCTACAGCCCAACGGATGAAGAGTTATAATCAAACTAAAACTTACTATTTATAGTAAAAACGGAATTAAAATAGGGAAATGACCGTCTATTTGGTGTTATTTTGCAAATCCGGCTTGCCTAATCCAACGTAGCAGGTTGGGTGGCTAAAGTAGCTCGTTCTACTCCAAAATCATATATTTTACATCCAATAACTCATTCTGGATTGCGAAATACGCCCAATTTAAGGTATGATAGTCTGGATCACTTCTGTCGTTGACCAAACTTTTTCTGATCCATCTTGGCCATGAAACTGTCCACGACCCGCTCTACATCATCCACTTTTTAGGTGGGCCCCACTACAATTTTAGAAATAGTCCGATGGCATGGTAGCATTTGGGCCAAGTTTTTTTGTTTTTTTGTTTTTTTTTCAGCTGCCCATTTATTTCTTAAGCTGCCAGTAACCTCCCAAGTGAACAGGCCTGAGTTTTGCTCCAAGGATATTCAGGGTGGGACCCACATGATGGAGGGCTTGGATCTTGTAACGTGTGGATGTGGATTATCTAACATGCACACACATGAGTGCTTAGTAAAGCTGTTTTATTTAAATACTCGATATTCCATATGCATTAGTGCATTGGTAGAACCGCATTAGCAAGTCCCCAAAATCACGCAACCTTGTGCTCTCACCTTTTCACACGCCCACATATTCTTCCCTTTTAGATTTTCTTTTTTTCTTTTTCTTTTTCTTTTATTTTCTTTTTTAGAATGGGCTTGAAAGGTCGGCCCGCCCAGGAAGCCCAACCATGTATGGCCAAGTGGCTTGAAATCTAATCTAGGTGGCCAATTGGCCCATTGTCGCTGTGCAATCTTAAGGGGTCGTTTCGCATCATGGATTTGAGGGGATTTCAAATCCCCCGGTATGTTTGGCACCATAAAGTAACTGGGAGTTTCAAATTTAGGGGATTTCAAATCCCCTCAAAAAGGGTTTGAAATCCAACATAGGAGCTTGGATTACATCTAAAATTATTCCAAGAGTTGCATGTGTAACATGTGTGTCACTGGGCTACTAATCTATTGGGCACATGACCCACTGATAATATCCCAAAACAATTAGATTATCAATTGCATCACTATAATTACTTTAATAGGATAATTTGTGTTGTCCAAATACTGTCCATGTAAATCAATGGTTAAAAATAGTTGGTTAGTCAATCGGATGTGATCATGTGCTTGTGGCCCATCCGAGACTAGGAATTTCATCATTTTCGGGCAAAGTATATGCATATTTCAACAAGCTTATTACAACCATTGTGTCAAACGTACATACTAATTAGAGATATTAAACGTACATACACTAATTAGAGATATTAAAGTTAATTTAGTAATTAATTTTAAACCCCTATAAATATATTAGGATTAAATTCAAGGTGCCAAACACAACGGGAGGATTCCAAATCCAGGGGGTCTAAATCCAGGGGTTCCAAATCCATACTCCCAAACAAGCCATAAAGTATGCAATGGTTGTACAAAACTAAGAGTTGTACATGAACTGAGTTAGCTCGGTGAACTCACTGGACTCGATTCGAAAAAGTTCGATTCACTCGGTTCAAAATTGATTTCAAGCGGAGTTTAGATGATTTTTTTTAGCTTGAAAAAATTTTGAGGATCGAACTTCAACTCGAATTGAATCAGCTCGGTGACTCGGTTATTTTGATATTGATACTGTTGGCCAAGTGTTTGATGAAATGACTCAACGAAGTGTTGTTTTAGGTGCATACATTCTTCGTTGGATTGGCTAGTGGCAAGGAAAGAATGGATATGAAGCAAATCACTACAAAAAAAATAATAATAATAATAAATAAATAAAAATCGCATTATAAAACTATCCTTAAATTATGATTTTGATGTTGTCCACCGAATGTTTGATGAAATACCTGTATAATGTACGTTGTTATTGTTTTGCATTATAAGAAAAATTGAATATGCGCTCTATGTTTGAGAAAATGTCGCACGGGCTCGAACTCGGCTCAAAATGGCCCGAGCCGCTGATCAACTGAGCTAAGGCACGAGGATTGAGCCAAGCCGAGCCAAGCTGAGTTTGAGCTGGGATTAGCTAGCTACTGGCCGAGCCGAGCCAAGTTGTGTCAAGTTTGACTCGGTTCAACTCATGTACAACTCTATACAAAACAAAAGGACCACCTAAAAAGACCATTGCGGACAGTTCCATGTACAATTTAAAAAAATACATTTGATATGATTTTTTGTTTCGATGATTTAAACTATTTCTACCATGAGACAACATAGATGGAAGATAGCACGTAATAAAATTCTTAGATTGAACTATTTTAAACTTTGATCATTTAATTATTTTCTTTGGCTTAGCCCTGCTTTTTAGACCAAGACTAACCCTAGCCTGGCCTGCAATGAATTTAAGACCCAGTGACTGAGGGTCAAGTCAAGCTCCTGAGCTGAAGGTGAATCAGCCAAACTTGGGTTGACTCGCGGTGTTAAACTGATTGAGTCTGAACGAATCTGAGCCAGCTTGGGCAGCCTACATGGTTAGGCTGAAATGTCCTTAGATACTGATTGTCTATGGGCAGCGTACAAATGACTCCATGAAAACGAACGGTGTAAAAGCATATGCTGTCTGTCATACACCACAAAAGATTAGATTTCTCTTTATCTTTTAGACCATCGACTTCTTCCTCTTCACGTTTGGCATCCTCAACTAAAACATGCGGAGGATATGCACAATATACTCTGGTTTTCAGTTTCTACAGGTTGGACCCACACATCAGGTGATCACGAACGTTGGTCTCTTAGCTACCACAATCGATGGACCATCGTCAGAAAATACCCCAGATTGGACGGTCCTTCCCACAAATATTAGGCATTTTCATTTCTATGATATCTCTCATCTTAACCATCTATTCTCAAGCAACAAATTGAAAGGCTAGGATTGTCCTATTGAAAAGAACTCCAACGCACGTTTCATCCATGGTGAGACCGAAAAGACAAATGGCAAAGATCACGCAACTGCAAGGCCCACATGCACAAACTAAGAATCTGGCCATGCCTTTAATATGGTTGGTTGAGGATCTTATAATTCCAATCTACTACCACTCGTTGCACCCTACTAATTACTGAAATCCATTGTTTCCACATTCATCTCATTGAGAGAGAGAGAGAGAGAGAGAGAGAGAGAGATCTGAACCGTTGAAGGAGAGAGATGGCTGATTGGGGCCCAGTTGTGATCGCGGTGATCTTGTTCATCCTCCTATCGCCTGGACTGTTGATTCAGGTGCCCGGGCGAACGAGAGTCGTTGAATTCGGGAACATGTGCACCAGTGGGATTTCCATCCTAGTTCATACCATATTCTTCTTTGGTACACTCACCATCTTGGTCATTGCCATTGGTGTCCACATACATACAGGTTGATCTGATCTTGACCACACAAGAGGGACCTTCTTTGCTTTCAAATTTTAATTGTTTTTTTTTTTTTTTTTTTTTTTTGGAATTACAGACTCTTTTGTTTCTAAAATTTAGAGATTGTTAAGTGAAATGTCATTTGAGGTTTCTAAGTGTATTTTATTTTCTCTTGTTTGGGGGTTCAAGTTTCAGATATCACAATGGGACCGTTGATCAATGGTCCACTTTGATTTGAACGGCTTTTCAATCTTTGATATTCTTGTAAACCTTTCATAAATGGTCCACTTTAATTTGAAATTGTGCAGAGATTGTATGCAATCAAGGAGAAAATGAAAATTTGAGGAAGTATATGATGGAAGCCGTCTGCCTCTTTGTACGGATATTCAAAAAATTTTTTGTTTTTGTTTTCAATTTCTGCGTGAGGCCACTCAGTAATTGTTCTGTAATCCAGAGCATTGAAGGTTGAGATTTTACTTGATGGTTTAGAACCCAACATTCTCATGCTCACGCGCACCGGCTTGGGCATGGTCACCATCACAATCTCGATGTCAGGCTGGGTGCAAGGGCACGAGCATGGGCATGTGAGGCATTGTGATTGTAGAAGCGCTAGTGACACACTTTACATTTAGCATGTGCGCATCGTGTTGCAGATAGGTCGCTCCCTCATGACCTTACGTGAACTGACATAAGATAAGTACGAGTCGTGGTGCGGCAATAGCTAAGAGAGATGGGTTAAGTGGCCGGATTCGAAGTGTTGTGGGTAAGAGGTCTGAGAGAAACATGTCTACCTTATATAGGGGCTAAAACTAGCCGCTTAAGAGGCCTGGTGTAACTGCTCATGCGGTAATAAATCAGACCATGCAGAAACTGCTGCATGTGGCTCGCCCAACTGTCATAAACAATTAGCTGCTGAGTCAAAATAAACAACTAGCATGTAGCTGATTTTTCCACATGTAAAACGATCAAAAACTACCAAATAACGGCTAGTTTTTCACCAATGGTCAGAAATGGTCGATTGGAGTTATGGCCCTGGACCAAAACATCCAACTACCTTAGCCTATATAAATTGAGCTTGTCTGGTTCTATTCAACAACACAAACCACTCCACTCACTCTCTCATATGAACTAGTAAAGCTCCAAGTGTTCTCTGATTAAGCCAGCAAGGTTCAATACGAACTTAAGCCAGTAAGTCCACAAGAACCAGAGCAGTGTAGTAGTCTAAGCCAGCAAATTCATTTTCTGTCTTTCTCTCTGACTTGAAAATTTTCCTTTAAGTTTTCATCTGCCAGCAAACTATGTTTACAGAGTTCCAATAATAGTTTTTTCATGCTTGTTGAACGCAGAACCACACACTATTTGCTTGCAACCTGTCAATAGTCTCAATTACTTTTAAGAATGGGCAAATAACACTTTAAAGACAACGTGATCACACGTGGTTCAACCTGTCCTTAATATTTTCGGTTTCTTTCATTCTTTTTTACAAAAATTATAAATCTATAATTTAATAATATCAAAATTTTCAACACTGACTAATAAGTAAAATTGGGGCTGCATTAACCCATGCCTAAGTGGGTTGACGTTGGGTTGGGTTGGGTTTGAGTTGAAGACTCAGGCGACCTAAAGTAATCTAAAACTGACCTCATACAAAATACATGGGCTTAGCTTTGGTGGATCCCTTACTATGAAGCCTACCTTGACGTATGTGCCTTACATTCATGCTGTCCATCCATTTTGAAAGCTCATTTTATTGCACGACTTCAAATATGAAACAAATCTAAATTTAAGGTGGACTACACCACATAAAAAAAAGTGGTGTTTGGATATCTACCATTAAAAACTTCTTTTGGGCCATTGAAATGTTTATTTGCTATCTAACCCGTTAATGAGGTCACCAAGACCTGGACGAAGGCAGCACGCAAATATCAGCTTGATCCAAAACTTTTATAGCCCGCAAGAAGTTTTTAATGGTCAATCACCATTGTTTCCCATGGTGTGGCCCACCTAAGATTTGGATCTGTATCATTTTTTGGGATAGTTCCTTAAAATGAGTTTTCAAAATGGATGTATGGCCTGGACTTAATGCACATGCATCATAGTGGGTCCCATAGTTAGGAATCCACTCTAGCCGTGTGCATTGAGCTCACAATGCACATATGACTTGTGACTAACATACATGATATAAACATAAATTATAGAGCCAATGGGAAATAGATTTCCATCAATGTATAGAAAATATAGTTTATGATATAAATGGTCCATTTCATTACTACCATGGTAGGAGGGGATTTCAGTAGTCTTCTAGGATAGAAGTTTTTAGTCATCCACTTTAAAGGTTATTTTAGAAGTTATTCTAATGTTTTTTTTTTTTTTTGACACACTAGCGCTGCACGGGCACTCGATCCTTAGTATCTGTGTTGAAACATAGTCAGTCTACCATTGAGCCATTGAATCATAACCTACTTTAATGTTGCTTGTTAATGATAAATATTTGATTTTATGTAAAAATTTACTACTTGTAATTTTAATCCAATTTGAATTGCATTGAGTTGAAAATTCAATACTTTCGATCACACATCGACATCGGCCACATTTCGTTTGGCGACCGCTCGCCCGCCCGCCAAAATAAAAAATCCCTTATTTTTAAGTATGTTTTGCCCCTTCATATTTCCAAATGCACAATCTTAACACACACATCAGAAATCCTGTCCGTTCATCATGAACTTCCTACATTTCATTTAGAAATTAGATCAAGTTAATCTCACCGTTGATGCATATCAAAATGGATAACTTAGAAACGACTAGCGGTCTAGATTTAAAATAGAAGTGGGGCACACATGACCAGTGGACTGGCCCGATATTTAGAAGGGTAATAACCATTGGAGAATGGATGATTGAAAGCCTTCACATGTGTGCAACTCGGCATGTCTCTCGCTATGCATTTCTGCGTATAGCTTAAGCAACATTTGCGGTTCTCTCCTTATGATGTCACTCCACATAATGCCTTGTGAATTTTTCAGTAATTTAAGTCTTTTAATATTATTTATTTATAACTTTTATAATTATAAATGATAATCATTTTATATATTTATAACGCATGCAAAACTCAAGTGGGCCCCACCAAGTGCTTTTATATGTTTTAATAGTGTCTTCACGTAATTTTAGATGGTATGGCCCACCTGAGTTCCGTATACGGTTGATTTGATTTTTGGGATATCCCATAATTTAAAGGATACCCATCAAATGCACGGTGTTGATGGTCGAAACACATCACGGTAGGGTCCACACAGCTCGACCTCACGGGAGCTTATCGTCAGCTCCAGCGCATTGTACCTTTTCCCATATATATATATATAAACTCGGCCAAGTTGTTGGGTGGACCCACCCAAGTCAAGCTTTGACGTCGGAGCGGGTCGAATCAACCCTCTCAGGTCTGGCCTAATCTGCCTCTGACTAAATAATGCTTCCATTTTTAACTTTTAAATGAGGGACTGTCTGGATGCCTTTAAATGATTTAAGTAGTAATGTGTAAATGATTGTTTGTATTTGAATAGTTGATAAATTATTTAACTCAAAGAGCCAATCTTTCAAAATGTAATAATTGGGATGTAAATGTAGAGCCAACAAACTGGAAATCCTAAATTCAATAAATGGATGATAATTATTTATTTTTGTTATCGTGAAGAACAGATATAATCAATTGTGGAGGTGAGCCCACCAATGGACCTGCACAGAAATATAAAGATATAGACAACGAGAGAAGTTGATGATGGCTATGGACCCTCCGATGCCTTAGTCAGGTAGATAGACTCGGATTAAAAGGCTTGAGCTTAGGTTTGTTTTCTTACCTCTGTTCGATTCCAATGGGTATACTCATAGGGTATGTTAGGCGGTGTCGAGACCTATGTATCCTTATGAGATTTGCTGGATTCACTAGATGATCCTTATTTGGATATGGATCTACCTCTGAAGCATTATCGAGCCCACATCGGTTGACGTAATCTTTGAGTAGGAACATATCGAATCTTTCATTTCTTGGTTCGATGCAAGATTCTCTCCGGAATTTTCGTCCCGACTCTGGGCCATAGTCAATCTGGTCAGTTCGGGAGATGATTCTCCCCATCAAACTCTGCCAGTAAGCAGCTCAGTTTGGAGTCGGCTCAGGGCCCATCTCTACATTGAAAGAATCACTCACTATATCTTCCGAGATCTGTGACCTATCAGTTTGGGAAGCTCGTTCCAGTACCCTAGTCGCTCAACTTCGAGACATTTCTCTTGTGGTCGATTCCACTTCTCATGTAGTAAACTAATTCGGTTTTGCTCAACTTTCATATTTACTCCAATGTGATGTTGACCGTTACTTTTTTTTATGTGTAGTCCACTTGATCAAAGGATATTCCAGTCCTTTTTAAGTGTCTATTTCTTTATGCATGTGTGGCACACTTGATCAACGGAAAGATGAAGAACATTCAAGTAAAAACTAATAGATTTATCAATTTTTGGGCTAGGCCCAAACCAATTTTTCCGGGCTCCGCATACCATGGGCCGGCCCACCAAGATGAAGCCCATTGCCCGGGTACAACGGAGTCTATTTTCCAGTAATCCGGCAGACCACCGTACTACTCAGAAAATGAAAAGCAAATAAAAAGAACCAAAAAAAAAAAGATTTAATAGTCCATGGCTTGATTTCAAGTTTCCATAAAGCAACAACAATAACAACAACCACAGCAGGAAAATCCCTCCCTCACATCATATTTCCCACAACAGGAACAAAAGAAAAACTGAAACCCTAACCCTAATTTCATTAGTGAGGGGTTTACCGGATCAGCCGGTATAGATGTGGACGCGGAGTGCCAAGATGAGTATGGTGAAAATGGCGAAAAATATTAGCGTGTGGACTACAACAGCCTTCCCGTTCGTCTTCAAGCTCCCAAACTCCACATGCCGGTTGTTCCC
Source organism: Magnolia officinalis (assembly GCA_021015155.1). Taxonomy (NCBI): domain Eukaryota; kingdom Viridiplantae; phylum Streptophyta; class Magnoliopsida; order Magnoliales; family Magnoliaceae; genus Magnolia; species Magnolia officinalis. Next base: position 97,217,454 of record JAJHSJ010000005.1, on the reverse strand, counting down.
CGGTAGCTGAAAGAGGAGTCCCGGTGACAGGAGCACGAACAGCACCACACCGATTAATACGGGAGCCCAGTCCGCCATCGCTTCAAAAGATCGGCGATCCTTGCACAGAGAGAAAACTAATAAGCGGGATTTTGGAAGGATAGCAAGTGAGACGAGCGAGCAATGGATGACAGCGACAGTAGTAAGGAGACTACGCGAGAAAAGAGGTCGTAGGAGGAGGGGAGGAGGAATATAAAATGGAGGCTCGACTATAGAGGCTGGCGCCTTGGAGTTGGTTTGGTGTCTGTCGCGACATATGATTCTCTGTGTGTCGCCTTCCCCTTGAGTCTATATTCTGAGCCGTCCGATGATCAGAACCGTCCATATAATAGAACCTAACGGTTGGCATATGCCTGTGATGATCATACTCTACAGTTGAATTTACAACAATGAAAAGAAAATTTTTCAATGGCCCGAATTCAACTTTAAAAATCAAGGGTTAGGATCATTGCTGAAGAGTGAAGCTTTCATTTAGTATTATCTAGAATATGGACGGCTCAGGTCACTGGACAATCTTACCATGTGGACCCAGTGGAGGCAACACATGCAAATGGAAACCTGTGCAAGCTATATGGGCGCGGATTTCCTGCGAAAGCCTTTCGCAGGAAGTTCCTGCGCAAGGATTCTTGATGGGGCCCACTTTGATGTTTGTTAAAAATCCAACCCGTTCATCCGATTTTTGAGCTCATTTTAGGACATTAGACTGAAAATGATTAGGATCCAAATATCAAATGGGCCATACTAGATGAAACAGTGGGGAAAGGAATTCCTACCATTGAAACCTTCCCAGAATCCACCTTGATGTTTATATTCCATCTAAACTGTTTATAATGTCATTTTCACTGAGATGAAGTGAAAAAGCCAAGAAATTAAACTGATACAAAAGTTTTGTAGCCATATAAATGTTGCAACGGTGGTCACTAAATCTCTACTGTTTCCTCTCCTGTGGCCCACTTGAGTTTTTGATCCTCCTTGTTTTTGGTGGCATGTCCTAAAATGAGCTCAAAAATCGGATGAACGGGTTGGATTTTTAACAAACATCAAAGCGGGCCCCATCAAGAATCCTTGCGCAGGAACTTCCTGCGAAAGGCTTTCGCAGGAAATCCGCGTCCAAGCTATATAGCTGGTGTAGATACGTGTCGTGCGAAGACACGAGCGCCGACGGTCCTTGAGCTCCGAGTTGTACGAACGGTTCGAAGGAGAGCAAAGTTACATGGCCCCCACAATGATGTATTTATTATATCCACACCGTTCATCCATTTTTCGAGATCATTTTAGAGGATTAGACAAAAAAGGATGAATCATATCCAAACCTCAAATGGACCACACCAAAAATAGCAGCGATGATAATGAATGATTTTCATAGTTAAAAATTTCTTAGGGCCCGCATAATGTTTATTTTCCTTCCAATCTGGTAATAAGGTCACATGTACATGGATAAAGAGGAAAAAAAAAAATCATATTCATCAAAAACTTATGTGACCCCATAAGGGTTTCAATGGTAGTGGTTTAATCCCCACTGCTTTTTGCAGCATAGTCCACTTGATCTTTAGATCTGTCTTATTTTTCTGCTCAAGCATAGTTCATCAAATGGATGATGGTTTGGATATAACACATACCTCAGGATGGGACCACAGAATTTGCTGATGTCAATGCACCAGCTGTATAAGCTAGTGTGTGGTACACCAGCCAATCGGCTTCCATCATTAATGGGTTTTTAAAATTAAAAAAAAAAAAAAAAAAAACAAAGCAAGGTTTTATCATCCCATCTCTAAGCATTTAAATTTTTTACTGATCTCACGATTCTTTTTACTTTTACACATGACAAGAATACCTGGCAATAGTTGGTCTCTGAATATGAAATAGTTTTTCTAAAAAGCGATTGTGCATCTTACTAAAACATGAACAGGATCAGTCTTGGTTCGATGGCATTAATACTCTTCATCAATTTTAAATTATTTCTTTTAGTGTGATCCATTTGTAATGAGTTCTACCCTCAAACTTAAGATAACGACATGAAATTAAAACATTTCATGTATATAGGTTGGATTTGCTTCATGATAAGCCATTGGGCCTTACATAAGATTTCAAATGAGTTCTTAGGGTGAGGCCCTACTTTAGGAAGGTCATTTGACATTCTTTTCTTTTCTTCTTCGTTTCCTTCACAAGAGGGGGCTACACTAGATCTGAACCTCCACGGCGTTTAGTAGTTATATAGAGATCCATCAGGCTCTTCAGGGGACCACAACAATCTCCGGCGAATGTTTGACATATCTTTGTACACTCTTCGAGAGAAAAATAAGATTTTTTTTTTTTAGATTTTCAGCCAGACACTCCGATGTAGAAGGTTTTTTTTTTTCTTAGATATGAAGGTGGGAGTATGTGAAAATGAGGATTTATAAATGCTTATATCACTAATGTGCATCATGTGCACCGTGGATCACCTATATTCACTATGGATCATTAATATGCACCACGTATTGCCAATAACACTGAATCGTCGATACTCACAGTGGATCATCATTACTCATCGTGGATCATCGATAACACTGTAGATTGTCGATATTCACATGCATTAAATGCTTTGCAAATTAAAACCTTTAGACTTTTGAACCCATTTGTTGGTGGACGAAAACATCAATCTCGAGAAGCAAACCTTTGTCATGCAACCATCATACTACCTGTTGATGCCACAATCTGGATCGCCCTCCACTCCTTGGGTTGACCCTGGTCCTGCACAAAGGGTGAGCAAAGGAGATCCTGGCTAAGCCGGGGGACCCTCCGATGCCTAAGTCAGGCGAAAGGAATCGAGGTCTAGTATTGAAGAGTATAGGGAGTGTCAGATATTGCGTACCTGTAGCAATGAGGTCTTCACGTATTTATACTTAACCATCGAATGATCTGGATCCGATGATCACAGCACGATTCTCTCAATCAGGGAGATTTTCAGATTGTGGAGATGTCGTACGCAATCCAAAGATCTCGTAACGAGCGGCAGACGTATCTGCGAGCACATAATCGCCCACGCCTCCTTACGGCAGTTTCTAAATTTAGCTTACCCACGTCTCCTTACGGCAGCTTCAACGCCTGGCATGAGGGACGTCTGCCATTGAGGGTGGCCTCGGCTCGGCGTAGTTGACGGCGGCTCGACGTAGTTGACGGCGACCATCATGGTCCGAGCCGATCCCCCCTTCGGTGTCCGAGCCGATCCCCCTTCGGTTATAAGTGACGGATATCGACCTTGAGTTTGTGTCAACGAGTGTGGGTTACAATCCGCGCGGACAGTAGATGAGTCGGAGGTACTCAGCCGGCGCACCCTTTTCGTTTCATATTTTCTACTGGGCCTTGTACCTAGACCTTGACAGTGTTTATTCTCGAGTCGGCCAAGGGGTCGGAGCTTCTATCTTTATTATCTGAAATGAGTTGCTAACTGCTCGTCCAATCGGATCAGAGTACTGCCCGGCCTTGGAGTTATGATCCGCTCGGATTTTCTCATAATAGAAGCCCCCTACTCTTCGAGGTCTGTTAGGGGCTCGAAGAGTAATCATACGGGAAATCAAGTACCTCGTCCATGGGTTCCTCCGAGCATATCGAAACCTCAGCGGTTTGAATCATCCCGTTCGCAGGATTTCCCGCTCTTAGCCCGATGCGTAACAGGCACGTTACGACGGTTAATCTTTCGAATCGTCGTCCGCTTACGGGCTGCTGCCACGTATGCCTGTCATTATTCGAATGTCTTTTCCCTTCTTCAACGCACGCCGCTTGACAGGGCTCGAGCCAATGGGGCGTGCCATGTCAGCTCCAAGTGATATTTATGCCGATTCGGCTGCGGCCATCATTGCTGGTAATTAATGCGCCGATGTAGCCGAGCCTATATAATCCCTCTTTCGAAAGCTCGAGGTTCACTTATGTGCATCGTGTAGAGCTGATATCGGATGAGGCGATTTTCGGCGGAGGGGATTCCGTTCGTTTTCGAATTTTCCATTAGGCGATTCAGACCGGTCGAGTATTTCCGGCAGGAGCGATTTCCGGTGAGTCTTCTTGTGCTACCTCGCATCCCTTCTTTTTCGAGATGTCGTCATCGGACCTGTAGTCAGTGCGAGGTTACGGTAACGACTCAGAGTCTGAAAATTCGGATAGCAGGGTAGGGGCCTCCGAAGGACCTTATGATGTTGTGCCCCTATACCCTCCACCCCGAAGGCAAAAAGGAACTGGGGCTCGGACCCTCAAAATTACCATAAGGAAGCCCACCCAACTTCCTCAAACTGCCGCTGTTGAGGTTGTCGGGATGCCTGCGGATGTGCGGGCATCTGAGGTGGTCCCAGGGGGTTCCGTGCTGTCCGAACCTCAGATAGAATGGATCCGATCGGAGTTTCAAATCCTGGATTCCGTTCAGATAAGGGCCCCTGGGGCACTTGAAACTGCTGGTGCACCTGCCAAGGGGGAAGTCGTCATTTTCCTATGTGCACTTCAATGTGGGATTCGTCTTCCCCTGCACCCTTTCGTCCAATCCATGATTGCCCGCCTCGGAGTAGCACCCGGGCAGCTGACTCCCAATGCCTGGAGAGTACTAGTCTCTTCCTTCATCATTTGGCGGCTAGTCGGGAATTCGGAGCTGACCCCAGAAGAACTAATGAGCCTGTACTTAGTTAAGCACGATAGCAACGAACCGTGGTATTACTTCGCGACCCGAGGCAATAAGGGGTCAGGACTGGTTTTGAATCTTCCGTCGTCCAATAAAGACTTGAAGAACAAGTGGTTCTGGGCCGCGGGCGAATGGGAAGCTTCGGCGTCTGAGATCGGGTCTCTGTCGGTCCGGGTTCCGACCCTTTTTCAAAAACCAGGTCGGACTAGTTACCTTCAATCTTGTCTTTTTGTTTTGTCAGTCGGACTGAAATCTTTGTTCCTTGTTGAGACAGCTTTTCCCAGGGGGACACCGCTCCTCGACTCCAACCAGAGGAATCGGATCGCCAAGGCGAGGGCTTGATCGGGGGAGCTGCGCTCCTGGTCAGATCTGATTACCGCTGCCAATCTTTAGTCATCTAGACTGTGCAAGTCTCCACCCCTCCCGACTTCTTTTAGTAAGTATTCTGCCTGTTTATTTCAGAGGGATGGGATTTATCTTTTTATGTCGCTAATTCTCCGTTTGTGCAGGCATGGCCGTGGCGTCTAGTTCTTGGAGGAAGAGGGCAGTCCCGACGGCAAAAGAAATGCTGAGACCCGCGACCCGGACAAAGACCACTGTTCGGAGGAGGTAGGTGACCCCTTGCGGGGAAAATCCTTCCGGTCCGAGGTTCGTGGCCAGGCATCCGACTGTTGCAGCGGCTGTGACCGCTTCTACGGCTGCGGCAGCTAGCCCGACCCCGACTCCGGCCCCAACTGCTTCGACAGCTGCACCTGTTGCAGCTGAAACTCCAGCGATCGTCGTTCCCGCTCCGACGATCGATGTCGCGCCCCCCGTCGGGGAGGTTCGTACAGAGGCACATTATGTTGTCATTCCCTCATCATCCGAGCAGGAGGAAGCTGTTCGGATGGCTGATGTCATGATAACTCCTCCTGAAATCGGTAGCGGCATCGAGGCCGAGGTACAGGCCTCTGCTGGCAGCCAGACCAGGGCCGCGGAGGCAGGGGGATCGACCCAGGCGGGGCCGAGTGGCACTTGGTACGAGCCGGGCTTTTACATGTCCTGCCTGGTCGACTGGGCGGCCAAGTACGCTCCGGAAGAGGAGATCGCCGATCTCCTTTCCAAGCCCGATGATGCCTTCTTAAAGGAATTCGCAGCAATCCTCTACAAGGTACCATTTAGTTTCTTTATACTCTGTTTCCGCATGCTTATTTCCGCACATGCTTACTCCCATGTCTTTTCCATTGTTCAGTCCGTTCCAAGGCTCCTCTTGGCTTGGGAGGGGGTGCGCGAGCGTCGAAAGGTAGACGCGGAGGTAGAGACACTCCGGGCTGAGGTGGGAATCCTACGGGATGAGGCGACTTCTCTTCGGTCTGAACGGGACGAATGGAGTCGGCAGGCGGCAGTAGGGAAGGCCCGGGAGCTCCATTTACAAGGGATGATAACTGATCTTGAGGCGAAGGGGCTGCGCTTGCAAGGGGTAGTAGAGAATCTGACAGCTTGATGCAATGCTGTGACCATCGAGTTGACCCGATCTCGAGCCCATGCAGACACGCTAACCCATGAAAATGCCCGTCTGGCTGGATCCCTTGATCGGGCTAGGATTGAAGCCTCGGAGGAATTATCCCGAGCAGTCGTCCAGGCCAAGGAAGCCCAACAGGCCGAGGATAAAGCTTCGCTGGATGAGGCCATAGCTGCAGCGCTGGAAGCCTACAAGACGTCCAAGGAGAGGGACGTCAAAGCCGCCCAGTTTTATAACCGTGGCTATGACGATTGCATAGAAGCGGTTTTAGGTTTATATCCCGGCCTCCACCTCGATTCCCTGCTGCCTGGAGAAGAGTTACCTATGGGTGAAGTTCGATCGGATCAAGCCCAGGATACCCAAGCCCCTCCGCCGCCTGCCTAACTTTTGACATATATTTTTCATGTATTTTTCTGTAACTGGTTAGACCACTTGTTGATTGATCTCTTTATTTTGGAATGAATTAATTTTAAACAAAATCTCGCGTATTGTTGATGGTGGACTTGTATGATTGGTGATTTGATTTGCTCGGATTCTTCGTTGAGTCATTTTCTTTTAAGTTGCCGAAATTTCGTCGTGTGTCTGAGGCTCTAGTCTGATCCTTACAGGATCGGCTCGCTCTGCACTCGGCGAAGGTCTTGTGTATTGGGGGTACCGACTCCTCTGTTGGGAAGTCGGATGACCCCTTGGCTTTTTCCCCCCGTCTAAGGGGAGATGCCTTTGTAGAAATTGACCCGTCCATGCAAGAATGGAGAATTTTATTGAGAGCCTTGGAGGCTAGTCGCTTGAAGGCGTACATTTATTCATGGCCTTAAGGCTCACCGCTCGGAGATTATCCCATTAGGGGTAATATACTTTTAGGTGCTCGGCGTTCCAGGGGTGGGGGAGTTGTCGGCCCTCAAGGTCTTCCAAATGGTAAGAGCCTAGTTTGGTTGACCGTACGACCCGATAGGGACCTTCCCAGTTCGGTCCGAATGTTCCAGCCCCCGGTTCGGCAATATTCTGGAATACTCAGCGAAGGACTAGGTCCCCTGGTCGGAACCGTCTAGTCTTGACTTTCGAATTGTAAAATCGGGCCACTTGTTAATGTTGTGCGGCGACTCGGAGCTTCGAAATATCCCTCGCCTCTTCGAGTAGATCTAAGTTTGTGGAAATCTGTTCGGAGTTTTCTCCTTCTTGGTAGCCCTCGACCCGAGCGGTGTGGAGACCAATTTCTACCGGCACCATCGCCTCCGAGCCATAGGAGAGCGAGAATGGAGTTTTTCCTGTTGAGGACTGAGCTGTGGTCCTGTAGGCCCAGAGGACGAACGAAAGTTCCTCGGCCCAATCGCCTTTTACTTTTTCCAGCTTTGTTTTGAGATGGTGCTTGATGACTTTGTTGACAACTTCCACCCGTCCGTTCGATTGGGGATGTCGGGGGAAGAATACGCATTCGTGATGCCGAGTCCCTGACACATGTTTCGAAATTTATCGTTGTCGAACTGTCGCCCGTTGTCAGACACGATGGTTCGTGGAATCCCGAATCGACAAATTATGTTTTTCCAGACAAAGTCGATTACCTTTTGCTCCGTTATCTTGGCTACGGGCTCGGCCTCGGCCCATTTAGTGAAGTAGTCGACAGCGATAATCGTAAACTTGACCTGCCCTTTCCCTGTGGGTAAAGGGCCGATAATGTCGATTCCCCATTGGGCGAACGGCCAAGGGCCGCTCATGGGAGTCATTTCTTCAGCAGGCTGCCGCGGCACACTCGCGAACCTCTGGCATTTATCACATTTGCGGACGTATTCTTTTAAATCTTCTTTGATAGTAGGCCAAAAATACCCTTGCCGGAGTATCTTCAATGCCAAGGCTCGGCTACCCGAATGATTTCCACAAATCCCTTCATGGGTTTCCCGTATGACGTACTCTGCTTCATCGGGCCGGAGACATCTTAGATGGGGCTGAGAGTGTCCTTTTTTGTATAGGATGTCACCCAGGACGATGTATCGGGCCGCTCGGACTTTTAAGTCTCCTCGCTTCCAGCCTATCCGAAGGGACCTCACCTGTTGTGAGATAGATCAGAATTGGATCCATCCAGCTCGGACTTACCCGAACTGGGTTGACTTCCTTCTGTTGTCCGCCGATACTTGGCTGCTCTATGAATTCGATAGGAATAACTCGAGGGATCTTATTCTCCAGGGCTGAGCCGAGCCGTGCCAGAGCATCGGCCTATGTATTTTCTGTTCTCGGGATCTGATGAATCGTGCAATTCCAAAATTTCTCGATCAGCTTCCTTGCTTCGTCAAGGTAGACCATCATCCTTGTTTCTTTGGCTTCATATTCGGTAGAGATGTGATTTACCACAAGCTGAGAATCGCATCGAACTTGAAGAGACTAGACTCCAAGACTTGCCGCCAACCTGAGCCCGACCAATAGAGCTTCATATTCTGCTTCGTTGTTTGAGGCTTTGAACCCCAACCTGATTGCGTATTGGATGGCCGTAGAGTCAGGTGCGACCAGGACGATCCCGGCCCCGGCCCCGCGGGCGTTGGACGATCCATCCATGTAGAGGGTCCAACCCGGATCTGATACCGCTTTCGGGCCATCCGAAGCGACGGCTGGGCTCGCTCCAGCCTCGGCGCTGATCTCTCTGGTGCTCGTAGTGAATTCGGTGATGAAGTTGGCCACGGCTTGACCTTTGATGGCGGTTTTCGGGCGAAACTAAATGTCAAACTCACCGAGTTCTATGACCCACTTAGTCATTCGACCTGACACTTCCAGCTTCTGTAGAACTTGTCTGAGAGGGGAGTCAGTTAGGACAATTATCGAGTGAGCTTGGAAATATGGTCGCAACCTCCGATCTGAAACGACGAGACTGAGCGCTAATTTTTCTAAGGGCGAATATCTCGTTTCTGTCGGCATTATAGCTTTGCTCACATAATAAACAGGGTGTTGCTTACCCCCGACTTCCTTAATCAGAGCTGAGCTGACAGCTGAAGTTGAGACTGCGAGGTAGAGGAATAAGGGTTCGCCTTCTTCGGGTTTTGACAGTAAAGGTGGTGAACCCAGATACAGTTTCAGCTGTTGGAAGGCTTGCTCGCATTCTGGTGTCCATTCTGCCTTCTTATGACCCTTCAACTGCTGGAAGAAGGGGAGGCATTTGTCCGTCGCTTTGGAGATAAAGCGTCCGAGGCATTAAATGTCCTTGATAGTTCGAGGTAAACTCATATCGAGGAGCGCTTTGATCTTCTCGGGGTTCGCTTCTATTCCTCTCTGACTGACTTAAAAGCCGAGGAATTTTCGAGAGCCGACTCCGAAAACGCACTTTGTTGGGTTCAGTTTCATCTGGTATTCTCGAAGGATGGTGAACGTTCCTCCGAGATCTGTCAGATGATCGCTGACTTTGCTGCTTTTCACCAACATGTCATCGACATATACCTCCATTGAGCGTCCGATCTGCTCAAAAAACATCCGATTTACTAGTCTTTGATACGTCGCCACAGCGTTCTTCAGGCCGAATGGCATGACCCGGTAACAGTAGAGCCCTTTGTTTGTGATAAAGGTAGTTTTCTGCCTGTCTGAGGGGTGCATCGCGATTTAGTTATATCCCGAATAGGCGTCCAGGAAGGAGAGTAATTCATGCCCTGCCGTGCTGTCCACCAGCTGGTCGATCCGAGGTAGCGGGAAGCTGTCCTTTGGGCATGCCTTATTCAGATCCGAGTAATCAACGCAGACAACGCCATTTCCCGTTGGTTTTCTTTACCGGGACCACGTTCGCAATCCAATCGGGGTAATGTACCTCTTCAATAAACCCGGCGTCGAGCAGGACGGAGACCTCATTGGCTACTGCCTCGTATCTTTCGGCATCGAATGGTTGCCTTTTCTGTTTGACAGGTTTGTGGTCCGGATCTACATTCAATCTGTGGACCATGACTTCTGGAAAAATTCCGGGCATATCTTGATGAGACCATGCGAAGACATCCTTATGCTGTCGGAGGAACGTCAGGATTTCGAGCCGCTGCTGGGGGTCCAGTGTAGTTCCGAGTTGGACCGTTCTGCTCGGATCGGTCTCGTCAAGCGGTACTTTCTCCAGATCTTCCACGGATGATTCTTCTGTAGGCACTCGGGGGTCTAAAACATTAATAGAGTGTGTTTGCTTGACCCCCCCTTCTTTACCGCCATTGCATAACATCTTTGGGCCTCTCACTGGTCACCTCGGAGGTAACATATCCCGCCCTCGGCGGAAAATTTCATCATCAAGTGGTAGGTAGAGACAGCAGCTCTCATTGCGTTAAGAGAAGGTCTACCCAGGATAACATTGTGCACAGATGGCACATTGACCACCAAGAAGTCCACCATAAGTGTGACTTGATGCTATCCTTCTCCCGCTGTCATGGGGAGGGAAATGGCCCCTTCGGAGATCACTCTCTCCCCGCAAAGCCGTATAGGGGGGTCTTCACCGGTCTGAGATGAGACCGTGGAATCCCCATTTTTTTGAAAGCTTTAGAGTAAATTACATCGGCTGAGCTTCCCGTGTCGACCAGAATGCGGTATACTTTACGGTTAGCAATGGTCATAATGACTACCAGGGCATCGTTATGAGTGTGCTGAATTCTGCGTGCATCCTCCTCCGTGAACGTCAGCGAGCACGGACTGACTCGAAGTTCCTTACTAGGCCGCTCGGTTAAGTTGACGTAGTGTTCAGGTCCGAGATTCCTAGAGTGAGCCTTCCGTGCTCTATTCGAGTCCCCTCCACCAGACGAGCCTCCGAATATTGTGCGAATTTCTGCAGGTTCTTCCGTGACGTTGTTTGGTTGCTCCCGTCCTCTTTCTTTCCTACGATCGGACTTTCCTTCCTTTCGGTACTGGTGTAAATGACCTTTGCGGATAAGGGCTTCGATTTCATCCTTAAGATCTACGCAGTCATCTGTATTGTGACCGTGGTCCCGATGGAATCGCCAGTACTTGCGCTTATCTCGATGATCCGGGTCGGCCCTCATGCATACGGGCCAGTTCAGCAATTTCTCTCCCCGGATGTCCAATAAAATCTGCTCGGCGGAGGTGTTAAGGGGGGCGTAGGAACGGAATTTCCCTTCAGGCCTCCGGCTCGGGCGACGATCGCGAGGGGTGCGGTCGTCGGTCCTCTTACCTGGCGGCAGAGGATCATCGTTCCTGGGCCTCTTCCCCTTATCACTTGGTTCGGCGACCACCTGGACGTTCTTTCTCGCATTGGTGAATTCCTCCGCGTTAGTATACTTCTGTACCCTGGTCATGAGTTCAGCTAACGTTTTCGGTGGTTTTTTCCCAATGGAGAAGGTAAACTTCCCCTCTTTGAGACCGCTGAACATAGCGGCGAGCGTCATTTTGTCGTCACAGTCCTCCACTGACAGTGCTTCCTCATTGAAACGAGTGATGTAGTCTTTCAGCGATTCTTTCGGCCCTTGCTTGATAGTCAGCAAGTGAGTATTGGACTTCCGACTTCTCTTACCGCTGATGAACTGGGTAAGGAATAATCGGCTCAATTCTGCAAAAGAACCAATAGAACTCGGCTTTAGTTTGCCGATACCAATTCCGAGCGGATCCGGCTAGTGTGATCGAAAACCCCCGGCACATCATTGCGTTTGTTGCTGTCTGGATCTGCATCCAGGAGCGATAGGCCTCTACGTGCTCAGACGGGTCCCCTGAACCAGAGTACTGGATGACAGGAGGTATTCGGAATCTCTGAGGCATCACCTCGCCCATTATTTCAGCGCTGAAGGGCGGTTCAGTCTCTTCCATAATGGCTTGGACGGCAGCAGGGACTGACGTTGATTGCTTCTGCTTTTCAACTACTAAAATCTTATCGTTGAGTTCTTCAAAGCGCTTCTCCCACGGATCTCTGTTCTCGGCCGTTATTTCCCGGATATTTTCCCTATCCGGAGATCTTCTTTCCCTTCTTCGTTCTAACCGGTGACGGAGGTCTGACGCTGCTAAGGCCGAAGTGGCCGAAGCGTTGGTCAGAGCTCTCGTCGCGGCATTCCGGGCTGACGGTCGGACTTGGGCCGGGAGCGGAGGCTGATCTGATACATGCTCCGAAGGAAGTGGGGGCGCCTCGGACCGCACACTTCTCGACGCGGAATGAGCTTCCAGATTCGAGGCCACCAGCCCGCGGATGGGACCTTGTGCCGGAGGCAATTGCGGTTCCTGCTGCTGTTTCATCCTGTTCACTTCGTCACGCAGGGCTTGTATCTCGCTTTGCATGGCGCGATACTTGCTCGCTCGATTCCGGGAACCCTGAGATGGTCCCGGAGCGGATTCCGCGTGGAGTAGTGAGGAAGAACGAGTTTGCTCGTTCGGTGCTGGTTCCGCTGCTGCGGCTTTCTTCTTTCCTCTCGCCATTATTCTCGAAGAAAGGAACCTGACCTTTTATATCAGTTTCCCACAGACGGCGCCAAAAATGTTGATGCCACAATCTAGATCGCCCTCCACTCCTTGGGTTGACCCTAGTCCTGTACAAAGGGTGAGCAAAGGAGACCCTGGCTAAGCCGGGGGACCCTCCGATGCCTAAGTCAGGCGAAAGGAATCGAGGTCTAGTATTGAAGAGTATAGGGAGTGCCAGATATTGCGTACCTGTAGCAATGAGGTCTTCACGTATTTATACTTAACCATCGAATGATCTGGATCCGATGATCACGGCACGATTCTCTCAATCAGGGAGATTTTCGGATCGTGGAGATGTCGTACGCAATCCAAAGATCTCGTAACGAGCGGCAGATGTATCTGCGAGCGACATAATCGCCCACGCCTCCTTACGACAGTTTCTAAATCCAGCTTACCCATGTCTCCTTACGGCAGCTTCAACGCCTGGCATGAGGGATGTCTGCCATTGAGGGTGGCCTCGGCTCGACGTAGTTGACGGCGACCATCATGGTCGGAGCCGATCCCCCCTTCGGTGTCCGAGCCGATCCCCCTTCGGTTATAAGTGACGGATATCGACTTTGAGTTTGTGTCAACGAGTGTGGGTTACAATCCGCACGGATAGTAAATGAGTCGGAGGTACTCAGCCGGCGCACCCTTTTCATTTCATATTTTCTACCGGGCCTTGTACCTAGACCTTGACAGTGTTTATTCTCGAGTCGACCAAGGGGTCGGAGCTTCTATCTTTATTATCTGAACTGAGTTGCTAACTGCTCGTCCAATCGGATCAGAGTACTGCCCGGCCTCGGAGTTATGATCCGCTCGGATTTTCCCATAACACTACCTATATATGTTTTCTAACTATTACGCCTCCTTATTATCATTCTCATTCTTTCAGCTTTCTAATATTCTTATAAAAAATAATCTTTTTTACTATGACTTTCGATGCTACTCACAAGACCATTACTTTCATGATTTCTCTATTTCAATTAGATTTATTGTCTTCCTATCTTATAGGAAGGGATGGAGAGATTGTTGCACATTTTTAAGAATTCCAACCATTTGAAGCTATAGACACTTTTGCATGGCAAACAACCATCGTTTTACAATTGGTTTGAGTCATTCTTGAATAATTTCGCAAAGTCTGATGCTTTTACATTTTGATGACCCAACGTTTTCATACTCATCAAGCTTGTCAGGAACAACTTAGATAAATACAAGAAAACAATAACACCGACCAAGCCACTGTAGATGCCCTTCGCGAAGATTACCACAATGTTTAGCACTCTGTTCGATACCTCTCTAGGCTCAAAAATAGATTGAGGTGTTAAATTAGAAGAGAATGTCGTGTTACATAACTGAAAGATTGTATTCACAAAGTCAAAATTGTGCTTCGATTAGCCCAACGAGGAGCGTTATTAACGGCCAAAACTTTGAAAGATGCCGAAATATTCTTAACCACGGGACAAGAGCTCTGTGCGACAGTATTTCCCTCTATGAACAGGAAGAGATCAAAACAATTTTCTGGAGGGAAATTTTATCTAGGACTACTACAACCATGGCCAACTACATATCGATGTGAGTCGGTAAGAAATTGACCAAATTAAGATATTAAGATGTCTTTTCTTTTATATATAACCTCCAGAATATCTTCTATATATATTTTATCTTTTTAATGAAGAAAACTAACTTTCAATCTTTCTGCTTTATCCAAAACTATACTTTGTCTTTTGTGTCGTTGATAGATTCGGTCTAATTAACTTTAGCCAAACTTACTAATTTCACTTACTCAATTATGACTATTTCTCACATTGTGGGAATGTATCTTGTGACATATCAGTCATTAATGGGCAATGTACTTATATTTCTTTGAAGATATTATAATATGCATGCTCTACTTTGTAATACTTTATTGATATAATAAATGAATGAATTTTTGTAATGGATGAATATTGAGATGGAAGAATAGTGTAATGGAAAAATGATGTATGGTGGATCGCCAATATTCACTTTGGATCGTTGATACTCATTGTATATTGCCGACGATCCACAGTGAGTTTCGGCGATAGAAGAATGATATAATGGATGAATGTTGAGATGAAATAATGGTGTAATGGATGAATGTTGTATGGTGGATTGTTGATATTCACTGTGGATCGTCAATACTCACTGTGGATATTGGCGATCCACCATGCAACATTCATCCATTACACAATTCTTTCATCTCAACATTCATCAATTATACTATTATTCCATCACAGCATTCTTCCATTACAATATTCATCTATTATAATATTCATTCATTTCAACATCTTCTATTACAAAATTCATCCATTATTGCATTCTTTCATTAAAAAAATTCATCCATTACAACATCTTATAGTATAAATTTCATTAATTACGGCATTCTTCTGTTACAAAAATTTATCCATTACATTATTCTTTCACAAATCCTCCATTTCATAAATTCTGACTATTGATACCCACCAGCAAAAATAGACACAACACAAAAAAGAACCTACCTTTGACCATCATAACTTCTACGCCGGAGAGTATGGTTGGAGAACTTCAAAAAAATCACATTTTCGACCTTCAAAGTGTATTAAGCTTCATTAGAACTTTTAACGAAGCTTCACCGAATTTTGACAAAGTTTCGTTGGAACTTCGCTTTGATGGAGCTTCGGTTCTTGGTACGGTCCCCTCCTGTGAAAAAAAAAAATGAAGAAGAAAAAAAGAAAAAATCAAAATAGCCTTTCTACAATAGGGCTTCGTCTTAAGAACCCATCTAATGTCTTATGTGAGGTCCATTGGTTTATCGTGAAACAAATCCAACTTATCCTCATGAAATTAGTTTTAATTTTATATCACAAATGGACCACACTGGAGGAAACAATTAATTAATGAAGAAAGCTAATGCTATTATGGGCCACAGAGAGTTTCTCTTCGAAAATTGTAAAACACCCTTTCGTGATTCACGGTTGTTTGATTAAACAAAACGGATCAAATCGAATAAGGGGTAAGCCTATTTATGATTAGTGAGACCCACAGTCTTCTCTTTTAAAAAGCCCTTTCATCTTTCGAGGTAAGGGACCATCCAACGAGAGAGCAACCAACAAAGAGACAATTTTATCCTGTAAAAAAAATAAAAAAAGGTTCTTAAGGCCATAAAACTAAGTTTTAAATAAGAGATATTAAGCCCTTACTTATGTCATACCTTAGATTATTTTGGTAAAAAACTAATAAAGAATGGATAGCTTCAATAGATCCATATTTGTACGGCCAACCTTGATTTTTTTTATTTTACTTTATTTTAAAAAAAATATCGTTTTTCCATGTTATTTTTGGGCATGATCCATAAAATGAAGAATATCCAAATCTTTGCTACAATTAAAAACTTATTATGGTTTACCGTAATGTTTATTTGACCTGGATGAAAGGGACTGATGGGTTTTTTTGACCTGTCGTCCTTTCGCAACAGGAAACTAAGTTTTAAATAAAAGTTTCCTAAAACTATAAAAAAGGGTCTCTAGGGTTTTTCTAGGGTATGTTGCGTTGATGAGAAAAACACAAGAGGGCTATCAAAGGTGAGAGAGAGGAAGCTTGTAGAAGGGAGGTTATGCTCGTGGAGGTGATCTACGGTGCAGTCTATATCTCAGAGCTCCTACGTCCTCGTAATCGGTGAGATCTCTCTGGTTTTCTTTATTCTTTCATTGTTCATCCACTCCTGCGTGAGTGAAGAAGGTTGTAAACGTTTTACTTCATAGTGGATTGTTGATCTGGACGAGGTCCCGTGGTTTTTACCTCTTTGAGGGTTTTCCACATAAAATTCTTTTGTGTGGTGTGTGATTGATGCATTGATTATCTTCATTACTTTATTATCCATAATTCTGGTTTGTTCTGGAGGGCTAGATCATAAGGTTTTGCACAAGGCCCCCGACAAAGTGGTATCAAAGCTAAGTTCATTGAACGGGTAAGGATCGATTTTGAATTATGGAAGGTGGCTCAAGGATGATCAGCCTTAATGGTTCTAACTGGACCATATAGAAGGCTAAGATGGAGGACTTGCTTTATTGCAAGGACCTATATTCTCCAATCTTAGGCATATCAGCAAAATCCAAAGATATGACTGATGATGATTGGAAGAAGACGGACCGAAAGGCGGTGGAGTTTATTAGACAATGGTTGGATGATTTTGTGTTCCACCATGTGTCTACAGAAACCTCAGCTGCTAGCCTATGGCTGAAATTACAAGGGCTGTATGAGAGGAAGACAGCCGGTAATAAGATTTTTCTGATAAGGCGACTTATGAATCTCAAATTCAAAGATGATGGTTCTATGGCCGAGCAAATGAATGAGGTCAGCAATATAGTGAACCAACTCACCTCTATGAAGATGGTCCTAGATGATGAATTGCAGGCTTTACTATTGCTTAGTTCATTGCCTGACAGTTGGGAGACATTGGTGGTGTCTCTAAGTAACTCTGCGCCAGACGGAAAGATATCCATGGAACAGGTGACTAGTTGTATCTTCAATGAAGAGACAAGGAGGAAGTCTCAGGGGTCTACTCAGCAAGAGGCTCTTGTGACACAGGAACGGGGGAGAGGAAAGAACAGGAAGGGCGGGAAGGCCCGAGATAAATCAAGAGACAAGTCGAGTAACAGAAAAGATGTTGAATGCTGGAATTGTGGCAAGAAGGGTCACTACAAGCATGAATATCGTGGTAAGAAAACGACAAGAAAGGAAAAGGAAAGGAAGATGAATCAGATTCCACTACGGTCGCTTCAGATGGCGACATTGTAGTTATTCTTTCTGCAGATCATGACGTATGTCTCACGGCTACGAGTCAGGACACCGACTGGGTGATAGGCTCGGGAGCTTCTTTTCATGCAACTTCACACATGGACTTCTTCACAAGCTACAAGTCAGGTGATTGTGGGACTGTGAGGATGGAAAATTCTGGCGTATCGAAGATCGTGGGAGTTGGTGATATTTGTGTGAAGACCGATGTGGGCTGCACATTGGTTCTCAGGAATGTGAGGCATATCCCAAACCTTCGCCTCAACTTGAGGTCGACGGGAAGATTGGATGATGATGGCTATGAAAGCCGGTTTGCTAGTGGGCAATGGAAGCTCATCAAGGGTTTATTGATCGTGGCAAGAGGAAAGAAGTGTTGCACCCTTTACAAAGCAAGTGTCAGTATGTGCAAGGGTGGGTTGAACGCAGCGGAAGATTCAGCTATTGACATGTGGCACAGGCGTCTAGGCCACATGAGTGAAAAATGGCTTCAGGTACTAGCAAAAAAGCGGCTCCTTCCAGACGTGACAGGTACACCTCTCAAAACCTGTCTTGATTGTTTATCAGGGAAACAACATAGAGTTTTATTTATTAAAACTGCTTCTCATGTTAATAAAGTGTATGCATTAGATTTGGTTTATTCTGATGTTTATGGTCCTATGAGGACAAAAACCTTGGGTGGGGCATTATATTTTGTTACTTTTATAGATGATGCATCTAGGAGGGTTTGGGCTTATGCTTTGAAATCCAAGGACGAGGTCTTTGGTGTGTTTAAATTGTTTCATGCTATGGTCGAGAGAGAGACAGGTAGACCATTGAAGTGCATCCGCACTGACAATGGTGGTGAATATATTGGCGACTTTCATGAGTACTGCAAGTCCCTAAGTATACGGCATAAACAGACGGTTCCCAAGACCCCCCAGCAAAATGGTGTAGCTGAGCGAATGAATCGCACCATTGTTAAGAGAATCAGATGCATGTTATCCCATGTGAAATTGCCCAAGACGTTTTGGGGAGAAGCAATGCATACGGCGGTGTATTTGATAAATAGGTCTCCATCAACCCCGTTGAATGGAGAAGTAGCTGAGAAGGTGTGGACTGGACAGGATCCATCGTACAGTCATCTCAAGGTGTTTGGATGCAGGGCATCTGTTCACGTACCAAAGGACGAGAGGTCCAAGCTCGATATGAAGATCAGGCAGTGTGTGTTCTTGGGGTACGGTGATGAAAAGTTCGGTTATAGATTGTGGGATCCGACCGAGAGGAAGCTCGTCAGGAGCAGAGATGTAGTTTTCTTTGAAGATCAGTGTATAGAAGACATTAGTAAGTCAGAGAAGAATCAGCCTAGTTCAAGTGAGCTAGAGGACACGGATCCGATTATTCCTCCCGTGGTGTCTGATGACGGGGGAGTACAACAAGGTGCAGAGGACGAGGGAGTTCCTTCAGAAGATGGACCAGGGGAGCAACCCCCACTTGATCCACCTGTTAAGCCACAGGTGAGGAGGTCATCTAGGGACAGAAAGTCGTCCAAGAGGTACTCGCCACATGAGTACATTATGCTGACTGATGGGGGAGAGCCAGAAGATTATTCTGAGGCCCTATCCGATGAGCATAAGGGGGAGTGGTTGAAAGCTATGCAAGAGGAGATGTAATCCTTGCATAAGAACCACACCTATGACATGGTGAAACTGCCTAAGGGTAAGAAAGCTTTGAGCAACAAGTGGGTGTTCAGAAAGAAGGTTGAGCAGAAGTATTCACAGATAAGGTTCAAGGCCAAACTTGTGGTGAAAGGTTTGGTCAGAGGAAAGGCATAGACTTCTAGGAGATATTCTCACCAGTAGTAAAGATGACATCCATACGGGTGTTGCTTGGGTTGGCGGCTAGCATGGATCTGGAGATAGAGTAGTTAGATGTTAAAAATGCCTTTCTCCATGGTGACCTGGAAGAAGAGATCTACATGCACCAACCAGAGGGGTTCGAAGTCAAGGGCAATGAGCATATGGTGTGTAGGCTGAGGAAGAGTTTGTATGGGCTGAAACAAGCTCCACGGCAATGGTACAAAAAGTTTGACTCGTTTATGTTGAAACATGGGTATGACAGAACGGAGTCGGACCACTGTGTGTTCACGCGCAAGTTCTTAGATGGTGATTTCTTAGTTCTGCTATTATACGTTGATGACATGCTCATCATGGGAAAAGACATCAAGAAGATCGACATGCTGAAACAGGAGTTGGACAAGTCTTTTGCAATGAAAGACTTGGGCCCGGCTAGACAGATCATAGGAATGGAGATAACCCGTGACAGAAGCAGCAGGAAGCTCTGGCTGTCACAAGAGCGGTATATTGAGAAAGTCTTAGAGCGGTTCAATATGAATACAGCGAAGCCGGTCAGTACTCCACTAGATGGTCACTTCATATTGAGCGACAGATAGTGTCCCAAGACGAAGGCAGAGGTGGAAGAGATGCAGAAGATACCCTACGCGTCAGCTGTAGGAAGTTTGATGTATGTTATGGTGTGTACACGCCCAGACATAGCATATGCGGTTGGTGTTGTCAGCCGGTATCTTGCCAATCCTGGCAAAGAGCATTGGGCAGCGGTGAAGTGGATATTGCGGTATCTAAGAGGCTCATCCAGGTTGAGCCTATGCTATGGTGACGGTAAACCTGTGTTAGAGGGCTACACAGATGCAGATATGGCAGGTGACATAGACTCCAGGAAGTCTACATTGGGGTTCATGTTCACGTTTGTAGGGGGAGCGGTTTCTTGGCAGAGCAAGCTACAGAAGGTCGTAGCATTGTCGACAAAAGAGGCCGAATACATTGCAGTCACAAAGGCATTAAAGAGATGCTTTGGATGAAAAGGTTCTTACAGGAATTAGCCTAAAGCAGGAGGAGCACGTGGTCTATTGCGATAGTCAGAGTGTTATACACTTGAGCAAGAATCCAAGTCAGCATTCCAAGTCAAAGCACATAGAGATTCGATATCACTATATCAAGGATACTTTGGAACAGAATGTGTTACAGCTTGAGAAGGTCCACACGGATGATAATGGGTCAGATATGATGACCAAGACCTTGCTCAAGAGCAAGTTTGAGGTTTGTAGAAACCTGGCTGGCTTAAAGAAGGTGAATCCCTCCTGGGTCAAAAAGGGGGAGATTTGATGGGTTTTTTTGACCTGTCGTCCTTTCGCAACTGGGATGCGCAAAGTCCTTTCGCAACTGGGATGCGCAAGTCCTTTCGCAACTAGGATGCGGAAAGGACTTTCCTAAAACTATAAAAAAAAGTCTCTAGGATTTTTCTAGGGTATATTGTGTTGATGAGAAAAACACAAGAGGGCTATCAAAGGTGAGAGAGAGGGGGAGAAAGAGAGAGAGGAAGCTTGTAAAAGGGAGGTTATGCTCATGGAGGTGATCTACGATGCAGTCTATATCTCAGCGCTCCTACGTCCTCGTAATCGGTGAGATCTCTCTAGTTTTCTTTATTCTTTCATTGTTCATTCACTCCTGCTGAGTGAAGAAGGTTGTAAACGTTTTACTTCATAGTAGATTGTTGATCTGGACGAGGTCTCGTAGTTTTTACCTCTTTGAGGGTTTTCCATGTAAAATTATTTTGTGTGGTGTGTGATTGATGCATTGATTATCTTCATTGCTTTATTATCCATAATTCTAATTTGTTCTGGAGGGCTAGATCCTAAGGTTTTGCGCAAGGCCCCCAACAGGGACAACATAAATATTAGGTTGATCCACGCTACCTTTGCAGCCGCGGAGAAGTTTTTAACAGTGGAAAACAAACTCCTGAGAGTCTACCACTAGAGCAAGAGTCAGGATGGGATGAATGGTGTGGATATAAAATACATACATCAAGGTAGGCTCCACAGTCACGGATCCACCAAAGCCACGCGTTCCTATGCGTGGACAATGATCTCAATGGCCACGTATCATCACTTTCCATGCAAATGTGAGTTGGAACAATGGTTAGGATATCAACACTTATGCATGTATATTTGATATTTTTAGAACCAAAATTTTAGTATTGGGAATAATCCATGGTAGAATCTGACAGATGAACGGTCTGGATCATGTCCTGGTAGGGCGTATGGGTGTTTTGGAAAGCAAAGTCGCAAAACGTGTTAGTGGGAGGCGAATTTCCTACAAGTTGCAGGGAGCCCGTGTGACAAAAAGGAATATGGGCCCACCGTGATGTCTGTGTGACATCCACTCCCTCTATGGGTTGATCCGGCTCATGTTAGGACAGAGACACAAAAATCAGTAAGATCTAAAAACTCAGTGGGGCACACCACAGAAAACAGTGGGATTAAGGACGCCTGCCATTGAAACCTTCCCAAGCCCGCACTGATGCTTGGATCCCATCCAAACCGTACATAAGATGAGTCCCACTAGGATGAAGGGAAACATAAACCTCCAGCCTAGCTAATCCAATAACTAGGTGAGCCCAAGATGGTTTCAACGGTGGATACTCTTATTACTCCCACAACCACTTTCCTGTGGCACTTCTCATTTGATTTTTTAATCAGCCTACTTTTGCCCTAAAGTAGGAACATGTTGTGGATGTAACATCCACTCCGTCCATTTGTTTATATCCTCGATTCCAGGGCTTGGAGAAGAATATATATATATATATATATCAGTTAGATCCACAACTTAGGTGGGCCATACCACATGGAACGATATGGATGGGATGCCAACGGAAGTTTGTGTGAGGCCCACCTTGGTGTGTATGTTTCATCTAACTAATAATAACTAATAAGGTATAATTCTCATGGGGTGCGTGCAGTCGCTTCTTTGATCCTTCATTCAGCAACTTAATCGATCGTTTGGACGAAAGAACCTGATGACCTTTGTAATTTTTTGGGTATTGAAGTTGTCCAATTATACTAATTTGTTTTTAACACATATTAAATATGAGCTCAGCTATTGCAATGTGCCGATTTTCAAGCCCATTTCTAGTCCCATCACCGCTAATTCACATCTTACACTGTCCCAACATTGTTCTCCGACGATGTCCCATTGGTGACGAAAGGGTTGATGGGGTGTACACGAGTCGAACCGAGTCAAGCTTGGTGCAGCTCGACTCGACTCGGCCGCTAGCTGACCTCAGCACGAACTGAGGTCAGCTCGGTCCTCGAGCCTGACTAGCCAGCTCGGTCAGCAGCTCGGGCCAGTTCGAGCCAAGATGAACCAAGTTTGCTTGTGTAGCATTTTCACAAACATATGAAGTGCACTTTCAATTTCTCACTGTATGTAAAATAACAACAATAGTTTTACATGTATTTCATCAAGCAATCAGTGGGCAACATCAAAATCAAGACACAAGGGTATTTGTTTTATACCCATACCTTTCTTGTCACCAGCCGACACTTCAATGAATCATTTCATCAAACACTCGGTGAGCAACATTAATATCGAAATAACCGAGTCAGCGAAACTAGTTCGAGTTGGGGTTCAATCCAAGTTGAGTCGAGCTCAGGCAAGTTCAAACTTGATTCGAAATTTTTTCGAACACAAAAAATCGGCTCCACTCGGCTCGAACTTATTTTCAAACCGAGTCGAACCGTGCTTTTACGAGTCGAGTCGAGTCTAGCGAACTAACCGAGCTAACTCGATTAGTGTATAGCCCAGCATCATAGTTTGGTGAGTGCTCTTAAGTATCTCATACTCTAGTTAGATATTTCCTTTGCTATTAATCAAGTCACAGTGCAAATGACGATCGATCAAGTAGACGGGATGGCCCACTCAATGTTCTTTTTCAGTAATGGAGAATCAGAAAGTGGAATTTATAATTGTGACAGTCTGGATGGATGTAAAAACCCGCCACGTGTACAATGGATTTGCGCGTGAGTACGATCCCTAGAGTGGGAAACATTTTTAAATTATAGGAGCTACCCGATCAACGTGGATATCATTTTTTTTTCTTTCTTTAAAGTATACAGAGCAATTGTACAGCACCGTTCAGGTTTTCAGTCAATCCAAACCATTGATATTATGGGCCACCCCAGTAACGGTCCATGTACCAAAAATCCATCTGACAGACAAATTAATTCAATGGCTAGAAACGAAGTAATAAGCAGTTCCTATTCAACCGATACAAGGTCATATTAATCAATAGCTAGAATCACCCAATCCAATAAATATTTGGTGGATGGGTCATCCACTGTTAGTTCCATCACATCTACTTTCTGGATCTCATTGGCCCCACTTGCACGAAATAAAAGCCTAGTTGCAATATAAAATATATTCTTGTTTAGTGAGATGTAGAGTGGAAGAACCTGGTAGCCATCTCTCCTTAGGACACGTGGCAAAGTGACGTGGAAATCAGGTCCACCGAATGTAGGGCCCTAGCATGGATTGTTTATGTCTCAGAAAATCAAATTCTACTAGACAATCCCATCCATCTCATCTGTAGGCCTTGTAAGTGATGTTGGAAAAAAGATCAGTTGACTGTCAATGGCTAGGATTGTTTCATTGGTTTTATCTTTTAAATCGTAGGCTATCTGTCCTAGCGAGTATATTGGTAATGCAGATTTACTGTTATAACCTTAAAGTGTATATGATTGGGAAGACATTTCTCAATATCTACAACGGGAATGTTGATCTTCCACACCTCATATCTTTAAGATAACCTCTCAAGAATTAAGATTTTCTTGTGTTGGTGAGGATCAAGACATCTATTTATAAGAAAGATGAATAGAAGCTTATCCATCACACTTCTTTCCTACAGGGTCTTCAAACCGTAAGTTTCCATATCCAGTTTAATAACCATGTATAGGGATCACGGTTCAAGTGTCCCGTCCCAAACCTATTTACAATGATCACAACTACAATATGGTCCATTGAATCGGTCAATCTGAACAATTTAATTGTCAAATTTAAACCGATGATCACATATGGCCCCACCTGATGGAGTCTTATATGGACCTGATCGATACATCACCCAACCACGTGTCTTGTAGAGAGATGGATGGTTACCATATTATCCGTCTCCACCGTATCATCTCCTACATATTATACTTCCTGAGATCAAATCATACAGCTGCAAATTAATTAAAAACACCATTTTATTATATTTAAATGAAATGAACTGTCCAAAGGCATATTGATTTAATTTATATTTAAATGAAAATGATACTAAGTGTCGAAAACATTGTCTCATTTTTATATTTAAATGAAACGAAATGTCTAAAGAATACATTATATGAGGATACCACTAAAAACGGGTTTTAACTTTAATCCATTTTTCTAGGTAGATGTCAGCGTCTGTCTGAAGCAAACCAATTAATGGATAGAATTAAATATGAGATTGCGACCTACTCGGGACTTAACTTTTTTGCCATGTCTTATACTTGTATCTTTTATCTTGGATGCGGATTTTCCGGCCTTGCTTGGATGAAATCGGTCCAGGGAGATGTTGGGCTCAGTGTGATTCATGTGTTTTATCCACACCCTTCATTCATTTTTCCATACCATTTTTGGGTGTGAGTCCAAAAATGAGGCAGATCCAATGCTAAAGTAGACCACACAGTGGGGATTCAACGTGCACCATTAAAAACTTCTTAGGCCACAGAAGTTCGGCTGTGATGTATGTAACTACATCAACACCATCCATCTATATTGAAAGTTCATTTTACGTCATGATTCA
The DNA here is from genome assembly GCA_021015155.1 of Magnolia officinalis. Taxonomy (NCBI): domain Eukaryota; kingdom Viridiplantae; phylum Streptophyta; class Magnoliopsida; order Magnoliales; family Magnoliaceae; genus Magnolia; species Magnolia officinalis. The sequence goes on along the minus strand of JAJHSJ010000005.1, from coordinate 97,192,444 downwards.
AAACATGAGTCATGGCCCACAGTACAAAAAACAGTAGTAATTGATTATTAAAAACTTCATGTGGACCACAAAAGCTTTGGATAAAATAGATATTTGTGAGTTATCTCTATGCAGGTGTTTGTAATCTTATCAATGGGTTGGATGGAAAATAAACAAACTAGAGGAATCCATGAAGTTTTAGACTTTTAGTTGTGGGGATTTGATCACGATTCAAGTAAGCTACATTTTTTTAAAGACCATGCCATAAAATGAGGTGTCAAAATGATTGAACGGTGTAGATTTAAGCCACATATATCATTGTGAGCCCCATAGTCAGGGATTCCGCCCTCCCGATTCTCACACAAGCCGCTCTTGTTTTTCCTGGTATGGATCTTTGTGACATTATAAACAGGTTGGATAAATTATATGGCAAGTAAACATCACATTTTGGGTCCTGACTCTTGCTCCAGTGGTAGATTCACTCCCAGGAGTTTCAACACCTGGCCAAGGGTTCGAGTACCCATAGGTGGTGAAATCCCACTAGGGTGTGAGTGTGTGGGGCCAGTGTGTGTGTGCGTAAATTCAAAAATAATAATAATAATTACAGTAAGCCTTAAAAAGGTTTCAATAGTGGACATCATTGTCACAATTTTTTCATGTGGTGTTGTTTATTTAAGCCTTGAACCTGCCTCATTTTTTGGGTTCATACCTTAAATTATTTAGATAAAAAAGAATGAAACCTATACATACAATGAGCCTACGTAGCCCCTTCAACCAATTTCAGTCAAGGTGAAGGTGGCATGCAATCTAAGTCTAATGAATATGCATATAAGATCTAAACCATCTAAGAGTTGTGTGATGATGATAAATGGCGTTTTTCTGAAAAGTAAGGCCCAAAAATGAACATGTCTGCTACATTTGTAGATACAAGCTTACTTGGCAACCCCCATGGGAGAAAAACTCATTGAACTCATTTTTCAGGTTATACCCTAAATCCCTTAGAGCTAAGAGGGGTTTTCACCAAACAAGAGATGATATATGGAACTGTTAGCATGAGGTATGCATGCACCGACACCTATCACATTTAAGAAAGAAAATGATTTTTGAAAATTCAAAATCACTGGATTTCCTTTCATATGGTTGGAGATGTGAGAACGTTAATTTTTCTGTATTAAGTGCACATTAAGTGGACAACTTCATATGGTGTAGACTTTCCCTTCACATTTTTTTTAAAAAAATGATTTTTGAAAATTCAGAGTAATGGTTAGAGATGTGACAACATGATTTTTTTAAATTTTTTGTATTTAGCGCAAATTGAGTGAGCCACTTGTATGGTTATGATTTTCCTTTGGCATTTAAGGGAAAATTTATTTTTGAAAATTCAAAATTGTTAGATTGCCTTTTCAATAGTTGGAGATGTGAGAAGATGATTTTTTTAATGTATTAAGTGCGACTTTTGTGTGGGGCCCACTGAGATGTCTGTGACAAATCCACTCTGTCCATCAGTTTTGCAAGACAACAATAGGACAGGAATCTAAAAATCAGGTAGATCTAAAACTCATGGGGGCCACACTATACGGAACGGCAGGAATTGAATGCCCACCATTGGAAACTTTGTGGGGGCTACCCAAGTTTTTTATCAGGATGATAGCATATAAACATCATGGTCAGCTTGGCTTCTTAGATTCCTGTCCTATTGTGGTCTTGCGAAACTGATGTACGGAGTGAATCTGTGATGGTCATCTCTGTGGGCCCCACACAGCTTCCAACTGCAGGAAATGCCACCCATCTCAGATTAATCGAACCATCATGTAGACCATTTGGTGAATTTTGTGGCCTCTGGGTGCATCATGCTTATTGGAAATCCCATCACCACGGTGGGCCCCACTTGATGTGCAGGTTCGATCGCATATAAGAAAGGCAGTGGGCCACATGTAGAAAACAACGGACAGCCACACAAAAACCTCTTATTATCTCGATGGCTTACATGTACCAATTTCATGGTTGGACGACCATTTGGATGGATTAGATGCCATGATGAGATTAAGGTGGGCCACCACCATAAAGTTATAGAATAAGCTCATTCTCCAAAAGTTGCAGAGAATCTGGCATCCTCAACTCGCTAGTATCAAGATCAACTTCAAAGATTGGATTGTTTGGTTTGGTACAGATGATCAGGACCCTTCAAAAGGGGAATAAACTTTGGTACTTTGGCAGAGGATGTTGATTCATACGCATGCACTTAGAGTTTGTACTGTCTAACGCAAATTGGACCGTCCAAAGTTGTGGGCCCTACTTTAGATAGCTTATAAACCAAACCTGCACTGAGCTGATGCCTAGCTTGCCAATTTGTACGGTTTAGATTAAATTATGTCTATCCCACCTATACATGAGTGTGAACCATCACACTCTGCCGGAGTATCAATTTGATTTGAGGAAGATAAAGGGGCAGACGCTGTTGAATGATTGTTCTTAGTTAGCATTTAAAGACGGACCGGAATGTCTACCACATCTGTTCTTCGCTGTGCGTAAAACACCCAAGATCTGTGGCGCCCAAATGATTGTATATGTAAAATCCACACTGTTAATCAGGTGAAAATCATTATTTTGACCGTAAATGAAGAAGATAAACATGAATAAAATCGTATATTTTCCACAATATAGGTAACAATGTAAATTTTCTTCTCAAACCGATAGATTCACATTGTGTGGTCCAATCGGGCTGATTTATTTGTAAATTCTCTTCATCCTTGTGATTTACACCTGATTAACGGGTTTGATGAAATATAAACATCATGGTAACTCCATAAGAAAACCTATGGTCGGAATCCAATTCTCATTGTTCCATGCGGAGTGGCCCATTTGAGTTGTAAGTATAACTAATTTTTGGATTCAGAGCATATATAGAGGACAAAAATCTGATAGACGGAATGGATGTTACATATAGGAGTTGATGGGCCCCACAGGCTTGGGTGTTTTACGTAATGTGGAAAACAGGTGCTGCAGAGGATCCGGTCCTTTAAAAGATTCCGCTCCAGGAAAAAGGGCATTATTTTGGCACCCTATGCCTTTTCTTTTCTTTTTTTTTTTTTTATTGGGAGCTGATCCAATGCCTCTGGAGTGGGCCCCAGCGTTGAATGGGCCATTGACCACGTATTACGCCGTTTGGTGCCTTTCAGCAATCCAAGCCGTTAATCGGTGGGGAACAAACCGGAAAACATTGAGGACAAAATCAGCAACGGTGCATGTTTCAATTAGAAAATGTTCCTCTATTCAACGGTTAGGATGTTCAGACAAACGGAATTTCTTGATGATAGCTAATGAAGGCAGGGGCCACAAGATGTACGGTTCAGATCACCAAACATATGGTCCATGTAAACGGTACATGATGCGAACGGACGAAAATTCCGTGCAGTTGGAGGTATTGGATTCCCATCTCCTCGTTGGCATCTTCTCCTTTACTTTTGCACGTGCCCCCAAAATGCATACGTGGCATATACAACTCAACCTAAATCGTGTGGAAACTTCTGTTAATCATTAACACTACGAAAATCAGATTATTTGAGCAATCATAACCTTTGATTCTTGGACGCTTGTTTAATAAAACAAGACCGTTGGATTTTTCATATTTTACCGTTCAATAAACATCCATTAATCCGCTATTCAGATAATAAATAAATAAGATTATTTTTTTATTCACATACATCTCATCTGTTATCCATAATTTGGACGGTTCAATTTGAATTGAACACATAAAAATTTTGTATTTTAGAAGTGCCTGTGTATCATCCATTACACTCTGTCAGAGTATCAAAGTTTTTCGCTTTTCTTTTGGCTGCTCTAGACACCAGTGGTAGTTCACCACTGTTTAAAAATGCTGGCCACTCATCCTCCACACACGTAGCAAACATATATTGTTATCCACGTCATCCGGCACACAGTAGACAGATCATGGCTTAATAGCAAAATGATCAAGCAATCCCAGCCATCAAATTTTCATTATAAAACAGATAGTTAAAAGTAAAATAGTGAGCAGTCCAAATTCAACGGGAAAAATCAGGCGGTTAGGATCATCTTCTGAATCTGATTTTGGCTCATGCTCCATACACAAACAGATCAGTGATTCCAACGGTCTAGATTGCCGAAAAACATCACCATCTATATAGAGGATGGTCATCACCATTTTTAGTGTTCCCCAGACTATGAACAGAGAGTCCAAACCCCTTTTTCTTGATGTTACATTTCAGCCGTTCATTCAAGTCATTCGCCTTTGGTGAAGCTCTTCAAAGCCCTCCAAAGATCTCATTCTTGTGTAGGAAAAGAGAAAATGAGAGATTGGGCTGCTCCCATCATAGCTTTAGCTCTCTTTGCATTCCTCTCACCAGGGGTCATATTTCAATTGCCAGGGAAGCATCGGCCCGTTGATTTCATGAACATGAAGACCAGCGTCGTATCCATCTTGGTCCATGCCCTCATGTATGGATTGTTTCTCATGCTGTTCCTCGTGATCTTGCGTGTCCACCTCTATGTCTGAGAGGGAGAGGAATCGTCTACAACACGTTGTCGGAGCCCACCGTGTTTTATATGTAAATCCACTCCGTCCATCAGGTGAGAACTATTATTTGAACCGTACAAAAAAATGATCATCCTGATTGAAAACTCTGACGGGCCACACCAGTAGGAAAATTTTAAAACTGCTCCTTAAACCTCTGAGTTCAAATGGTGTGGCCCACTTGATATTTGGGTCAGGCTGATTTTTCTGTTTTCACTTCATCCTGGTGAGCTACACCTGATTAATGGTGTTTGATGGAAGAATACACTATAGTGGGGCACACACAAACCTGTGGTTGGCATCTCATTCCCATTTTTCCTTGTAGTGTGGCCCACTTGAGCTGTGGATCTTGCTGATTTTTTGCCCAGGTCCTAGAAGCACCTATGGACGGAGTGGAGTTTACATATACAACACGGTGGGACCCACAATCTTGGGTGTTTCACGCACTGCATAAAACAGGTGTTGCAGACGATGGACTGACGATGCGAGTTCAAGCTAAAACATTATGGAGGTGGGGCCCACCGATCAGCGGTCTAGATCGTTAGTCTTGTCGCGGCCTTCTTGGATGGGGGGACTGAAAATCTCCTCTGTCGTAACATTTCCGAACATCAATTGGTGGGACTTCTGTTGCATGCGGACTACTTGGATTTTGTGGTTGGGGCCATCAAATTAACGGTCTGGATCAGAGAAATATGCCTCCCATGTGTATGAAATGCAAACCCGAGTATAAATGCTGCAATCGGAATTTTGCATTCTGAGCTGTTCTGCTATATCTGATGTTTGTTTGAATCAAGCTAGCTTTATTTCTTTCTTTCTCCCGTTGTATGACTGATTCTATTCAAGATTTGAAGACTCGTCCGAGCCGTATCCGAGTTGACTCAGTTTCGGTCGGGGTCGGGACCACGAGTCACCCCATTCTCCGAGTCAAAAAACCATGATGCTTACCAATGCACATTCGTATCAAGACCGTCCAGGAGATGGGCCACTTTTTGGATGGCTTATTATTCAAAGCTCACAGCGATCAGACCATCCTAACCATCCATTCAGTGGCCTTTTTCTAAACTATTTTCTTTACCTTCAGCAACCATCTGCAGAGCAGATGATCGGTGCGATATTCGAGTTTCTGGCATCCAAGACACTAGCCATTTATTAAACTAATCCACGGTCTGGATGATCTCTTTGCCAAGTTCCAGAGTAGTTTCTACGCAGCAGCGTTCCAAAATGCAGCCTTGAGGCCCATGGATTGCTTTCTCGGGCGGTTATTGGTCTGGGATGGCCCGTTGGGCTGTCAGGTCTGGCCCATTTTAGACTGGGTTGGACCATGTATTATGGGCTGGGCTCTGGTCTGCTTCTTTTGGCTCGCCTTGGACCAGTCCAGGGTCGAACCTTTGACTTTGCGGCTGGGATTAGCCCGACGTCAGGCCGGCCCGTTGACAGCCCTACAGTTATAAGCCTAGACCTCGTGACCTCAGTCCACCTCACATACAAGCTTCAGACGACCAAATGTTTCATGTGGCCCGCTCCGGTAGTCCCTACGGTGGTACCGAGCAGATGTGGGGCCACGTGATGTGCAACTCGTCCATCAGATGCATCAGCGCATGTTAACTAAGGCCCTAAGGTCAGGATAATCCATGTATCAGGTGGGGCACACCACAGGGATTAAAGTTAGAGAGGGGACGGTCCACACTTGATTTTTAAGTGGGCGGGTGCACCATATTTTTATATGGAATCCAGGCCATTCAGACCCTCCATCCATGTCAGATGAAGGGTTAGACTAAAAACTAGGCTATCTTGCAACTTATGTGGCCCACGGTGAAAATCAACGGTGTGCATTCCCTTCCAACTTGTTTCCTGTTGTGTAGTCCGCCTGAGGTCTGAATCGATCTGATTTTTTGTACATGGAAGTAACACCAACTTATGGATTTGATGGATGGGTTGGATGTACTGAATACATCCCGTGGGCCCCACATAATATTTGTACCACCGGAGCACAGCCCAACTTCCATAATCTGATCAATTTTGGTGATTCATGTATAGAGCCGTTGGACACTGGGAATACACATATCTCAAACTGAACCGATCAAACCGTGGGCCCCACCTTAGATGGCCCACTAATTAAAATTCGTACTCAAAGGGTGCTCTTATATGGTAGATTAGTGGCACCGAATGGACTGTTGAAGTGAAATAGTCTACGGTTTGAATGGAAAAAATATTCTCATGTCCATCAGAGTTCAGAGTTGTATAATAAATCCAGTTTTGAGAATCTCATCCATCTATGGTGGTTTCCGCAGATTAACGGTGTAGATTATAGTTCGTATGTTTTCCAAGTGTACAGTGGTTGACTGTCCGCCTACGGATCACGTGCTCTATCAATGCATCAAGCAAATGTGCGCCTATGGATCACGCGCTCTATTGATGTATCCAACAATACCTATCTACAAAGTTTTAGTTTAGTTGTTGTCCGCGTGAAATAAATCCTATCTACGAAGTTTTAGTTTAGTTGTTGTCCGCGTGAAATAAATAAAGAGGAGATCTCTAAAACTAAAAGGGAAGTATAAATAAATATAAAGTTTTTAGAGGGTGAGGGAGGTATAACGAAATATATTGTTTTTAGAGGGTGGATATTTAATTTTTATAAAATATTTTTCTTTACTATAAAAGTGTCAATGGGTTAGGTCAACCATTTATTATTTATTTTTAAAAAAAAAAAAAAATTTGTTAGCTTGTTAGTACACCCACCGTCAGATCACACTTCACTGTTAGCCAACCCCACTAGGGAATCAATGTCAAGATCGCAGTGTTGAAACGAGGTATCTTTCACTCAGTCTACCACTTGAGCCAACCATTTATTGAACTCTGAATGAATGGTCAAAACTGAAAATGATTAATGGCCTATGTTTTGTATTTGAGTATAGGATTGTCTAAGAATTTGGGGTTAATGGGTCCACGTAGGGGTGTACATCGAGTCGAACGAGTTGGCTCGGCCACTAGCTAACCTCAGCTCAAACTCGCTCGACTTTGTCTCGAGCTTGGCTAGCCAGCTCGGCTCGGTTCGTTCAGCAGCTCAGACCAGTTCAAACCGAGTTCTTCTGTACAACATTTTCACAAATACCTGGACTGCACCTTCAAGAACCCACTATATGTAAAATAGCAGCAAAAGTTTTTCAGATATTTTATCAAATACCTTCTAAGCAACATAAAAATCAAGAAAAAATAAAAGATATTTGTTTTATATATATATATATATATATATATATATATATATATATATATATATATATATATATATATATATATCTTCCTTGCCACCAGCCACACTTCGTTGAGTCGTTTCATCAAACATTTGGTGAACAACATCAATAGCAAAGTAACCGTGTCATGAACTGGTTCGATTCGAGTTCGATTCGAGCCGGGTTCAATTCGAGTCGAGTCGAGTTGGGCCAGCTCGAACTCGGTTCAGACTCATTTTCAAGCTCAAAATGTCAACTCGACTCTACTTCGAACCGAGTTAAATTGGGCTTTATCGATTCAAGTCGAGCGAGCTAACCAAGCTAGCTTGGTTCGTGTACACCTCTAGGCCCATGATTCAGCGACCCATAGTCCAAACAGCTGATATAATGGGCCATATGGGATGGTCCAGTTCGATGATTAACTGTACAAAAATCACATTGGTGTACAAGCTTTTTTTTTTTTTTTTTTTTTTTTAAACACATGCACACACACACTCACACACTCACGCTGGTGGAATTTCACCACCTATGGGTACTCGAACCCTTGACCGGGAGTTGAAATTGCTGAGAGTCTACCACCCGGGCAAGAGTAAGGACCCATGTACAAGCTTTTTGATTTCCTCAGTTGTATGTAAACTGTTTATCATTTTCTTTTCTCACCATTTGCAAACAATTGAACCATTTAATCATACATAACATACCAATGGACATCCAAATCATATATATATATATATATATATATATATATTAGATACTGAAAATCAAAATCGAATCCTATCCTTCAATCCCTCTAACAGTGATAATAGTGTAGGAGACTTTCAATTATCTTGTTTTGCTCCGTGATATCAGGGCCATAAAAGCTCATGTCCTTGGATCCTTAGATCTCGTTAAGGTGGTAGACTCTTGGGAGTTTCAACACCCGGTCAAGGGTTCGAGTATCCATTAGGTGGTGAAAACCCACTATTGCATGAGTGTGTGGGGGTGCGTGTGCATGGGTTATAAAAAAATAAAAATAAAAAAAAATAAAAAAAAAGCTCATGTCCTTTGATCTCTAATAGGTACATTCAACCCTTATGCATCATTTTCATTTTCTTTTTCTTCATTCCTGACTTTTTACCATTTCCTCACCATCAAACTCATCCAAAACAACTATTTATTATGGAAATTTCAACTAATGCCCATTCTTCGAGGACATGACCTTATCGACTACATCGATGGCACACAGCCTTGCTTGCCAAAAACAATTTCAAATCTTGAGTCTACGGGCAAAATAATATCAAATTTGACTTACATCAGTTGGGAAAAACATGATCAACTCCTTTTAAGGTAGCTTATTATCTCTTTCATTGAAAGTGTTCATACTAAGTTCATCGAATTGTATATATCCAAGGATGTTTGGACTGCACTTGAGAATCATTTATCCTCACAACCTTGAGCACATCTTTTTTTTATTATTATTATAATTATTTATACACGCACTCACAGATTTTATCATAATGAGTACTTGAACCCATGATCTTGTGTTCATGAGTCTACCACCTAGGCATGAGCAAGGACCTAATCTCAAGCGCACCTACTACAACCAAAGTAGCAACTTATACAATAAAAAAAAGTATACTTTCAATAATTGAATATCTTTAAAAAATGATAATTATTATTAGGCATATTTTCTTTTCTTTTTTTTTTCTCTGGTTAGCTTGTTAGTACACCCACGGTCAAGGATGGCTACCAAGACCTCAGTATTGAAACGAGGTATCTTTCATTCAATCTACCACTTTGGCTATGGATCAGGGTGTTATTATTAGGCATCTTACTGCCCGACCATATGCAATCACTCGCTTGGAACTTGTTGATTTGAATGAACTCCATGGCTATCTTCCTAGCCACAAACCACATATTGGACATACACCATGCCCAACATCTTGAAAGACTCCAACCAGCAACGCATGTTTCATAGTAAGGCCAAGGTCGTGGATCCTTTTGAGATTGTTGACGTGGCAGCAGACAATACACACCAAATATAATTTACCTTTAAACAGGTAATGATTATTTACACATGTAATTACTGCAGCAATCTTGAGGTCAACGTTGAGAGTGAGCTTGTTTGAAATCTTAGTATTGAATTTGTCCAATTTTCACATATAAAATCATGGGGCCCACCATGATGTTCGTTTCATATCCATGTCGTTTATCTATTCTGCAAGCTCATTTTAGCACATGAGCCCAAAAATGAGGCAGATACGTAGCTCAAATGGGGTACACAATAAGAAATGGTGGGAATTGAATGCCTAATGTCCAACTTTTTGGGGCCACAAAAGTTTTGGATCAAGTTGATATTTGTGCATACTCTTCAAACATGTTAGTTTGATCTTATGAATGGGTTGGATGATAGAAACACATCCAAGTAAGCCTTATCCAGGCTTCAATTTTAATTTCCATTGTTTGATGCGGTGTGGTTTACTCGAGCTTCCATTCTGCCTCATTTTTTAGCTCATGTCTTGAGATGCCTCATTTTTAAGCTCATGTCTTGTAATGAGATGGTAAAATGGATATATATATATATATATATATATAACAGTGGGACCCATAGATTTTGGGAAGCCCCTTTCGATTTCACGCCTTGTGGCACTGTTTTTCAGGCATAATTACAAGGTATTTTCCTTTTAAACAAACACCAATAAAAAAATAATTATTAAATATTACCAGTATTTACATATGGAATTGAAAAAAACAAACATACCTAAGAACAATTCCAATGGTAGCAATGTGGGAGACTTTCGATTATCTTGTTGTTGCCTTAATACACCATGAATTTAGTGGGACCCATCCAAGCTCGCAGCAGCTCCATTGTGGATGGTAGCATTACCTGCAAACTACACTGACTAGATCTGCAATGGATGGCCATCAAATGGACGGTTGAGAAGAAACGTCAGCAGCCAAAAATTGTCACCCAACCGCTGTTATTTTGGGCGCGACTTCGGTGGATTCCGGTGGTGGGTGGATCCCTTACTGTGGGGCCCACCGTGATGTATTTTCCTTACATCCACACCGTTCATCCGTTTTGACAACTCATTTTAGGGCATGTTCCAAAAAATGAAGCAAATCCAAATCTTAGGTGGACCATACTACTAGAAACCGTGGTCATTGAATACCCACCGTTAAAAACTTCTTGCCGGCCACCGGAACGTTTATTTACCATCCAACCTGTTGATAAGGTCACAAAGACCAGGATGAAGGTACTACACAAATATCAGCTTGACCTAAAACTATTGTAGTGCACAATAACCTTTAATTTTCAATCACCAGTTTTTCCTTTGGTGTGGACCACATAAGATTTTAATCTGTTTTATTTTTAGCATAATACCCTAAAATGAGCTGTCAACACTGATGGACGGCGTGGATGTAAGGCACATACATCAAGGTGGGCCCATAGTCAGGGATCTACCCACCTCGGTGGATCCCGGGATACACCGAAGCCGCGCCCGTTATTTTGTGGGCTGCGATTTTGACCGTTCTTTTGCGGTCTAGTACACACGTGTTCGATAGATGCCACAGTTACGTGACTTGTGTGACTCTACTGGTCTCTTCTGCCCACTACACGATGATCTATACGGTTCGTCTAGAGGGTCCCACCGCAGATGGGCTGCATAAAAGATCTGATTAATAGAGATTTCCCTGTTCATTAAACGATGAGTAAAAAACAACAGCCCGGAGAGAAAGTTTCTTACTCAGCTTTTGATGAACAGGAAAGATCACTGATGATATTGATTAGTTGGAAGTTGATACCTATGCATTGGGCCTTTCCAGATGAACGGTCTGGATCATTAAGTGGTGGGGTAGCAGTGGCGAGCAGCTTAGGCGTGTCATAAGAGCGCGAGCCTCCATGGTATAATTTTCAAAATCCAAACTCTCGTCTCCCTCTCTGCTCTCTCACAACGGCTCTTTTGGTTCGTTCTCTCTCTCTCTCTCTCTCTCTCTCTCTCTCTCTCTCTCTCTCTCTCTCTCTCATTTTTAGGGTTTTAGGGTTTTTCATCTTCTCTCCATTTCTGCTGCAATGAAGAGCTCTTCGAATCACAGGAACGGAATCCCGCGAGGGATTTCGTCCTCTGAAAACCCTCATTCCCCAAACCCTTCTTCTCAGAAGCACCAGAGATCTTCCCGCCGAACGAGATCTGGATTTGAAAATGTCGATCCAAACACGATCGCAGATCCTTCACTCCTGTCGCCTTCTCCCGCATCGAAGCTGTCCTCTGCAGCAAAGATCAGAAGCCCGCTCCCGCCGCGGCCACCACCAAATCCTCTCAAACGGAAATTGATTGCTGAAACCGCAGTTGACAATGGAACCCTAGCACCTGCTGATTCCGGCGTGCAGGTATCTTTGTTTCTTTCCCCTGTCTTGTTTTGCAATGTCGGAATTGGATGTTTTGAGAATCGAGGCCAAAGATCAGAAATTGGGGAGTAGAAAATGTATAATTCTCAACCTGAGCTACAGTCTTTTCATTTAGGTCTGTATTCTGTACAGGCGGGGCCTGCCTTTCTGGGATCCAGACTGTTGGTCTTGCAGGCACTGCAGTTGATGATCTACGATGGCAAAATAACTCTCAGTTGGACAATCGTAGCCATCAGAAAATTGGCCTTCAAACGGATGGCTAAATGAGTATATAACTAATTGTCCAACAATTGGATGGCTGGATTGTTGTCTAGAAATGATTTTTGGGTCCATTGCACATACATGATGGGGCCCATCAGATGAAGATTTGTATTTTACTTCGATTCTTCATTTTTTTTTCATTTTTCTATCTTTAGGTAATAGTCCGAATGCGGCCTCCAAAAGAGGAAGAGGAAGAAGGGGGACAGATAGTAAAGAAGACTTCCACTAATTCCTTGTCCATCCTTGATCATGTGTTCACATTTGATTCTGTTGCTGACACAGATTCAAGCCAGGTGTTTTTTTTAAAAAAAATTTAAATTAGTCGCTTTTGTTTCTTAGTAATTCATGATAATTGACAATTGAATGCAACAAAGAAATTTATACATTTTGTATATGAAGAATTTCTCAGTTTTTGTCATTTTCATTTTTGACCAGCAAGATATATTTGAGCTTGTTGGCTTGCCATTGGTTGAGAACTGTTTGGCTGGGTTTAACAGTTCCATATTTGCATATGGACAGGTATTCAATCTTCCCAATTTGAAATCTTGTATTCTTTTCCATAGCTTTTATTTTCTTGAAGGCGTAGTTTAGCTTTTCTTGAGGATCAAATTAATCATGTTGATGTAATTTAATGGCTAAGACTGGTAGTGGAAAGACATATACCATGTGGGGACCACCGAATGCCTTGGTTGAAGATAATCCATCGAGTAATCATCAAAAGGGTTTAACTCCCCGCGTCTTCGAGCGACTTTTTGTGCGAATAACTGAAGTAGGTTTTACGCTTTCTTCACTTTAACCCATGTTCATACTTAATCACATTATCCTGACCATGTTACATTACCATGATCTAACCTCTTGCATTTCATTCTCAGGAGCAAGTTAAGCAAGCTGACAAACAGTTGAATTATCAATGTCGCTGTTCATTTTTGGAGGTATTGCAGTTTTTTATTTTCCTTTCTATGCTTGATTTCCTTAAATACATTTATGTTATAATTCTTCATACTGTTATGTAACAGATTTATAATGAACAAATCACTGACTTATTGGATCCAAATCAAAGGAACCTTCAGGTAAAAGTTGCATCTCTGTATGTGCGTTATGTTTTTATTACTCTATTAGATATCGTTGTCTCCTTATGTTTTGGTTTGGCCTATGTTTTTCAGATTAGAGAAGATGTCAAGTGTGGTGTGTATGTAGACAATTTGACTGAGGAGTATGTCCGTACAATGAAGGACATAAGGCAACTTCTAATAAAGGTTTGGTTGTTGGTGAAAACATCTAGGTTGCTTTATTGCGTATGGATTTGTTTTGACATTGTGAATTTATGATATAGAGTAATGTGTATGTGCTCTTTTTTTTTTTTTTTTAATTATTATTTTTAAACACACGCACACACACCCCACACACTCACACTAGTGGAATTTCACCACCTATGGGTACTCGAACCCTTGACCGGGTGTTGAAACTCCTGAGAGTCTACCACCTGAGCAAGAGTAAGGACCCTAATGTGTATGTGCTCTGGCCTGTGTTATTTTATTGCAACAAAACTAATAATTGTCTATTGTTGTCTATATCCTCTGGGATTTTGTAGGAACCATCAGCTCATATTACTATACATTTTATGTGGATTTGGTACTTCAAACATTGGATTTGTTTTCAAAATTTAACATATGAATATATCTTCTCTATTGATAGATCCACAAATTTCTAAAACACCAGTTGTCATTGGACCCATTTCTGCTCTCTATCTGAACAATTAACTTAGGATGTAAAATGTTTATAGCATATGGCGAAATGTTTTTAGTTGGGATAAGGATGATGATATGACGAAATGTTTTAATTGCTTTACCTTTTGATACCTTATACCTTGAAGTTATCATGAAATCATTGTTATCAGCATCATAGACTTGTCCCAAGTATTTGGGTTCTGCTTTATAGATCCTGTTGCATCAACCAATTCCATCTAAATTCTAGGGTCCTATCCTCAGTTGTTGAAGCCTTCATATCTCTTCTTTCCACCTCAATCCAAGCCGTTTTAGTTCTTCCTATAATCCCCTTTTCATATCTCTTCTTACCACCTCAATCCAAGTCATTTTAGTTCTTCCTATAATCCTCTTTTCAGGCCCTTATTGCCCCCTCCTTATTGGAGTTGTTCCTCGACTTTGTTGGACATGATAGAATCATCTCATTTTGCTCTCCATTATTTTTTATCTTATTGGGACAACTCCAAGGCTTCGGATGAATTCTATCCTTACTAGTCTTCAGATACATCCATCTTAACATCCTCATTTCTGCAACACAATCTTTTCTCATGCAGTGTCTAGGTCAAATAGCAATCCTATAAGAGCTTCTATCAAGTTTCATAAGCATGTGGTGATCACTCAACACCCCAAAGGCACATTTCATCTCCACTTCAGCCACCTCAGATTATATTGGAAGCATCCCCGTCAATCTTCCCATCCTTTTGAATAATATTGCCAAAAACAAAAACAAAAAAATAATAATAATAATAATAAATAAAAATACATTATATAGGATCTCTGGACTGCTCTCTGAATGAACTGCCTGACATCTATAAATGTTCTTATTAGAGTTGCACCCCAAATACTCTCTCTTAATTCTATTAACTTTTATGCCTTTAGAGCTTTCCTCTAGAACTACTATTTGCATTTTCCCTCTCTCTACCCCTAGTTAACTAATGCCACACCATCTGTAGACTACATACACCATGGCATCTCATATTGGATGCTAGCAGTTAATACATTTATACCAATTAACAAGTGCAAAAAGGCATACGCTGACAAATGATGAAGACCCACTGTTATTGGGAACTCATTAGTCTCCCCCCAGGCCGTGCCACTCTTTTATCTTCATCCTTGTACGTGTTTAATAATGTTGATAATCATGTCTTTGTTGGGACATATTTTGTCATATTGGTGAATGGTTGTTTGCATAATGTGCTGCTTGTGATGGCTTTTTTTTTTTATTTTTTTTTTACCATTTTCAATTTGCTAGTTATCTTTACTTTAATGTTTCAAACTCACTTGCATTAGAATTTACACGTTTATGCATATGAACAATTAGAAAAGTTATTATAGTTCCTTCAGAAAACATAGATACTGGCCAGATTGAAGTAAATTTTAAAAAATTAGATGGAAAATTGTTTTCCTCAATCTCCTTCTCTTTAACGCACATCACTTTTTGTGTGTGTGGTAAATTGCAAATGTCACCCAGATTACATATCCAACCATTAAATCATTTTGAAATGAGTTTAGTAATTTGCTAACGTTTTGCCTTTTCAGTCCAAGCATACACATATATGTAATTCTTAGAGTCATTCTTATTTTCTTTCCATGTTAAGGTGTACAATCTTGTTGTTAGATTGCATTTGGATTTTGTGAATTTTTATGAACACTATATTTATAGTCATTGCATACTGATGACTGGTGCAGGGGTTGGCAAATAGGAAAATTGGCTCTACGAGCATAAATGCAGAGAGTTCACGCTCACATAGTGTCTTTACTTGTGTTGTCGAATCTCGTTGCAAGGTAATATTTGATTCTTGATTGAATGATTGTCCAAGGATATATTTTTAGCAGTAGCAGTTAGACAATGTTGGTGGTTTTAAATGGCTATAGAATTTTCTTTCTCATTTTAGTCTCAGATGTGATTTATTCCAATGTAAAGTTTGCGTAGGACTGCTATTACTCATGCATGTATCGGTAACAATGAAGTTGAATATCTTGATTTCTATTACATATTACGGTCTATTTGTTGTAGCCTAGGAGTAGGTCTTGTAAAAGCCTTAGGAAGGCACCCCACAATCTGTTCGATCAGAGAATCTAGGTACCAATATTCTGTCTGGACAGTATTTTGGCCCCTTAATAATTGGGTTGGTCAATTTGTTTGCTCCACAATCTGTTAGTGAATCCTACACATGATGCAATTAAACCATACTCCGTAAATCCATCAGTTTTTTTAATTCTTTAATTAGTGATGTAGGATAGATGGCTTAAACTAGGATGATGCAAATCAATTAATTAACGGATTATCAGAGTAAATCAAAGCATAAAATAAAGCTAATCTACCACAAATTTAGAGAAATCAAGTATTCAATTAACCTCAAATTTAAGATCACATCACAATCCCGCAAAATAGATCCTTAAGGCTATTGATCGGACATGGCCCAATGGAAGGTTGAACTTCCATCTAGCATAGGATTCGTTATAGATTCGAGGATTGACTTGCGCTTTGCTAGGGTTTGAATGGATTAGGGTTTGGGTTTGAATCAAGAAATTGAGAATTTAGGCTTTATAAAATAGAGAAGAAGAGAAAAAATAAATGAGGGGGAGGCCGTTCGGCTGTATGAACAAGTTCGTGCAGTTGTACGGACGGTGTGGTGGGGCTAAGTCGGTTTGGTTGGTGATGAGTTGGGTTGATGATGATGGAGTTAGGGTTTGAGAAAGAAGAGAAAATTATATTTAATGGAAAGAGGATGTTTGAGAGAGAGAGAGAAAGAGAGAGAGAAATACATTGATAGGAATAAGAAAGATAACTTGGAATCACTCCAATGGCTCACACCAAATTCCATTCATAGGAAGTTTTCTTGCTCAAAGAAGCAATGTAGAGAAATTTCATTCAATATGTCCATACTCTCAAGTCTCAAGTCTCAAACAAGTATATATAAGAAAATCTAAGTCTAAAATTATTATTGACTGTCCAAATCTATTAACGGTCAATATCAAAACATAAATATGCAATAACCTAAAATAAAACTGAAAAATAAAGCAAAAATAAATATGCGCCACATGACACAATGATGGTCTCTAACGTGCAACAGGTACGTCCACACATCCACACATGATCAATGGCCTGGATGAATGTGGTCCAATGTGTCCATGGCTCGAATGTGTAGACTAGTGTTTGTATACCTAAACTAGAGTCTCCAAACATATCCAACGGTCCGGATCACCAAACTGATGTGTCCAAGATATCCAATGGCATGGTCTAATGTTTATAACATCCAAATGTGGTCCAGATTAGGTTGGGTGACATCCAAACAATCCAAAGATGTATCAATCAGTTCTAAATAAGCAACCCACATGCATCTTCCCAGTGTGAGGTCTTCAAAGATGCATGTGGGGTCTTTAACATGGCTAAGAACTCAAGGGTCCACTGGGCCACATGTAATGATCATCTAACCATAATGAAATTGGGGTTGGGGCCTCAACTCTCCTCCTCCTCCGCTGATAAACTCGTGTAGGTGCTCGGATGCCCTCATCAATTAGTTGTTAGAGTTAGTCCTGAATAATGTTTTAGAACCCAGACCGGCCATATATCTGAACCATGACCCATTTGACTTTGGGAATTTACTCAATCTAAAAATCATAAAAAAGTACAAGGTATTAACAAGTGATTTTGAAGTAGAGAAAAATTAGAGCTTTTGATTTTCACGTAGAAGATATGGCTTCAAGCTTTGACTGGTGTATTCCTTTTTTTTTTTCACAAAAAAGTTGAGAACTTTATTGAACCATGTTTACAGTGAGCTAGCCTGTTTTTAGTCCATTCTTTGTTCGATTGAGTTAGTTTTCAAGCTGTCCGAGATCATAAAATTATAGGTCCTATATCTTTCAAACGAGCCCATGATCATAAAATTCCAATATCATTTGATTAAGTTACAGTTAATTTATGAAAAGCCTGTATGGTTATTGGTTAGGGATGCTCTAGTATTTTTTACGTTTATTAATTGTTAAAATAAAGGATTAAAATTACATTAGGATTTCTTCTGCTTTAGAAACTTTTTCATGAATAGTTGTATGAAAATTTGGAGTTTTTTTTTATCCCCAGGAGGATTCACTTGTTTTGGGAGTGATTCCTCTTAAGACTATTATTGGTTGTGATGCTCAACACAACCATGGTCTGATGCTACGCTCATACAAAGGTATGATGCTTTGACTCTCGTTGGTGTGCGCTAGACATTATTGGATGGCTCAATGCTATCCAAACATGTCAAAAGATCTAAATCTGCAAATCTAGTAGTAATTTATTGGTGAAATTATTGCATTTATCCATTCTCAGAGTAAAGCAATGAGATTGCAGGCTGATTGAGACCATTCAACAGTCAAAGGTCTGCTCATGCGGCACCGTTTTTGTAATGTCTGTTATTGTTGGTTGTTTCTGTTACCATGCATTAGGACGTTACAAATTAAGAAAGTAGAGTTGTATGCTTTTGACCTGTGTGGTCATGTTATAAACATTGTGAAGCATGTGATTATAGCTTCTCCGACTAGCAGTGTGTTTTCACGTAGGCAATTTGAATTATATTGCACAGTTGCCATATTTAGTCTAAGAGTTGTTATTTTTTATTTTTTTTAATAATCTGCAGAGCACAGCAAATGGACTAAGCAGTTTGAGGACCAGCAGAATCAATCTGGTTGATCTTGCTGGATCAGAAAGACAGAAATTGACAGATGCAACAGGAGATCGTTTGAAGGAAGCAGGGAATATTAATCGTTCCCTTTCTCAGCTTGGGTATGACTATTTATTTGTAAAATGTAGATTATTTGATACTTTTGTTTATTCATATATATATATATATATATATATATAGGGAGATGGTCACCTGCGCACCTTTTCGCGTGAGCACCAATGAGCACCTTTGCACACGTGTCATGTGCACATAATCTGAACGGTCCAAGTGATGCCGCACCCCTTGAAATGCCATAGGCCCAATTTTCAGCCTGATACAAAACTCTAGTCGGCCATGGCAAAAGGAAACAGTTTCCTCCCTTGATTTGCATTTCTCTTTGCAATGGCCCACCAGAGTTTTGTATCAGGCTGAAAATTGGGCCTATAGCATTTCAAGGGTGCGGCATCACTTGGACCATTCAGATTCTGTGCACATGACACGTGTGCAAAGGTGCTCATTGGTGCTCACGTGAAAAGGTGCGTAGGTGACCATCTCCCTATATATATATATATATATATATATGAGTAAAAAAAAAAAGTGACTTACTAGTTACTACCTGAAGAGGAACATGTGAGGCTATCTAATTCATGATCCAGTCTGATAAACCCTCTTATGATTTCATCATCCTATTTTATTGTCAAAACAGTGGATTCCAAAGGATGAACTGCTTAAGAATATCAATTTTCAAGGTGTTAGGGGGCTTTTTTCCATGTTGTATTGCTAGTGTTAGTTGTACTCACTTTACAACGAATGTGGGTTAGCTTGCTTTGATGCAATGAGTAGTGGAGAGAATGCCAGATTATCCTTGAAAATGGAACAGATACGTTCCCCAAAAGTAGCATTTCAAGTAACTAATATTTTAGGCTATTGTTAAGGTTCCAATCAATACTGATTTAAAAATGGACTACGAAACAGATGACCTTTGGTCCTGTTATGCTCACTTTCCTGAATACATTGATGTATAGCGTGCTGGAGCCACTTTATTTGTTAAGAACTGTTCTAGCTGTCAGTATTTTCTGCTTTTACTGAAATACCAGGCTAAAAAAGCCCATTTGAGCTACCCTTACACATCTCATCTCCACATTACTGATGCAATGATATCAGAAATTTTTTGGTCTTTGCTATGTTGACATCTACTTTTTTAAAACATATGTAACATTATTACCTTAAGGTTGAGTGGATGGTTACTGAACCTAATCTTCTTGCATCCGAATGTGCAAGTGGTCAATTACTGTATTGTTCTAATTCAACATAGTGTTTTATATGACATCATCTTGGCTTCTTATATAAAAATCTAGTACTGTTATGTGTGCATGACAAGCAATATTGTGCACGTGTGTGTGGGAGTTGCATCCTTGGTGGGGAAAAAAAATCTCTATGCTGATGGCTGTTAACTGGGACTTGCAGGAACGTGATAAATATTCTTGCAGAAGTTTCCCAATCAGGAAAGCAAAGGCACATTCCATATAGAGATTCCAGGTTGACATTCTTATTACAGGAATCTTTGGGTGGCAATGCAAAATTGGCAATGATTTGTGCAATTACGCCAGCACAAAGGTAATTCTTTCTTAGTCTGTCAAAAATAAAATTGCTTCTAACAACCATTTCTCACACTTTTCCTTGCTTAATTTGTGATATATGTAGCTGTAAGAGTGAAGCATTCAGCACTTTGAGATTTGCACAGCGTGCAAAGGCCATAAAGAACAAAGCAGTTGTGAATGAAGTCACCCAGGATGATGTGAAAGCCATGAGGGAACTCATACGCCAACTGAAGGTATTGTGGGGCCCTCAAACATATAGTATTGTGCTCTTTGAATTTTCAGCGATGTTAAAACATTAAGTATGTTGTGTGTTTGATACGGTTGACAGGATGAGCTTCAACGAATAAAGTCCAATGGTGCTTATTCAACTGGATGGGATGCACGTAGAAGCTTGAATCTTTTGAGGTTAAGCCTCAATCATCCAGCAACATTGCCTCGTGTGGAAGATGACAGTGATGAGGAGATGGAAATTGATGAGGAAGATGTTGAGAAGCTTTGTCTTCAAGTAGGTCTGCAATCAGCTACCTTCAGAGAACATGTTCGCAATGTGGACAAGCTACCTGTCCAGTCAGAAGGTATAGCCTGTGAAGGATTGAAAGCTTCAAAGGAGGACTTTTCTATAAATGTTTGTGTCAGCAAGCAAGACATCGAGGAGGCTGATGTCAATATGGAAGACTGTCAATCAGAAATGGCATCTGACGAAGTCAATGAGCACAAAGTGGCTGTTGCAAATGTCCCAGTTTTACCCAGCCGTGACATCCTAAATGGTCATGAAGGTAATAACGATGAAAAGCACATGGTCCATACAACAACTGATTTACTTGACAGTAGTTCTGCGGGAGATCCAATTGAGGAAAAGCTTTTGATGTCCCCAGACTGTAAGTTGTTTAATGGAGGATCACTTGATGAGCCTGTGGAAGAAAAAGGCTCCGCATGTGTGGAGACTTTGGAGGAAAAGGCCTTTGCGCAGGTAGACTCTAAACCAACAGTTGGAGATTCTCTGGATATACTTGCAGATCTACCTCAGAATTCTCCCAATAGCCTTAGCATTGTGCCATGTGATTCATCACCAGTCCTGCGATCTCCAACATTTAGTGCCTCACCCAGAGTTGATAACAACAGCAGGAAAAGTCTTAGGACATCATTGACATTAACAGCATCTGGGAGAGATGTAGCAGACGACATTAAGTCATCGACATTAACAGCAAGAACGAAGCCATCTCTTGCACGGTCACTGAGAAATAGTTCTTCCAATGCTCTCTCCTCTAAAGCAATTATGAATTCCCTCGCGCCAACCACAAACCTGGCAGCTAGCCTTCATCGTGGTCTTCAAATTATCGACAGTCACAAGCAGAGTTTGGGTTTGAGGCAATCTTCATTCAGGTTTCCGTTTAAACCTCTGGATCTCAATCCAGTTTTGTCAGTCGAAAAGGTTAATGTGGGCATTCAAACTTTTCTGGAAGAGCCAGAAATGCTGGAAGATGTATCAGAATTCGTGTGCAGTTATTGCAAGACAAGAACACCTCAGCTTGAATGCAACAAAGAGGCTAATGATACTACCGAACTGCAGTTAGTACCTGTTGAGGAATCACAGGTTACAGAAAAATCCAGGAAGCAAGTACCAAAAGTACGTTTAAAACCATCAACAGAATGACAGTAACATGCATGCACACACATTCTTAAAAATTGTAGTTGTTGGGCTGACGTTCTGCTAGTCTGATGAGTACACATTTCTTTTGCCCCCACAGGCAGTGGAGAAGGTCTTGGCAGGAGCCATCAGGAGAGAAATGGCACTTGATGAATATTGTGCCAAGCAAGCTGCGGAAATTACACAACTCGACCGTTTGGTAAGCTATTTGTGTCAGTTTCAAGATTGTCATAATGTAGGATATCTACTTTTTTGCTTCTCGTAATATTTCAGCATTTGTTTCAGGTCCAACAATACAAGCACGAACGTGAATGCAATGCAATAATTGAACAGACACGGGAGGATAAAATCCATCGTCTCGAGGCCCTTATGGATGGTGTTTTACCCACAGAGGATTTCATGGAGGAAGAGTTTGTGTCTCTTGCAAATGAGCACAAGGTATGCTAGATCCTGCTTTTTAATTTGACTTGTTGTTTTTCATTGGTTGCTTTAGTCCGCAATATCTTTTCTTTTTTATTCAAATTTCTCTATTAATAATGTGTTATTTGGCATCTAAACAGCTTCTGAGAGAGAAATATGAGAACCATCCTGAGGTACTGAGGACAAAAATCGAGTTAAAAAGAGTTCAAGATGAGCTGGATGGGTATCAGAACTTCTTTGATATGGGTGAGAGGGATGTCTTAATGGAAGAAATTCAGCATTTGAGAAGCCAGTTGCAGTATTACATAGACTCTTCAGTTTCACCCATGCCACTTCGAAAACGGAGTCCTTTGCTTCAGTTGACGTATCCAAGCGAACCCATTCCAGCTCCTCCTGGTATGATCCCAGAATCTACTGAAGAAACCCAGGAATCTACTGAAGAAACTGCTGAGGACAAATTTGAACAGGAGAGGCGTCATTGGACTGAGACAGAGAGCAAATGGATATCTCTTTCTGAAGAACTGAGGCTTGAGCTGGAAGCAAGCAAATCTCTTGCGAGAAAACAGAAGCAAGAGCTTGACTCTGAGAAGAAATGCTCAGAGGAGCTGAAAGAGGCACTACAAATGGCAATGCAGAGTCATGCTCGCATTCTTGAGCAGTATGCAGATCTTCAGGAGAAGCACATTGCTTTGCTTGCAAGGCATCGGAAGATTACAGATGGGATAGAAGATGTAAAACGAGCAGCTGCAAAAGCAGGAGTCAAGGGTGCTGAATCTAGGTTCATTAATTCCCTTGCTGCTGAAATTTCAGCTCTGAAAGTGGAAAGAGAGAAGGAGAGGCGGTACTTCAGAGACGAAAACAGAGGACTTCAATCTCAACTAAGGGATACTGCTGAAGCTGTACAGGCTGCTGGCGAACTGCTTGTGCGCCTTAAAGAAGCAGAAGAAGCTGCTGCAGTTGGGCAAGTGAGTAACCGAAAATTTTGGCTGGATGATTGTGCACATGTGAACATAATCATGTGTGCATGCATGTCTATGTTGGCATTTTCATTTGTATGTGCATGCATGAACATAATCGTGTGTGCATGCATATCTATGTTGGCATTTTCATTTGTACGTGCATGAATGCGTGCTGGTCAATTCATGTCTCAATCTGTGCATCACATCCTGCACCTGTTGCTTAGTCTGGGAAATATTGCCTAGACTATGGATTTCAAGGACAGGGATTTGACTTTGAACTTCCCAAAACTCAGGATACAGATACAGATACAGCAACCTATGTCCCATCTAGCATGTCTGCACCCATGAAAAAAGTATTAGTAATTCACGAAAGGGGCGGCATGTGACGCATGCAAAAAATCCAACATGCGCGTCATATGGCTCTGCGCATGTCAACCCCAGCTCCATAAAATCAGGCTGATATGTGAATCGGGGGGGCCACACACAAGGCAACAACAAGTTGGGAGGGAACATCCACCCTTGATTTTTGTGGAGGGCCCACCGTGTTGTGTATATGAAATCCAGGCTATTCAGATTTTCATCTGGTCTGGATGAGTCTGGATGAAGAGTCAAGCAGAAAAGTCAGGCTGCTTAGAAATTCAGGTTGGCTCCTGTGTAAATCAAGGGTGGGTGTCCCATATTTCATTGTTCCCTATGTTGTGGCGCACTTGAGTGTTGACTCCAGCTGATTTTTGGCATCTGGGCTTAATATTAGGTGATGCATCTGACGGGCAGGTTGGATGGCTGGGCCTCACTTCTATGCCATATCGCTACCACACTAGCACACAGAGTCGCAGACAATATCCCTGCAACATTAGTTAACCAGTAATCATGTTGGTACAGTTGCTCCACACAAGCATCTCTGTATTCTAGCCAATAAGTTGATTTTGCTAGGATAGCTATCTCAGATATATACTCAGATACTGTAAACCAGTATAGATAACAATAGAACAAATTGCTAAACAGGGTCCTGTACCATTTCTGTTTGTTTTCGTATTAATACCTTGGTTTTATCAATACTGTCTATCGATAAATGATTATTATCCATACATGATTAGAAGGATGGTGGTGGGACCCATACACGTATCATTATCCATAAATGATTTTACCACATGATTAGAAGATCATTAGAGCTGCATAAATGTTTCATTAGTACAAAGAACCGTATTAAGTATTAATGCCTATTTCTGACCCCGACATCTTGCAGAAGCGGGCCACATTGGCAGAGCAAGTGGCTGAAAAAGCTCACCAAGAAATTGATGAGTTGAAGAAGAAGCATGAAAGAGAGATCAGCACTCTGAACCAGTTCCTGGCAGAGTCTCGTCTGCCCAAGGAAGCGCTGAGACACACGCATGATGATGCCAATGTGCCCACCAGATATGATGGAGGGGAGAGTGATGAACGGTGGAGACAAGAGTTTGAGCCGTTCTATGATGGAGGAGACAGCGAGTTCTCAAGAATAGCTGAGCCTTCGTCATGGTTTACCGGGTATGATAAGTGCAACATATAGAAAGTGTTACTGGCGGCAGGCACAGCGGTGTATGTATGTATAATCGACATCTTTTTTACAACTCGGCAGATGCGGGATCTCTTGCTGATTGCAAGGCCTGATTGAAAGGTCTTTCAGCAGCTGAAAAACAGGTGGCTCCTGATGCCATATGCTTTGGGGCTGAGAACTTGGGTTGTTATATGTATGTATTTCTAATGTGGGTTTTTTGAGGTTTAATGGAATGCCGAAATAACAAATGATTGAAGTATTATGGTGTTTGATTTCTGCCTATAATCTTCATCGGCAAGCAGCAGCCGAAAAACAGGCGGCTCCTGAGAAAAAAAAAAAAAAAAAATTCCTTGTTAATCAGTTCTCACTTCTCACTTCTCTCGCCCATTGTGTGGACTATGACTGAAAGGTCTTTGAGCGGCTCAGAAAACGAACGACTCCTGATCCATGCTTCAGAGCTGAATTTTTGTTATATGTATTTGTAATGCACGTTTATAGTGCTGTTTGGTGGAATGATGAAATAACAAAATGATTGAGTGTTATAGAGACTGATTTTTCATCGGTAATCTTCATTGGTAAACAGCAGCTCTGAAAGACGAGCGGCTCCTGTGAATCAATGCTTCTGAGCAGGATTTGGTTATTATCTGTATTTCTAATGCAGTTTTTGTGATGTTGAGTGGAATTCCCAAATAACAAAGATTGGTTTTCTCCTTTAAATCTTCATCAGTAGACAGTGATTGAATCCTTTTACAGATTGGATACTCAGCACAGCCTCAAGGGTAACTCAAACCATATACAAATTTTTATATTGTATGTATAGACTATGTCCGAATCTTTTTAAAATCTTTAGGGCCCGTTTGGGGGGGTGGATTGGAAGGGATTGAATGGTATTAGGGTGGATGGCATGGATTTCAAGGCAATGATGGTGTTGTCAGTGGATTGTCTTAAGATCCATGGGATTGCTATATCGAGTCTGTTTGGCACGCCTGGCCAATCCCAGGATTTAAACCTTCCCATCCCTTCCAATCCCTTGAACCAAACACGTCCCAGACAAATTTGAACGGATTAGGGGGGATTGGATGGGATTTAAAGGTAATGATGGTGTTGTCAGTGGATTGTCTTAAGATCCAAGGGATTGCTATATACCAGGATCAGATCACCTAGTCTGTTTGGCACGCCCGGCCAATCCCGGGATTTAACTTCCAATCCCTTCCAATCCGCCCAGCCAAACGGGCCCTTAGGTCAGCATTGAAAACATTTAAATGTGTTTCCCAAAGTCATAAATAAAGATAGTTTAATAATATCCACAAGAAAAATAAAATTGTTTCAAACATAAATTAATTTTTTAGGTCATAAGATATCTCGAGGTAGGATCACCCCCAATAAATAAGGTTATTCAATTCCCAAATAAATTCCCTGAGGAGATGAGAAAGAAATCTCAACTACAAAGATTCCTAGGTTGTCTTAACTAAGTTTTATATTTTTATTATAATCTGGTGCAAGAACAAAACTGTTAACACAGTTACACAAAGGTGAAAAAATAACCCTCTCCAGCTTGGACAACAGATTATGAAAAACTGTTAACACAAAGGTTAAATCTCTTCAATGTCTTAGTATTCCTGACCTTTGAAGCTATCAAAATAGTCAAGGCAGATGCCTCAAACATAGGATATGATGGAAAACTAAAGAAAATAAATAAATAATAACGAACAATTAGTGAAATTTACATCTAGCTCGTGGAATGAAACCCAATAGAAATATTCTACAATTAAGAAAGAAATTTTAATAATTATTTATTATATCAATAAATTTCAATTTGATCTTTTAAATCAAGGATTTCTTCTAAAAATTGATTGCAGAAGCATAAAAAACATCTCCATAAAGATGCAAAAAATCTAGCATCAAAGAAAATCTTCACTGGATGGCTAAGTTTGAATTTATAAAAGGCTAAAAAACCTCTGTTCCTTTTTTCCTTTTACACAGAGATAGCCAACATCGGCGCAAGATCCCTAATGAGAGGAACTTCCTCTTCAGAAGGAGGTAAAAGGCATTGCCAAAAATACAATCATAGGAGACAATGATTATTCTTAACAGTTAAATGAAGGGTAGATGACCCAAAGTCCATACATTCCAGGTCAAAAAATCTATTATATACAATTCATCAAATAGTAACAAAATAATTCCCCCAGGAGGAGGTGAAAACTCTATACCCCCATCATATTGTAAAATTCAAGAATACTATTCCAAAGTCCTTCAGGACTTGGAAAATATTCAAATCAAATGCTTTTATTGAGGAATTTTTTCAGAAATTACCTATTAAAAAATCACAACTTTCAATATTATTTCTTCGCTAAAATGGGGAATAGATAATCTTTATAAGCTCAGGTAAATAAAATTTTCTTATGATGGTTGTTTTTATTATAATTATTGAGACTGTAAAGGCTTGGGATATGTGTTTTTCTAACAAAATCATCAATTTAAATACTTTTGGTTTCTCCAGTTTGATTCTTCTTTCAATTATGGCTTTCATGCTTGGTTTTTCTTATGGTGGAAAATTTTCGAAGTAACCTCTTTCTTCAGCCCTTAATCCTAAATTCGAAGAATTTAAAATCAAATTCTTTTCTGTATCAGATAAATTCTGTTCTTTGTATTTCCTTGCCTAATCTAACACAAGCAAAGAGTCCATATTGCCTATGACTAGCAATTCATGTGCATTGATGCATGTTCAAATGATCTAAGTCATACATTTTTTGGGACCTAGTATTGATATAAGTAAACGATTCCCAGGGATTTACGTCCTTGTCATATGCGACGGACCATGCACAATTCCTAGACCTGAGATGGCATATGCGACGGACCATGCACAATTCCTAGGCCTGAGATGGATGGACAGGAATGTTCAATCATTTAAAATTTACCGAGTTGCAGGTCGCATGAGATGAGATGATGGACAGTTCAATTCGTCCTTTTTTACTAGAGGATTTCTTTTTGAAAGGTTCTATTTTCATTGGTAGGACGCCAATTGCCTATGCACTATGAAAACAAGAAGTTTGTGGATGCAAATTAGGTAGGGACATCCTCACCACCTTGAGCGGTGGTACGGTGATTTGGCAAGATTTCAGGTGGGGCTTTATGAGGGTCCTTACTCTTACTCGGGTGGTAGACTCTTAGGAGTTTCAACACCGGGTCAAGGGTTCGAGTACCCATGGTGGTGAAATTCCACTAGCGTGTGTGTGGGGTATGTGTGCGTGTGTTAAAAAAAAAAAAAAAAAAAAAAAAAAAAAAAGGTGGGGCTTTATGCTGGAAAAGATGGGCGAAGTATCCTAAGGCCCGATCTGACAACACAAGGCCCAGTGACAGAAGAGCGTATAAGAAACAACTAGGAGATCACCATCTTCCCCAACTAATCAAAACCTTGAATGAATCCACAAGGGTAGTTCTTTCTCGATTACACCACTAATAAAGAAAACATAAGCCCTAATTCGAAATTACTCAAAATAATAAAAATTTCTCTCCAAAACCTAATTTGTCAAAAATAAAAACATCTAAATAAATCTTACCAGAGCATTTCGGCATTATTACAAGCAAATTCTAAAAAGGCGAAAATCCTAAAAGTAATTTTTTTTTTTTTTAAATACAATAAAAACAAAAATTTCTAAAAATAGGAAAAAATATCTTAAATTCACAATTTTGAATTGGATACGTGCATTTTCTTGCGAAATGGATGAATTCAACTGACATAGCGGTCGATTGGCCCTGAAAGTATTGTTACATAAAGATTGATAGTTTGTGCATTTCATGACGATGCCTAGATTAAAAGGTACGGCTGTTTTATGGTCCACACTCCGAGAGAGAGATAGAGAGGACGCAAATGCCGGAATGGAGTCTTTTATTTTGAAAGAACTTCACCTGTCCATCTCTCTATCTCGATCTCTCAGGCAAATCCTCTCTCTTTCACGTGGAGTGAAGACACGTTCAGCAAAGGTTCTGTTTCCATCACCTTTCTTTCTTCCATTGATTTCCATTTTAATGTGTATTCTTTCTTTTTCTTTCGATGATTCTTTCTACATTTTCTGATTTGAATTGATTTTTTTTTTTAAAAAAAAAGATAATAGGAAATTTTACAAACAACTGCCTCATTAATCTTGCTTCTATCTTTCTTAATGCTTGGTTGGGTTGGCTGTGCCAGCAAATGGGGGCGGCTCAAGTGGGCCCCTGTGATTTTTATGTGAAATACAGCCCAGACCACCAATAGCATTTTAGGTCTAGGTCCCAAAGAACAGCCCCATCCATGATTGTGATTGGAAACATTGTACAAGTCAATGCTCAACGTTGAAACTGTTTCTCTTGGATTAGTTCTCCCATTTTTTAGGTCTAGGTCCCAAAAATCAGTCTCATCGGTGATGAGGAACACATGATTGGAAATAGTGTTGAAGAAATGCGCGCCCTCGGAATTATTTCCAAAAGTTCGGTGGTCCGTCAGCAGGCGTCCCAACTTTTCCGTGTTTATGGCCCACTTGAGGTATAGATCAGCCTTATTTTTGGGGTCATGTCTTAACATTAGCTGGTGCAAATGATGGATGGAGTGGATGTCACACTCACATGATGTGGGCCGCAGTGTTTTGCTGCACAGGCGCCCTGCCCTTGAGCTGGAAGGAAAAAACCAATCTCCAAAATGCTTCAACCATCCATTTATAAACCCACATTAGAAAAACACAAAATAACCAAACCCCGCTCAGAAGCATTGATTCACAGGACCCGCTCATTTTTCAGAGCAGTTGTTTACCCGATGAAGATTAAAGGTGAAAAATCAATCTCCATGAAGCTCAATCATTTTGTTATTTCAGCATTCCACTAAAGGTCACAAAACCTGCATTTGAAATACATATAACAACCAAGTTCAGCTCCAGAGAATGCATCAGAAGTCGTCGTTTTTGAGCCGCTAAAAGACCTTTTAAGTTGCGGTCCACACGATGGGGTGAGAGAAGTGAGAACTAATTAGCAAAGAGATCATTTTTCAGGAGTCACCCATTTTTCAGCTGCTGCTTACTGATGAAAATTGAAGACAAGAATCAACCTCAGTAATACTTCAATCATTTTGTTATTTTCACATTCCACTAAATCTTGCAAAACCCACATTAGAAATACATACATATAACAACCAAGTTCTTGGCCCTGAAGCATGGGATCAAGAGCTGCTTGTTTTTCGGCCGCTCAAAGACCTTTCAATCAGCCCTCATGGTCAGCAAGAGATCCCGCGGCTGCCAAGTTGTAGAAAAGATGTCGATTTTACATACATACACAATTCTGCTTGCCTCCCAAGTAACAGTTTCTATATGTTGCATTTATCATACCCAGTAAACCATGACGAAGGTTCAGCTATTCTTGAGAATTCACTGTCTCGCCCATCATATAACGGCTCAAATTCTTGTCTCCACCGTTGATCATTCTCCCCCCCATCGTATCTGGTGGGCACGTCGGCATCATCATACGTGGGTCTCAATGCTTCCTTGGGCAGGCGAGACTCTGCCAGGAACTGGTTCAGAGTGCTGATCTCTCTTTCATGTCTCTTCTTCAACTCATCAATTTCTCGGTGAGCTTTTTCAGCCACTTGCTCCACCAATGTGGCCCGCTTCTGCAAGATGTTGGGGTTGGAAAAAGACATTAATACTTAATGCAACTCTAATGTTCTAATCATGCTAATAATACTTGTATGGGTCCCACCACCATCCTGTGAAAAACAATAGCAAATGTAGCGAAATCGACTGGATATGATGCTAATGCAGGATATGATGCAATGTAAGAAACGTCTTATTTTAAACTTCTGTTTTATGGTAGTTATGCAAACGTGTGGGCAGGATGTGGGCCAAAGTGAGGAACGCAAGTATTTTGCAAGCAGAAATGGGGTTTTCCTGGTATTATTGAAAATATAGCATTCTAGACAATCTATGGTTTATTGATGTCAATATCATAGATGAGATAGAAACTTTGAAAAGAACTAACCAATGCATTAGAAGGACGTTTTTCTTATAAAGGATTGCCATGCCCAATGCATCTGTTGCGCACGTCTGCACACGCATGCAGAAACACGTTGGCATCTATTAGGCAAACAGCTTTATTAGTTTTATTTATTTATTTTTGGCATTTCTAGCCATCTAAATAGAGCTTTCTACTATAAAAGCTTTTCTGTACTAATCTGTTTCCTTATAAGATGGAAAATGTCATCATGTCGGATTCTCTAGTGTCCTGTCAGACTCCATGCCATGTAATGCATGCTCACACTAATGGAAATGACCACATACACATGCATGCATACACATGAGCATGTTCACACATGCACAGTCATGCAACCAAAAGTTTCAGTTACTCACTTGTGCAACTGCAGCAGCTTCTTCAGCTTCTTTAAGGCGCACGAGCAGTTCGCCAGCAGCCTGTACAGCTTCAGCAGTATCCCTCAGTTGAGATTGAAGTCCTTTGTTTTCGTCTCTGAAGTACCGTCTCTCCTTCTCTCTTTCCACTTTCAAGGCTGAAATTTCAGCAGCAAGGGAATTAATGAACCTAGATTCAGCACCCTTGACTCCTGCTTTTGCGGCTGCTCTTTTTACATCTTCTATCCCATCCGTAATCCTCCGATGCCTTGCAAGCAAAGCAATGTGTTTCTCCTGAAGATCTGCATACTGCTCAAGAATGCGAGCATGACCCTGCATTGCCATTTGCAGTGCCTCCTTCAGCTCCTCTGAGCATTTCTTCTCGGAGTCGAGCTCTTGCTTCTGTTTTCCTGCAAGAGATTTGCTTGCTTCCAGCTCAAGCCTCATTTCCTCAGAAAGAGAGATCCATTTGCTCTCTCTCTCAGTCCAACAACGCCTCTCCTGTTCAAATTTTTCCTCAGCGGTTTCTTCAGTAGATTCTGGGATCGTACCAAGAGGAGCTGAAGTGGGTTCACTTGGATAGGTCAACTGAAGCAAAGGACCCCGTTTTCGAGTAGGCATGGGTGAAACTGAAGAGTCTACGTAATACCGCAACTGGCTCCTCAAATGCTGAATTTCTTCCATTAAGACATCCCTCTCGTCCATATCAAAGAAGTTTCGATACCCATCCAGCTCGTCGTGAACCCTTTTTAACTCAATTTTTGTCCTAAGCACCTCGGGATGGTTCTCATATTTCTCTCTCAGAAGCTGTGTAGATGCCAAACAACACATTATTAATAGAGCAAATTGATTCTTTTTAAAGATATCGACTAAAGAAACCAATGAAAAACAATCCAAGTCAGACAAAAGACAAAAATGCATAACCTAGCATAAAGAAACCAATGAAAAACAATCCAAGTCAGACAAAAGACAAAAATGCATAACCTAGCATACCTTGTGCTCATTTGCAAGCGACACAAACTCTTCCTCCATGAAATCCTCTGTGGGTAAAACACCATCCATAAGGGCCTCAAGACGACGGATTTTATCCTCACGTGTCTGTTCAATTATTGCATTGCACTCACGTTCATGCTTGTATTGTTGGACCTGAAACAAATGCCGAAATATTATGAGAAGCAATATAAATAAATGAATAAATAAATCGAAAGTGAAACAAATAACTTACCAAACGGTTTAGTTGTGTAATTTCCGCAGCTTGCCTCGAACAATATTCTTCAAGTGCCATTTCTCTCCTGATGGCTCCTGCCAAGACCTTCTCCACTGCCTGTGGGAGCAAAAAAGAGATGGTTACTCATTAGACTAGCAGAAGCTGCAGAACGGCAACACAGAAACTACCAGTTGAGAACACATCTCCATGCACATGTTAATGTGACTCTTATTCTAATGATGGTTTTAAACGTACTTTGGGTACTTGCTTCTTGGATTTTTCAGTAACCTGTGATTCCTCAACAGGTACTAATGGTAATTCGGTAGTATTGTTAGCCTCTTTGTTGCATTCGAGCTGAGGTGTTCTCGTCTTGCAATAACTGCACAAGAATTCTGTTGTATTTTCCAGCATTTCTGGCTCTTCCAGAAGAGTTTGCACGCCCACATCAACCTTCTCGACTGGCAGAAACGGCTTGAGATCCACAGGTTTAAATGAAAACCTAAGAGAAGATAGTCTCAAAGCCGAACTCTGCTGGTGACTGTCGATAATTTGAAGACCACGATGGAGGCTAGCTGCCAGGTTTTCGGTTGGCATGAGGGAATTCATAATTGGTCGAGAGGAGAGAACATTGGAAGAACTATTTCTCAGTGACTGTGCAAGAGATGGCTTTGTTCCTGCTGTTAATGTTGATGAATTGATGTCCTTTGCAGCATCTCTCCCAGATGCTGTTAATGTCGATGATGTCCTAAGGCTTTTCCTGCTATTGTGATCAACTCTGGGTGAGACACTCAATGGTGGAGACCGCAGGACTGGTGATGACTCACATGGTACAATGCTAAGAGAAGTGGGAGAATTCTGAGGTGGATCTTCGACTGTAATATCTGGAGAATCTCCAAGTGCTGGTTTAGAGTCCACCTGCGTAGAAGCTTTTTCCTCCACAGGCACTACACATGTGGAGGGTTTTTCGTCCACAGGCCCTACACATGTGGAAGCTTTTTTATCCACCAGCTCTACAGGCTCTGCACATGTGAAGGCTTTTTCGTCCTCCGGCTCCACAGGCTCTACACATGTGGAGGCTTTTTCGTCCACCGGCTCATCAACTGATCCTCCATTAAGCAAACTACAGTCTGGGGACGCCAAAAGCTTTTCCTCAACTGGTTCTCCCCCAGAACCACCGTCAAGTAAACTGGTTGTTGTATGGACCATATGTTTTTCATTGTCGTTACCTTCATGATCTGGGGGATTTAGGATATCAGGACTGAGAAAAACTGGGGCATTTGCAACAGCCTCTTCGTGGCCAGCAGTGATTACGTGCTCATTGACTTGGTCAGAAGCCATTTCTGATTGACAGTCTTCCATATTGACATCAGCCTCTTCAATGTCTTGATTGCTGCCACAAACACTTGTAGGAAAATCCTTCTCCTTCGAAGTTTTCAATCCTTCACAGGCTGTTTCTGACCGGACATGCAGCTTGTCCACATCATGAAACGCAGCTGATTGCAAACCTACTTGAAGACAAAGCTTCTCAACGTCTTCCTCATCAATTTCCATCTCCTCATCACTGTCATCTTCCACACGAGGCAATGTTGCCGGACGATTGAGACTCAACCTCAAAAGATTCAAGCTCCTATGTGCATCCCATCCGGTTGAATAAACACCATTGGACTTTATTCTTTGAAGCTCATCCTGTCAACCATATCAAAACACAACATATTTACATGTTTTAGGGTCAATGAAATTTCAAAAGCAAGATTTGATATCAAAGAGCATGCTAGATGTTTTGGGGGCCCACAATACCTTCAGTTGGCGTATGAGTTCTCGCATGGCTTTCACATCATCCTGGGTAACTTCATTCACAACCGCCTTGTTCTTTATGGCTTTTGCACGTTGTGCAAATCTCAAAGTGCTCAATGTTTCACTCTTACAGCTGCACATATCACAAATGAAGAATGAGAAAGGGGTGCTAGAAGAAACACTCTCGCTGACAGATTAGAAATAATTACCTTTGTGATGGTGAAATAGCACAAATCATTGCCAGTTTTGCATTGCCACCCAATGATTCCTGTAATAAGAATGTCAGCCTGGAATCTCTATATGGAATATGCCTTTGCTTTCCTGATTGGGAAACTTCCGCAAGAATATTTATCAAGTTCCTGCAAGTCCCAGTTAACAGCCATCAGCATAGGAAAGAAAATAAAAATAAAAAATCTTTCCAGCAAGAATGCAACTCTGACAAACACATGCACAATATTGCTTGTTTACATAACAGCAGTAGATTTTAATAAAAGAAACGAAAATCATGTCACATAAAACCCTCTGTTGAATCAGAGCAATACAGTAACTGACCACTTGCACATGCAGATGGAATCCAGTTTTTTGACATTCAAATAGGATTGTGAGATTATAAGAGGCTTGATCAGACTGGATTGTCGCTCGGTATTGTTTATTTTGGATGCTTTGCTTACATCATTTCTAAATAAAATTTAGTAGGCCCTTCAAAACAACAAAGAAAAAATAATCTACATTTTGTTAATAGAAACCTCATACCCAAGCTGAGAAAGGGAACGATTAATATTCCCTGCTTCCTTCAAACGATCTCCTGCCGCACCTGTCAGTTTCTGTCTTTCTGATCCAGCAAGATCAACAAGATTGATTCTGCTGCTCCTCAAACTGCTTAGTCCATCTGCTGTACTCTGTAAGGGAAAAAAAAAAAAACATTACACTAAAATCTAAATACAGGAATTGTGAATATAATTGAAATTGTCTATATGATAAGACACTGCTAACAACAGAAGATACCATAAACACATGCTACACGATGTTCATAACAGGACCGCACATGTCAAAATCATATGACTCTACTTCCTTTACTTGTTACATTATAATGATAGCTGATAATACAAAAAACAGTGGTGCAGGAGCAGGCCCTTGACTGTTGTTGGAGGGTCTCAATCAGCCTTCAACCTCAGCTCCATACGCAGAGAAGATACCATAAACACATGCTTCGCGATGTTCATAACAGGACCACACAAGTCAAAATCATACGACTCTACTTCCTTTATTTGTTACATTATAATGCATGGCAACATTAACAAACAATGATAACTGATAATATAAAAACAGTGGTGCAGGAGCAAGCCCTTGACTGTTGTTGGAGGGTCACAATCAGCCTTCAACCTCAGCTCAATACGCAGAGAAAGGATAAAGGAAATAATTTCGCCAATAAACTACTAGATTAACAGAGTTAGATCTTACCACACATCAACAATTATTAGCACACCAACCAGATTCAAAGCTTCTCTTGCTTCTATGTACATACCATCAGACAGACCATGCTTGGGTTGAGCATCATACCCAATAGTATTTCGCCAATAAACTACTAGATCGACAGAGTTAGATCTTACCACACATGATAGCATTGTGCCATCAACAATTATTAGCAAGCACCAACGAGATTCAAAGCATCACTTGCTTTGTATGTACATACCATCTGACAGACCATGCTTGGGTTGAGCATCGCACCCAATAGTATTATAGGGAGTCACTCCCAAGTCCCAAAGCAAGTGAATCTTCCCGGGCATAAAAACCCCAAAATTTCAAGCGATTATTCATAAAACTATGTACACGCTTATATACTTTCTCTAAAGCAAAAGAAACATAATATATTCCTAATTCTCAATTTTAATCATTAATGAAAATTAAAAATAACTAAAGTTTCTCTACATCCCCTCATAATCATATAGGCTTCTCATAAATCAACTACAACCAATTCAAATGATATCAGAATTTTCTGATCTTGGGATAGTTTGAAAGATATGGGAGGATCTAAAATTTTACGACCTTGGACTCATTTGAAAGCTAACTCAAATTAGGTCCTAAAACGGACTAAAAACAGGCTAGCTCACAATAAGCCCGATTCAATAAAACCATCAACTGATTTGTGAAAGAAAAAAAAAAAAATGCAAATACACCTGTCAAAGCTCGAACTATATCTTCTGCTCAAAAATCAAACACTATAACCACTATGTTAACAGTATCTCACTTGTTAATACCTCGGACCTTTTATGATTTTAGATTGAGTAAATTCCTGCGTGCAACGGGCAAGAGTGGATCTGACTGGTTAAACAAGTGGTTGGACAATGGTTTTGGTCAAGGTCCAGTCTGGGTTTTAAACAATACCTCATGACCAACTCTTACAACTAATTAAATAATAAACCCTATGCACTTACAGAGTGCGGTTTAACTGCATCACATGTAGGTTTCACTAACAGATTGACCAATCCAACCAATTAAGTGGCCAAACTATTGCCTGGACAGAAGATTGGGGCCTAGATCTCTGGTCGGACAGATTGTGGCGGTGCTTGATTTGAATGTCTGCCCTTACTCGTATATAATATAAGTGAAATCTAGATATTCAACTCCACTGTGATTCATACATGCATGAGTAAGAACATTTCTGTACAAACTTCACATTAGAACTCTTCAAATCTGAGACGAAAATGAGATAGAAAATTTTCTTGCCATTTAAAAGCAACTTTTGTCTAACTGCTACTATTAAAAATCTATCCTTGGACAATGAAGAATCAAATATTACCTTGCAACGAGATTCGACAACACAAGTAAAGACACTGTGTGAACGGGAACTCTCTGCATTTATGCTTGTGGAACCAATTCTCCTATTTGCCAATCCCTGCATCAGTATGCATTATCTATAAAGATTGTGTTCATAAAAATTCACAAGATCCAAATATTGTAGATCTTCAAATGTGTAGGGAATAAGAACGACTCTAAGAATTATGTGTATGCATGGAATAAAAACGCAAAAAAGTGAGCAAACTACTAAACTTCTTTCAGAATGATTGGGTTGGATATGTAATCTGGGTGACCTGGGTTGCAATTTACCCACTCACCCATGAAAAATGATGTAAATTAAAGAGACATATTGTGGAAAACAATTTTTAATTTTTTTTTAAATTTAATTCAATCTGTCCAAAATCTATATTTTCTGAAGGAACTATAATAACTTCTCTAATTGTTCATGTGCATAAATGAGTAAATTCTGCATGTGAGTTTGAAACATTCAACTAAAGCTAACAATAGCAAATTGGAAATAATTTAAAAAGCCACCACAAATAGCATATTATGCAGGCAACCATTCCCCAGTATGACAAAATGTCTCCTAACAAAGACTATTTATTGAAATCATTAAACACATGTATGAGGATGACGATACAAGAGTGATAAGAGCCTGTGGGGAGACAGTAGCAGTGGGTCTTCATCAGTGGTTGGCTTATGCCCTTTTGCACTTATTAATTAATCGATGAATTTATTGCTAGCGCCCAATATGAGATCCCTTAGTGTATGTAGTATGCAGATGGTATGGTGTTAGTCAAGATTCCAAGGTCTAAAGGCTTGAAGTTGACAGAAATAAGACATGGTATTTGGAATGCAACTTTATAAACATTTTTCACACAAAGTTACTTTGTTCATATAGAGAGTAGAAATGGATTCAATGAAAACTGAT
This sequence comes from Magnolia officinalis, assembly GCA_021015155.1. Lineage (NCBI taxonomy): Eukaryota > Viridiplantae > Streptophyta > Magnoliopsida > Magnoliales > Magnoliaceae > Magnolia > Magnolia officinalis. The sequence continues at coordinate 97,154,359 of JAJHSJ010000005.1, read as the reverse complement.
GTTTTAGAAATTTGTGGATCTATAGAGAAGCGATATTCATTAAAAAAAAAAAAAAAAAAACAACAACAACAACAACAACAACAACTTTTGGAGTACTAAATCCACATAAAATGTAAACTATATGGGCTGATGGTTCTTACAACACCCCAGCGGATATAGACTAGAATTGACATTTATTGGTTTCGTTGCAATTAAATAACACTAGCCAGAGCACATACGCATTTCTCTATATCATAAATTCATAATAACAAGACAAACTCATAAGCAATAAAGCAAGCTAAATGTTTTCATCAACAACGACACCTTTATTAGAAGCTGACTTAGGTCCTTCATTGTACAGACATACTCCTCAGTCAAATTGTCAACATACACGCCAGACTTGACATCTTCTCTAATCTGAATAGGCCAACCCAAAACATAAGGAGACCATGATAGCTAATAGAATGATTAAAAAAACATAATTCAAACATATAGATGCAACTGTTACCTGAAGGTTCTTTTGATTTGGATCCAATAAGTCAGTGATTTGTTCATTATAAATCTGTCACATAACAGTATGAAGAATTATAACATAAACGTATTTAAGGAAATCAAGCATAGAAAGGAAAATAAAAACTGCAATACCTCCAAAAATGAACAGCGGCATTGATAATTCAACTGTTTGTCAGCTTGCTTAACTTGCTCCTGAAAATGAAATGCAAGAGGTCAGATAATGGTAATGTAACATGGTCTGGATGATGTGATTAAGCATGGTTTGAAGTTAAGACAGCAAAACCTACTTCATTTATTCGTGCAAAAAGTCGCTCAAAGACGCGGGGAGTTAAACCCTTCTGATGATTACTCGACGGAGTATCTTCAACCAGGGCATTCGGTGGTCCCCACATGGTATATGTCTTTCCGCTTCCAGTCTAAAGCATTAAATAACATCAACATGATTAATTTGATCCTCCTCAAGAAAAGCTAAATTAAGCCTTTGAGAAAATAAAAAGCTATAGAAATAATACAAGTTTTCATATTAGGAAGACTGAATACCTGTCCATATGCAAATATGGAACTGTTAAACCCAGCCAAACAGTTTTCGACCAGCGGCATGCCTACAAGCTCAAATATATCATGCTGATCAAAATGAAAATGACAAGAAGTTAGAGATTCTTCATAAGCGAAATGTATAAATTTTTTGGTTGCATTTAATTGTCAATTATCATGAATTACTAAGAAACAAAGGTGAATGATTTAAAAAAAAAAAAAAAAAAACCACCTGGGTCGAATCTGTGTCAGCAACCGAATCAAACGTGAACACGTGATCTAGGATGGACAAGGAATTAGTGGAAATCTTCTGCACTATCTGTTCCCCTTCTTCCTCTTCCTTGTTTGGAGGCCGCATACGAACTATTACCTAAACCAGATAGAAAGAAAAATAAAGAAAACAAAGTAAAATACAAATATCAGTCGGACTGTTTGGCAAGTCGGGAGAAAATGGGTATTATAAACTGATTGGCCCAAATTACAAGCAGTTGGATTTGGGCTAGCATTTTTTAATGTGGGGCCCATCTTCCAGGGATCCAGATCTTTATCTGACAGGCCTCGTCATGCACTAGACAATGATCCAGCCATCCAATCTTGGACAAATGGTTCTATTCTCATTTAGCCATCCGTTTGAAGGCCAATTATATATTGGCTAGGACTGTCCAACTGGGAGTTCTTTTAGCCATCGTCCTTCATCAACTGCAGTGCCTGCAAGACCAACGGTCTGATCCCTGAAAGGCAGGCCTTGTCTGCATGGAATACAGATCTAAATGAAAACAATGTAGTTCGGGTTGAGAATTATACATTTTCTGCTCTCAAATTTCTGATTTTTGGCCTCGATTCTCAAAACATCCAATTCCAAGATTGTGAAACGAAAGAGGGGAAAGAAACAAAGATACCTGCACACCAGAATCAGCGGACGATAGGGCTCCATTGTCGATTGCAGTTTCAGCACTCAATTTCCGTTTGAGAGGATTTGGTGGCGGCCGCGGGGGGAGCGGGCTTCTGATCTTTGCTGCAGGGGACGGCTTTGATGCGGGAGAAGGCGACGGGAGTGAAGGATCTGCGATCGTGTTTGGATCGACATTTTCCAATCCAGATCTTGGTCGGCGGAAAGGTTTCTGGTGCTTCTGAGAAGACGGGTTTGGGGACTGAGGGTTTTCAGATGACGAAATCCCTCGCGGGATTCCGTTCCTGGGATTCGAAGAGCTCTTCATTGCAGCAGAAATGGCGAAAAAGAGAAGATGAAAACCGTAGAAACCCTAGAAATGGAGAGAGAGAGAGAGAGAGAGAGAGAGGAGAGGGCCAAAAGAGCCGTTACGAGAGAGGCAGACAGAGGGTTTCGATTTTGAAATCTATGCCATGGAGGCTCGCCCTCTTAGAGACTCGCCCCACCTGCTTGCGTTGCTACTCCACTCAATGATCCAGACCGTTCATCTGGAAGGGCCCACTGAATTAAGTGAAAGTTCCAACTCATCAGCTATCTTCACCGTTCAACCAAAGGCGAGTCAAAAACTCTCTCTGGATTGCTGATTTCTACTCATCTTTTAATGAACAGGGCAATCTTTAATAATCACATCTTTCATGTGGCCCATATGCGGTGGGGCCCTCTAAACCGTGTGGATCATCTATAGTGAGTAGAAGAGGCCCGTAGAGTCTCACAAGTCACAAAACTGTGGCAACGCATCTACCAAACACGTGGCATACTTGATCGCAAAACGGACGGTCTAAATCGCAGCCCACATTTTGGCCGGAGCACAGCCGCCGAAACAACAGCGGTTGGATTATATCTACCATCTGACCTCATTAAAATTTGAGTGCTGACCAATTTCTTCCCGACCGTCCCTTTGATGACCATCAATTTCAGGATAATCCAGTCAGTGCGGTCGTATGATCCGGACTGTCCATTTGGTAGGGGACACGTTAGACAGGAACTCCTCAAATATGGTAGCGACCAAATGCTTCTTTTTCCCCAATTGGGTGGCTATGATCATCTGATTTGTGGGATCTTTCAACAGTTGACCATCCACGGTATGGGCCACTCGATGGATGGTTCCGATCCACGGTTCCAGCTTTTAGTAGTGAAGAACAGAAAATGTTCGACATCTGTATATCACATGGGTAGTGTGACGGGGAGGATTATGCGGTTCTCCAAGCACCCGAGTCCAAGATTCCCTGAAACACTGCTAGTAGCAATCTGTAAGCCCCACCATGATGTATGTGTATTATCCACGCCGTTGATCTATTTTTTCAGGCATGAGCTCAAAATGAGTCAGATCCAAATCTTAGGTGGACCGCGCTACAATAAACTATGGTGATTGAATGCCCACCATTAGAAATTTCTCAAGGGCCACAAAAGTTTTGGATTAAACGATACGGCGGGTTGCAAACAGTTTTATGGCCAAGATGGATTAGAAAAGGCCCGGTCAATGGTAGAAGTAATTTAGATAGTCACACTATCTGCTAATCCAAAATGAGTTATGAAACATAAAATATATAATTTTGAAGTGTGACTATCTAAAGTGTGACTATCTAAAATAATCCATCTAGCCATGAAACTGTTTGCAACCCCCCGGGTTGTGCAAGCAAGATTTGCAGAATATCATCAAAGCCACGGTCGTTTGTTTTTTTTATTTTATTTTATTTTTATTATAAATAATAAGTTTAAGTTTAATTATATTTCTTCATCCATTAAGCTTTAAGAGTTGCACGAAAGTGAAAAATGCCTAAAATAATTAAGAGAACAACTTAGTGAAGCAAAATAGAACACTTACTATTTTGGCCAAATACCTTGCGCACTGGTGGAAATCATCGTCATCTATAAATAGTAAGTTTAATATTTATAATAAGTTGAGTTTTAGTTAGAGTTTGATTTTAAAATTTTTTCTATTGCTATTTCTATTTAAAGGGTTGTGAAGTCATTTATTTTATTCATTAATCAATTTCATATTTTATAGAATTTATTTTTTATTTTCTTCTTTTTCTCCTGGATTCAAGCGGTCTCAATAAGAAGTTTAGAAAGTTCCATGAATTCAGAGCAATTATTCCCTTCAGGAAGATGGTATTTGACCTCGTGTCCTTTCCTACGTCATTATTTGACCTAATTAATATATTGGATGACAAATAAACGCTGCATTGCCTTTTTAACATATTAAATGGCAAATAAACCCTAGAAAGTTTTTACCGGTAGGCATTTAATCACCATTATTTTTTGTAGTATGGTCCACCTGAGATTTAGATCTGCCTCATTATTTTCTCATGCTCTAAAATGAGCTGGAAATGGAAGGACGGTGTGGCATCGGTGGGCCTAGAGAGCATCCTCCAGGAGCGAGAGTCACTAGTGGTGGTGCTAGTACGCAGTCCGTGTCCGTTAAGTGCTCCTCGTTGCATCTGTTCACTTTGGACAATCCAATCCATTGATCTGAACTGCCCATTATGTGCAGAACACATTACATGGGCTCTTATGAAAATCCGTACTAATCAGATGATGTAATCTATCGTTTATTTGGCCTTTTTTTTATAGCCATTCATTTTCCAAGCCATGGATGGGACGGTTAGAATTTCCTAACAGAAGTGATTCTTCATAATCATAAGCATTCCATGATGGTTCCTAAAAAATGGATGGATCAAAAATTGGTTAGTGGACCTTTTTTTGGGAATGATCTTGACCATTATATTAAAGGCTATTGATCAAATGGTCGTATTTGTCTTATCACTTTGATGTTTCGATGGTAACCCATGAAATGTGTATTGAACCAATGGACGGTCTGGATCAATGGATTGGATTGTGTGGGTACCCCAATGCAACTAGGAGCACTTCGGGTTATAGTGTTCTGAGAGCACTGGAGCATTACTCCAATCTTAGTGGCATTTTCGATATTTTCAGGAAAAACGAGCCATTTTCTATCTTTATTTGAAATCAGATTCTTCCAGACGTTGGGATCTGAGCGTCCGTCTATTTTTTCACAGCTTGCATGCACGTGACCCTGTTTATTATTATTATCATTATTATTTGAAGTGCAGGTCCGTCCATCACATGGCCATGGATAGCCTAATGATGGATTTTCAAGGGACGCGAATCAAGTGCGGTGGTGTGTCGGGCGCTGTGGGGCCAACGTGATATATGGGTTCTATATCTACGCCGTCCATTAAGATGGGCCGTATTTTAGGGCATGAACCCAAAAATAAAGCTGATGAGAAGCTCAAGTGGACCACATTACAGGAAACAATGGTGACCATTAAAAACTTCATGGGCCACAAAAGTTTTAAATCAGGCTGATATTTGTGTTTTCCTTTCATTTATGTCTAAGATTGCCTTATGAACAGGTTGGATAATAAATAAATATTATGGTAGGCCTTCAACGGTGGGTGTCATTATCCCACTGTTTACTGTAGTGTGGTCCACTTGAGCTTTGGATTTGCTTCATTTTTTAATTCATGCGCTAAAATGAGTTAGAAAAACGGATGGACAGCGTGGATATTAAACACATATATCATGATTGGCCCCACAGCACATCAACGTTTGGGTGCACCACCTAGTCCGCGTCCATTTTGAGGCCCAGCCAGCCCCCACATAGGATGTTTTGCTTGTACTATGGACGGTGGCAGAGGAGTTTTCTTCAATCCAGACCGTCCATCTTGTGGACCACCCTACCATCGCCAATTAGCAAAATAGCACTCTTTCCAGTAATCTAGCATTTTCCTGAGGGGTACTACCCCACTAGGACCTAGCTAGAGAAGGACGGTCCTGTCAGGGCCCCCGTGGGGCCCACCGTGATGTTTATGGTTTATCCACGTGGTATGATGGATCATTTTAGGGCATGAGCCCAAAAACCCGCTACAAGTGGGTACCTACCGCTAACTGAGGGCCAGGTGGAACTTTCATAAGATCCACCCTGTCCATCAGGTATGGTTGTTCATGTTCACCTGGGAACCCAAAAATCTTGATGATCCAAAACTCAGGTGGGCCACATAAGATAAACAATCGGGATGAGATGTCCATCATTAGTTTTGGATAAGGCCCACCGTTGTGTTTGTATGAAATCAAATCCATCGAGATAAAAGGACTACCCAAAAATCACAGTATTTGAAAACTCAAGTGAGCCATACCATGGGAATTTAGAGGTTTTTGTGTAATTTTAAACCAGTCGAGTGTTGAATCAACTTGATTTATGAGATCCAGAGGCCCAAAAGGGGTGGCCCACTTCATGGAAAGGGTGGATTTTATGCACGTTAAATCGTTTCACGACGTTTAAGGACTTCGTCCTTAAAAGCCAGCATTATGCTGGAATTGGATTCCACGATTTTTCAAAAGCACTTCTGATAAGAGAACTTTTGATATTTTATGAATGTCAGTGGGCATTTTAAATAAATTCAGGGTTAAAAAAATAATAAAATGCTTCAGAATTCACCTGCAAAAACCTTTAAATGTTTATGTTTTACCTGCTAAAAGTGATAACAAATGACATTTTTACCCTAGCAATTAGCTTGAAAATTTGTTGAAATTATAAGATATGAAAAGGATTTTTACCAAAAGCAAAGGTATTTATGTAATTTAGCATATATATATATATATATATATATATATATATATATATATATATATATATATTTGCAATTGCCCGCACGTAAAAAGTGTGTTTGGAGCATGTGCAACCAAGGTTTCTGTAGGGCCCAGCGTGATAGATGGGTACATCTGTTGCATTTGCTCATGTTATGACATAGGACCAAAACCTATGGAAATCTGAATATGGAATGAGCCATAAAATAAGAAAAAGTTGAGATGGGTTGTTCATCGCGAAATCTGTCAAATGCTTCTTTCTCTGGGCTGTTTGGATGGCAGTAAATGGAGGCAAATGAGGGAAATTGGGAGTAAATGGAGGTAAATAAAATAAAATAAAGTAAATGCATGGAAATGAAATGAAATAAAGTAAGCCCGTAAATGAAATCCTCCCTTTAGAGAGGATGTGGAAGCAAATGGGATGAAATGCCTTTTTGAGCTCTTTTAGAGAGCCATGAGTAAACAAAGGTGCCATTATGCACATGTCCACTATAAATGCAGCACACAAATGATAATCCAAAACAATTCAATTATCGGCTACATCACTAAAATCACACCAATTGAATGATTCAAGTCATCCAAAGGTTGGCTATCTAAATGGGCGGTCAAAAAACATATGCAACTTATTTGTGATCTTTACATTTGCAACCAACCCGAGGCTCAAAATTTCCTCGTTTTTTGCCAAAGTATACATTTCAATGGACTTATTACAATCATTCTGTTAAATATCACATACGTACACTAATTTGGGATATTAAAGTTGATTTGGAATATCATGTATGTTCCCGTGAATATATTGAAAAATTCAAACGCATTCCAATTCCTCATTTTTACTCGCATCCAAAAAAAAAAAAAAAAAAAAAAAATGGATTTCAAATGCATTTCATCCAATCCCATCCAACCCAATTGAGTAAACCATTTACTCCCAATTCATGTACCTTTAATTCCATTTCCCATTTACCTCCATTTACAATCTCCCACACAAGACTGTATGTAGCCTCATCCTTTCCCCTTCAATTCTCTCCTTTTTTTCTCTCCCCTGCCGTCTCTCTCTCCCTTATCCTCTCTCCATATGTGTTTCATGTGCCACACCTCTTGTAGAGATGATCGAGATTGGAGAGTACTATTCATCGAGGTAGTGGGACAAGAGTGAGACAAACTTATACAAAGATGGGCTGCAAATCATTCACGCCATGAAGAACCCATCATGGACGGGCCGCGCCCAATATCTACTATTATAGATGATCCTAACCATTGGCTTGGTGGCTTGTAAATGGGAAAAACCATCCAATGGGCAGTGTAATCAGATGGCCAAGATCATCCGAGCAGGGAGAAAACTGCAGCAAAATTGGAACCCATCCAAGTGCACTGCAACTAAAACAACATACAATTCCAAGATAACTAACAAACACCAACAAACCCCATCTGCATTCCAATACAAATCATAGCAAACCCCATCAGTATCTGCAAAAGCAGCAAATGTAAATTCAATGATGGCCCACCAGCAGGCCAATGTACACTGTTCAACCAAACAGAAACCAAGGACAACCACTCCATCTCCTACAAGATTCCAATCAAAATTCATATCTGTGCCAAAAATGCCTTTTCGAGCAAACAGAAATGCAATTCAGCCACGGCGACAAACCAACATTATTTTCCCTCAGCAGTCCATAAACATCATGCATGTATACATACATGGGTTATGAATAAAACAGCTGGAAATGCTTGACTATTTACTTGGAAGCTTCGATGGTCTCCGAATGTAGCAACAGCTAAGGCCATGGCCATGATTATTGAACAACCAGAATGTGCTGCGATCATGGCCAATGTGCTTGTCGATGCCTGATTCCAATAGAGTCGTCACACACATCTCCAACCATCCATCAATGGTGGGTGGGAATCCCAACACATTTCAACAAAACTAGAGAGGGCAAATGCTAAATAGCAGGCCTATGGGAAGGGTCTAGAGTCTAAAGCCTTGATAGAATTTAGACAGAGCACTTGGAATGCAACTTTAGTAAGAATAGTAATAAAGGTGAATCAGTTCATTTAGAATCAACTGTCAAGAAATGGCATAAGACATTTTTTCTTATTTGGCAATATTCTTCAAAAGGATTGGGATATTGAAGGGGATATTTCCAATAGAATCAATGCCAGGTAAAGTGGAGATTAGTGTTGCAATTTGGGTTTGGGTAGATGCGAACCTCACTGACGCTACCTAAGTTTGGCTCCGGTTATCAGGGTCCTTGGGTCGAGTTAGGGTCAGAAAACACCAACCTGGTTTGAAATCTGGTTGAGTTCAAGTTAAGCATATTCAGGCTGGGTTTGGATGGGTAGGGAATAATCACATGTATATGGGTCGGTTTGCACCGGGCCATGTTGGGTAGGTTTTGGGTCGAGTATAGAGGAATTCAGGTTGGATTTGGGTTGGGCACCTTGAGTTAGAATTTGGATCATGTCAGGTTGCGGGTTGGGTCCTCTTGAAATTGGTCAGACATGGGTTCAACTCAAACAGACCCAACCCGCCCAAGTTGCACCCCTAGTAGAGATTTAACATTCGGATGTCTGCAATTTATCATTATAAGACTGATATTCGACCAAGAAGCAACCTGAGCAAAGATTGAATTTGCAGTCTTGGGCTGGTTAGTTGAGCTTGTACATACAGTGTAGTGTGAGTGTGTAATCCAGGGTTCCATCCTTGGTTGTCTTACCTTATAAACTTTAGTAGTACCAGAAAAAGATTGAGTTTGCAAATGTGAGAGTGTTGATTCTTGAGATGGATGTATGTAGGGGTGCACACGGTTCGGATCGGGTTTCAAAAGGGATAAGAACTAAAGGTGGCCCCCTTCACATGAAGGGTCCATATTGACAGCTGGCAGGACCAATTCAACTATCTCCTTGGCCATTCGGTTTCAGTTTCAAAACCGAAACCGAACCGTGTGCACGCCTAGATGTATGGAAGACCAAGAAAGATAGGATTAGTTACAGTGTCTAAGCAACCTTGGAGTGGTTCAAACCAAAAAAGCGAGGGAAAAAAAAAAAAAAAAAAAACAGACGGAGATCAAGATTAGATGGTTTTTTCATGTGCAACAAAGACAAGGAACAACAACCATTGTAAGGGGAGCAATGATTAAGATTGAAGGCTTTAAAAGATGATGATAACGCCTTTGAATAGAGATGGGATTAAGTACCACAAACAAATCTGGAAAGACGACCTCAAATCATTGTGACAAATATTGTTGAGATTTTTTAAAATATCATGAGAAATTCACCGAATGATACTATCACGGTATCATTGTGAGGTTTTCAAAATCTAGGTGGATTTTAAAATACTGCATTTTTATTGCCATATTAACTCGAAATTTTGTAAAAAAAATTTTTATATAAGTATATATTTAAAATTCATTTAATAATTAGCAATAAATATTTTTATTTTGGTGAGATGTTTACTATGATATCCCCAGAAAAACCTCAAAATCTGATCATCTCCTGAGAAATTTCCCATCTGTGGAATTGTTGGGACAAGGCTATGACAATGATGATAATAGTAGTTTCATGATAACTTTTGAGGTCTGAGGTATCAATTTCTGCCCTCTATCCGAACAAGTTTTCATCAAATTCTATAAACATTTTAAATACCAAGTTACTTGTTCGGATAGAGGGCAGAAATGGGTGATGTGCGACTTGGGCAGGTCAGGTTAGGTTGATAACCTGACCTCAAGAGGACCCAACCCAATTTCCAGACTGAGGTGCGCAACCTGAAGCCAACCCAAATTCCTCCGTACTCAATCCTGAACTGACCTGAACCAACCCAACCCAAATACATGTGACTATTCCCAATCCAACCTACCCCGGCCTGAATTTCCTCAACCTGAACCCAACCCCATTTGAAATCGGGTTGGAGCTTTTTAAATGTAAACCCGACCCCAAGGCAAAGGCACAATCCACAAGGGGAGAGGGGCCCAAGGCCAAGGCGCTACATGCTATCCGAAACAGGAGGGGCATGTGACCCGAGGCGGAGGCACAATGCGCTGGGAAGAATAGATAGAGAGAGAGAGAGAGAGAGAGAGAGAGAGAGAGAGAGAGAGAGAGAGAGAGTCCCACAAGGCAGCTCCTTGTCACCCATGCTCATGAACATCTTTATCCAGATGTTTGATTCAGAAATGATCAAGTACCCCGGTACCGCAATGAAGAGATTATTCTTACACGATCAGACTAAACACGTTATGAACCAACAGACAGTAAACAAACAACAATACAGATGCATCTGTTCTGTTAAAATACCAATTCGGATCACAATTTGAGCACACCCAAACACGCCCAAAAATTGCAACTAATAGCTGCAAAACCGAATTGAAGCATTCAGTTGCCAGTGAAGAAATTGTTCTTACACAATCTGACTAAAGACAATATGAAGCAACAATGGTAAGCAAACAACAACACAGAAATGCATCCGACCATCGAAATATGGATTGCCAAAAGACTAAAATGTTGATTCGGAATCGCGATTTTGGATACGTCCAAATGCGCCTGAAGATCACAAGTAGAAGACACAATACCCAACTGAAGCAATCAATTCCCAATGAAGCAATTGTTCTTACACAATCAGACTAAACACATTATGAACCAACAAACTACAACATAAAGAAATGCATCTGTTCCGCTAAAATACCAATTCGGATTACAATCTGGGTACACCCAAACCTGCCCAAAAATCGCAAGTAGAAGCCCCAAAACCCAACTCAAGCAATCAGTTTCCAATGAAGAAATTGTTCTTACACAATCAGACTAAACACAAAATGAACCGACAAACGGTAAAGAAACAAAAACACAAAGAAATGCATCCGAAATATGCATTGTCGAAATGCTGAAATGCCAATTCGAATGGCAATTTTGGGTACATCCAAACATGCCCAAAGATGGCAAGTAGAAGACACGATACCCAGCTGAAGCAATCAATTCCCAATGAAGAAATTGTTCTTACACAATCAGATTAAACACATTATGAACCAACAAACAGTAAACAACCAATAACATAAGGGTTTGGATACCTGTAAATGGGGCAAGTTGTGAATGATTTAAAGGGAAATCATTTACACCGCGCATTTACCCCCATTTCATTTACAGGCAAAAAGGTGGGATTTCATTTACAGGCTCTCCATTTACAGCCTAACGGCTATATTTTCAAATATTGGCTCCCCATTTACAGTACTTAAACAATTTACAGGCGATCCAAACACAAACAATCATTTATCTGTAAATCATTTACAGTTTACAGCCAAACAGGACAGGCTGTAAATGGTTTAAACCTGTAAATCATTTACCTGTAAGCTTACCTCCCTCTCTCTCAAAGGCAGCTGATCTTGCTACCGGCCCCCTTTCCGGTGAGCATTTGAATTCGTGGGCCCACTTCTATGGTTCACCTAATGCTTGATTTTCTGTGGGGATTAACCCAATGATCCACTTTAAAATCTACTCTTATATGCCATTTGAATGTGTTTTAAGGAATTACTTCTCTAAACTATTTAGGGGTGAATACCCAATTACAGGATATAAACCATTTACAGGCTATCCAAACACTGTAAATGATTTAAACCTGTAAATCATTTGCCTGTAAGCTTACCTCCCTCTCTCTCAAAGGCAGCTGATCTTGCTACCGGCCCCCTTTCCGGTGAGCATTTGAATTCGTGGGCCCACTTCTATGGCTCACCTAATGCTTGATTTTCTGTGGGGATTAACCCAATGATCCACTTTAAAATCTACTCTTATATGCCATTTGAATGTTTTTTTAAGGAATTACTTCTCTAAACTATTTAGGGGTGAATACCCAATTACAGGATATAAACCATTTACAGGCTATCCAAACACTGTAAATGATTTACAAGTACAGTTTAAATCCAAACAGACAGACTGTAAATCTGTAAATGATTTATAGGTAAATCATTTACAATTTAAACCATTTACAGGCATCCAACCAAACGACCCTTAAATAAATCCATCCCTTCATCCCTTCCACTACAATGGCAAATCAGTTCATGATTTGGGTACATCCAAACGGCCCAAAAATTAAAAGTAAGACACAATACCCAACTGAAGCAATCAATTCCTAATGAAGAAATTGTTCTTACTCAACAAACAACAACACAGAAAAATGAGTGCTTCCAACAACGATCCAAATTACCAAAAAAAAAAAAAAAAAAAACACTAAGAGAAATCTTGGGAAGATAGCCTTACAGAGAGAAACATATATATGAATGGAGAAATGGGGGAAATGAGGTTAGGAGCCAATGTACATGTGGACGCCGATGGCGAGCAAGAAGATGGAGATGAGAGCGAAATAGATGATGGAATGAACAAGGATGGAGACGCCGCTCGTCTGGAAGTTCCCACACTCTATGAATCGGCTTCGACCAGGTAGCTGGAAGAGCAGACCCGGTGTCAGCAGTATGAATAGAACTACTGCTACGAAAACTGGGCCCCAGTCCGCCATTATCTCCTCTCTCTCTCTCTCTCTCTCTCTCTCTCTGTGCGTGTTTGGTGTTAATAATCTCTCTCGCTCTGTATATGTTTGGAGCTGAGATACCTCGCGCTAGTTACCTACCGAAAGCGGATTGCCTGATGACCCTGACATCACCGACCCCGCGGTGCAGGACCCTGTGGGCCCACCGTGATGCATGTGTTCCACGCGGAGACGGATTGGCTACTCCCCCTGCCACCAACCTCTGTGGGCCCCACCATGATGTATGTGTTTCATCCATTCAGTTCATCCATTTTTACATATCATTTTAAGATGGATCCCAAAAACGAGATAGATATAAATCTCAAGTGGACCACACCACAGGAAAACAATATTGATTGGATATCCACCATTAAAATCCTCCTACGGCCCAATGTACTGTTTATTTGACATCCAACCTGTTGATTAGGTCATACAGACCCAGATGAAGGAAAAAGCAAAGATCAGCTTGATCCAAAACTTTTATAGCCCCCAAAAAGTTTTTAATGGTCAACCTTCATTCAACCCTGTTTCCTATAATGTAGTTCACTTGAGATTTAGATATAACTCATTTTTGGTATCATAGCATAAAATGATCTAGAAAAATAGATGGACGGCATGGATGATAGCTATTGGCTGGTGGCAGGGGGAGTAGCCAATCCGTTTCCGTTCCACGCCGTCCATCTGTTTTTTCATAGCTCAACGGTGTACGTGATTATCTCCGCACCATAAACACACTCATACACTCCCACACAGTATTTGGTGTGGTCCACTTGAATGTTGGATGTGTTTCATTTTTAAGCCCCTACCTTAACATGATACGAGAAAAGGGATGGACTGCGTAGATAAACAGATGCACCACCGTAAGCCCCACACAGATCTAATTGGACGGTTTATTGTTAGAGCAGGGTCGGACGCAATCCGCTTCCAGTAGTGGCAGGCTCACATCAAGGTAGGCCCCACCACCGTGGAGGTCGGTGGTGGAGACTCACCTTTAAATCCGTGTCCGCATCCCTACCTACCCTGGTTACTTTTAAGTGAGAAACAACTAATTGGACATTAAATCCAATCCCAGTACCTGAATTTCATGTGATAAGCTCCTCTCTATGCGAACCGTTAGATGAGTGGATTAGATGGCACATGCATATGAGTGTGAACTCAAACACAACTCAGACGATTTTAGTACTGGAAATCTGGAATTTACTATGTTAACATTTCCCACGTTGTGGCCCATCTAAGTGTCGATCAACCTTATGTTTTAGGCCCCTGTCGATATAAGGGCAGCTCACCACCTAGTGGACGGATAGATCTCATCCATTTCCTCCAACATCAACCAAAGTAAAGCCCTCATGTCCCTATGAAAGTCACACAAGCAATTTAGCTGAGGTGAGCATGCCAGGGATTTTGATAGAAGCTTGAGATGCAGACGCTTAGAAATTGTATCGATGACATATATTAACTCAAGTTAAACCATTAAAGTTGTGGAAACTACTCTTGCTGAGTCACCATCGCAAGATCTGATTTTTTCAACAATGCTACACTGATTCTTAAATAATTGTTTATTAAAATAAGATCATTGGAATTTTTTTTCCATTCTTAAATTATTTATCAATGTCATGTTTTTTTTTTTTTTTTTTCTTGCGTTAGCTCATTAGTACACCCACTGTCAGATCACATTTCACTGTTAGCCACCCCACTAGGGAATCTATGCCAAGACCTCGTTGTTGAAATGAGGTATCTTTCACTTAGTCTACCATTTGAGCTATGGATGTGGGTGTATTTATCACTGTCATCTTGGATATGAGCCTGCCACTACTGGGGTCATTACTCATGCATGCATCAGTAGTACACTCACAAGAGTTTCAAGATAAGGTAATGAATTGGATTACAAAAATAAAATAAATAAGTAAAGCTCCATTAATTAAAGAGATTTTTATTATTTTGTCTACCTTACTTGACTCTAAAGAATTTAAACTATTGATCCGATTTAAAGATCAGTACTAGTTAGCAGATTACATGTCATGAACCATTCATCTCCAGCTTTCTATAAAGTTCATGAGATCATGTAAACCATCAAATCTTATAACCTATCCATCTAAGCCGTCTTTCATGTCTGGAAATCCTTGTTCAGAAAATCAACTGTTTTTTATTTTTTCTCTTTTAACCTTTTGCGATGTACCACCTTCTATGTCCCGCCCGAGGTGTGAAATGGCCTAATTTTTGTTAGATTATCCTAAACAGTGTATCTCACTTGATGGATAGATCAAATCTCGTATGCACGTGTCACATGATGGCACATGCACCCACGTGTGAATGTGTAAGGCTCCACAGTCTAGATTGAGATGCACTGGAACGGACACCCTCTACGGCATCTCCACCGTGAGTTCCATCAAACCAACGGTTATGATTTAGGTGTCCTCAGTAGCTGAGTTCATGTAGGTGGGACCCGCAAATCAGTGATACAAAACTTCGTTGAGAGGGCAGCACCATGTATGGATGGACCATACCTTCGTAAAATTCTCCCAAGCTGGAGCATTGCAATCCTACAATCGTTGCAACAACGATGCGTTTTCAGTGGGAAGAAGGAGAAAAATGGATGGCTGGTATCTTCCAATCTGGTATCTTTTTGGAGATTTTTCCATCCATAGTGAGGCCAGATAAATCAACGGTCAGGATCATTGCAAGCATGTGTCCCACGAGATCTTAAGACCCAACCATACCAATCATGCAATTCACGGGAGTCTCACTATCCTTCCGACCTGATTAGGGCCATTCATCTGACCGTCCATATTGGGGCGCATGATAGATGAATCATACCATATCCGACAATCCCAGCCATCAAATCAGAAGATTCCCGAGGTTTGGAGTATGGACGGTTAAGATGGCCAGTATAACCTTTTGGGGCATGTCCCATCTTCGTGGCCAAACAGATGAACGGTCTAAACCTTCTGGAATGCCTGAATCTCTAAAGCCATCGCATGTTCAGCTTACCAAGCTACCCTTTTTATCCCACCGGTGCGGCACACGTGTAGGGAATTTTGGATGTGCAGTTGGGGCCCATCTTGAAAATCGCTTATCAGGTGGACCACCCCATTGAAATCAATGAGCACCTGATGATCAGACTCAATGTATAGATGTGCCCAACCTGATGACTGGATTTGCCTGATTTTCTTCCAATATGATCTTCATGAATTGGCCCACCTTTTGGATGGCTCGGATGTCCTGCCTTCGCTGGAAAAAAAAACAATCTAATCGTTGCATTTGAGATGCATCTGCCTTTTTTCCATAAGAAGAGAAATGCAGGAAAGCCATTTTCTATTTAAGAATACTTCTTGCAGGGGGTTTCGCTGTTTCCAAAGCATCCTATTCTTTTTCCCCAGGAAGGGGTTAGCTCAAAACATGCACGTGTATAAGAGCCCTGTTACCTATCCACTTGTTGGAACACGTGCGGATAGTGATTACGTTTGTAAGATCCAAGCTTTTCCGTAAGTTGGTCTACACTTTTTTTCCTTTTCTTTTTTTCATTTCATACCTCGGGTGGGCCACGAAATAGAAGATTGATGGACGGCTGAAATAATTGTTTTAGGATACATTTGGTAATACAACTCGAAACTCTTCTGTCAAGGGCTGCAACTACTCGGGCTTGGGTCTCCCAACTTGAGTTCATGTCAGGTTGTCAAGGATACTTACTCTTGCTCCGGTGGTGGACTCTCAAGAGTTTCGACACCCATTTAAGGGTTCCAATATTCATAGGTGGTGAAATCCCACTACGGCATGAGTGTGTGGGGGTGTGTGCACGTGTGTAAAAAAAAGAAGTATACTTTTATTAAATATAAGACCTGACCTGACCCGATGAGACCCACCCGAGTTAAACTTCTATTTTTGTTATTAAATATAAGAACATTACCTTAAATAGAAGAACCACTTTGTAGAGAGAGGACAACATTTTATTTTACTCAAAGAAAGTTTACCGTGTTAAAAGTTTAGTGAAGAATACAATATTTCATGTGTATTAGTACTTACGTATGTCAGGTGTTGATGTAGAGGTGGGTTGCAGATACTTTCATGACAAAGATGGACCAAAGAAGGTATGATCAGAAGTGAAAATGATATGGACAGTCAAAA
The DNA here is from genome assembly GCA_021015155.1 of Magnolia officinalis. Lineage (NCBI taxonomy): Eukaryota > Viridiplantae > Streptophyta > Magnoliopsida > Magnoliales > Magnoliaceae > Magnolia > Magnolia officinalis. The sequence continues at coordinate 97,137,152 of JAJHSJ010000005.1, read as the reverse complement.
CCTTAAAACGGTTGTATCTAGCAAATCAGGATGAATTTTTTTACATATTATATATAATATTAAGCCAGGAAAAGCTACTTTAGTCAACCAATCCTAGTATATTGGGTTTCCCACGAATTTGTGAGATACCATCAAATCGATAGTCAAAAGTTCTTTTTATTTTTATATTTACTCTAAATAACAAGTTTTAAGCAGCGTATAACTTTTGATCCTTTGAGTTATAGGAGTTGTCCTTAACATGAATATGGTTTAGAAAAGCTAGGAGAGCGACATGGTTAGGCTAAATTAGACACTAATTATTTTGGGCTGAAAACCATGAAGTCAAGCAAGAATAGTGACTGTTTGTAAATAGTAAGTTTACTATATATAGTAAGTCATGTTTTGAGGGAATTTGAATCTAAAACTCCGGCTTAGTTTTGACCTCATTATTTAAAAGAATGTAATTTTATTTTTATTTTTATCGTCAATTAATTTATTAGAAATTATTTATATTTTTATCTCTCATGGTTCGATGAAGCTCTGTGAGGAGTCCAAAGAGTTCCATGGATTCATAGTTATTCCCTGAGAAAAATGGTGATCGACATCATCATGTCCCTTCCTGCATTACATGTGCCACTCATTATTTTCAAGTACCTCAAATGTCAATTAATATACACATGTTATTGTTCATAATACAAATTAGCTACTATATTTGTCTATCCGTGGCTCTGATGTGTGGGTTTTATCCACACCATTCAATTGTTTTTCGTATCGTTTTATGGTACTAGACCAAAAATAGGCAGATCTAAGGCTTAAGTAGTTTACCCCACGCAAGAAGCAACAGTGTTAATGACACGCACTGTTGAAACCCTCATAGGGCCCACTGTGACAATTAATTATCATCCAACCTATTGATAAGGTCACATAAACCTAGACGAACCAAAAAACACAAATTTCAACTTATCCATAACTTTTGTGGCTCTTGAGAAGTATAAAAGCCACTAGGAACATTCATTCATGAGGAATTTTCTATTTTTTTATTTTTCTAAGAACTCAAAATAGGCTAGAATTGTGGAAAATATAAGGTGTATGTATGACATGAAACTAGGGCAGGAGTGCCCCCAACTTGAAGATTAGACTTTCCAAAAATCATGCCTGTCCAATCATCAAGTAAGGCACATTATTCAAAATTGTGTACACTGCCCAAAACCTTCACATTTCATGTGTAGTCTGCCTGATGATTGGATCGGCATCAGTTTTTGCCATCTGATTATCATGGTAGGACCCACCTGATGGATGGATTGGATGCCGTACACACATCATGGTGGCTCCATATTGGCTCCACCACCTGTATAAGAAAATAAACAGACTGTATTTTGGTCATAATACCCTACCAAATGATTGTGTAAGGAATATGGACAGCCGCCTTCGGTTATAAGCCTTAAGTTTCATGTGGTTAGAAAAAACAAAACAAAAAAGAAATTTTAAAAGAGAGAGAGAGAGAGAGAGAGAGAGAGAGAGAGAGAATGGAGGGAAGAAAAAACTACTGGGGAAATGGGCTGTTTGAAATCTTTCATTAAGAAAAATAAAAAGGTAGTGCTGGCCTAGTTGAGACAGTTTGCACGATTCAATTAAACACACGTGAGATAGGGCTGTATTCAGTTTATGTGTGTGATTAGAAAAGTATGGGCGTGTACTCGACTTAATGTTTGGTTGAACGCTAGTGACTCCTATGCTGAGATGGATTGATTAAAACCAAGTTCTAACCCTCAACGGTCCTCATCAACCACCGGTTATAACAACAATCATGCGATTTGCGAATGGATAGAGGTTAGTACTTCTTAATGGATTCTTTTTATGTTATGTCTTAATGAATTGTTTTTTCACTAATAATTGTAGCAAATATATATTTCTCAAAAGAATAGAGATGGACATGCTAAAAATAATGCCGATCCCCTTTTATTAAATTGTAAATAATGATAATTATAATTGATGGAGTAATAAATAAATTTAGATAATAAAATAAAAGAAATATATACATGAACTATCTATATGTACAAACAATATAGGTGAATGGTAGCAGAATGTGACTAGGGTTTTTGATTTTCCAAATGAGGACTCTATTGATCTAGATATGGTAATGGAATGTTATATATATTTAGACTATTCATATGGTATTGTGACTATAATGCAGGATAATAGCGATCTAATCTAAGACTAGACTAGATTAGACTTAGATAAAAGTAAATGTAAAGACTACGAAGATAGATTATGTTTGGCGTGAGTCAAGTTGTCTTCGTTGCATTCTCTTTCTATAGCTTTTGGAGGCATCAAAACTCTTGCTGATTTTCCTTGTTGGTTTAGTATCATTCACAACTACGCCTTTTATGTAGTCTTCTCACAAGAGATAGCTCTAAATTTAAAACCATTTCAAATCTCTAGTTTGCATTGTTGTGAGATTTCTAATATCCAGAAATTATTTTTAGAGCTCGGTCTCTTCGGATCCAACTCAATCACGGACCTTTTTCAGGGATCCCCTATCGTGATTATGAATATTCATTGAATTAGTGAAATTGGTCTCACTAGATTTAGATCGGGCTCCAATCCATTGGTTTCTATTTGCTTAGATATTGGTCCGATCTTCAAATTTTCAAAATCTTCATAATCATTACGAGAGTTTTGAATATCCGTAGAAAAATATCACATTTTGGAATGATTATAAGAGACAACCTAATTAAGTGTATCCGGATTTGTGATAAGATCATTACTGTTGAGTATGCTTTCTTGGTCACGTGTCACATGCATTTGAAATACAAGTCATTCGCAGCTTTGTTTCTTCTAATAACATATGTATGGTTTTGTGCCATTACATTTATAACAAAAGACATGTCCAGAGAAAAAAAAAAAAAAGGACAATAGATATCCTCATATGCAAGTATGATTGTGTCATTATTAAACTCCTAATACTGACAAGTGGCATCTTCTTATTGATTCACAAGGGTACACATAAAAATAAAATAAATAATAAATAAATATTATTTAAAAAAAAAAAAAAAAAAAAAAAAAAAAAAAAAAACAACGGGTGTAAACAAATTTAATAGCCATTAATAATCTTGACATATCAATGACCTAGTTCAAAGGATTTGATGGTTGTCAGGTCATAAATGCAGTATGGACAATTTAGATGTATTAATGGACCAATCTCGAATCCGGTGCACAAATCTGTAGGTGGGAGTGACCCAAAAAAGACATTATGGTTGGTTGTAAATGTAGTAGACTAGTAGTCCCCATCTCTATCTTCGGAATTTTGAATGTATTTAATCATACATGGTCTAGCTTCTAAAAAGCTCACTTGGGGATAAGAAAATGAGAATGCCAAATTGGTAAATTCAAAAATAAAAATTTATGAATTTACATTGAATCTGAATTTGACGAATTTCATTGGACATAGTCCAATGTTCAATCATAATTTGCATTGAATCTGGATTTGACGAATTTCATTGGACATAGTCCAATCTTCAATCATAATGCATCTTAGCAGGGCTTTGTGGGGCCATCCTAACATAGTCCAATCTGAAATTTATTTATTTCCCTCCATCCAGGTCTATGTGACCTTATGAACAGGTTGGATGGCAAATAAACATCACGGTGGCGCCTAAGGAAGGTTTCAAAGGTGGGTGTCATTATCACTGCTGCTTCTTATGGTGTGGTCCACTTGATCATTAGATCTGCTTCATTTTTGGGCTCATATCCTAAAACGATCTGAAAAAATGAATGGACAGTATGGATAAAATCCATAAATCATGGTGGGCCCCACACAGGGCAGGACGCGATCCGCTTCCAGGACAGTTCTATTGCCATTTACTACGTTTTAATGCAAACTAGAGAACCTACAAATGGTTTTTGCCTTATGAAATGACAGGTGCATTTGATAACGCACTCCAACAAAAAAAGGGCCATTTCAAAGATTTTCCAAGTTTCAAACGGCCAATAGGTGGTGAAATTCCACTAGCGTGAGCGTGTGGGGTGTGTGTGCGTGTGTAAAATAAAAAATTATTTTTTTAAAAAAAAAGGCCAATATAGTTCATTTCTATAGAAACGCCAGCGCCATCAATGGGCCGGGCTCAAGCAAAATCAAAATTTGAATAGTCTCGGGCCGGCTGGGCCGAACGTTAGAGCTTTTGCTTTTTGTGCCGGAACATGGGCCGTATGTATACACATGCCTTTAATTCCAACAAGTGGGACGCAGGTTCCATCGATCCAGATTATTGGTATTAGTACGACATATAGCATTTTGATTTGTTTCCTTATAGAAGAGAAATGCAACAAAGGTCCACTTTCAACTGACAACAGCTCTTAATATTCCTCGTATCTTGCAGACCATCCGCGTTAGGCCCATCCACAGTGGGCCCCAACTGATGAATGGTATGGATTTCGAACAAGGGAAGCAGATTGTATACTGAGTAACTCATAAGCCATGCATAGGCTACCGTGACTTATGTATTGCATCTCCTCGGTCCATCATCTTACCAGATTATTTTAGGTCCTGAGCCAAAAACTGAAGTGGACCGTAACACAAGAAATGGTGTAAATTGAACATCTACTGTTGAAAATTCATGGGGACACAGAAGTTTTGGATCAAGTTTATATATGTGTTTTCACTTCATCCATGTTTGTGTGATCTTATGAACAAGTTGAATGACAAATAAACATAACAGTGGCCCTATGAAGTTTTCAACGGTGAAAATCATTATTCTCACTGTTTACTTTGGTGTGGTCCACTTAAGCTTCGGATATAATTCAAGTTTTTCTCTTAACTACTAAAATGAGCTGAAAAAACGGATGGACGTATTGGATAAACCATATACATTCATGGTGGTCTCAAAAGAGTTTACTCAAGACCATAAAAGCTTATTATGTTATCCGATTTCCGCCGCTCTTTCCTATGATACAGTCCACCCGTGCTGTTTCATTTTTTGGCTCGTGCCCTAAAATAAGCTAACGGATGAACATAGTAGATATATAGTATATACATTGAAAGCAGATTGCATAATGAGTAAACTCTGTGAGGTTCACCATGATTTATGTATTTTATCCACTTTGTCCATCCATTT
>JAJHSJ010000005.1:96991132-97131959 GCA_021015155.1 Magnolia officinalis | reverse complement strand
AAAAGAAAGAAAGAAAACAAGGAGGAAAAAAAAAGAAGAAAAGATAGTTAAAAAGAGCAATATCAAGAACAGAGGAGAGGAAAGTTGGTTTTAAAGAACTTGGAAATCTCCTCAAACCCAAAGGGCAAGGAGATCATCTCAACCCTTCTGGGTTTTAGGCAAAGACTCCAATAATATTGTGATAGGAGGATTTGCTTGATTTTCCTTCCCTTCTGAGCCTTTCCATCGCTCTCCTAAGATGAGTCCATGCAAGCAAGACCCTCCATAGAAGTAAAGAATCGTCATTGATGACAAGAGTTCTTTGTCGACCATTTGCCCCGTCTCTTTTATTTTCTTCACTTCTCCATAGTTCTTTTATTTTTTATTTTTATTTTTATTCAATAACCAAAATTCCACTGTACGAATTTAACTCCCATGAAGTAGAAACCTTGCATTGACACGGGTGGGGGAAGGTGGTTTGGGTGTTTATTTGGCATTCCACTACAAGCATGGTTCATATAAACTTTTGAGGCTCTTGGATCTTGCATAGATGAGGTGCTAGAAGTTGATGCATCTACAATGGTTGGGGAGGAGATGGAATTTTCAAGGGTTAAGCTTGTTATTGGTTCATTGAAGGAGATGATAGATTAGGTGTCACTGATTCTTTAAGATCTTTCGTTTCTTGTTGAAGTGCAAATGGAAATTAACTAGGAATGCTGGTTAGTAGATCTGGTAGTTGTTGATAGATTTGAAATCCATTAGCAAGGGGGAAGGGGCTAGGGTGATGTTGCATGATAGGCGTCTGGAGCCTGAGTCAATGCCAACCAATGATATGGCCATATCATCTTGGTTACAAAGCTCGCATTGGAGGCACATGGGGCATGTGTGAGATGGGAAAGAGATAAGGTCGAAGGGAATCGAAATTTCAAATAGGCTACCCACCACCACTCGCTTGTTAGGTATGTCTATGGCATGTCACACAGAGGTAAAATAACATTGATATTGACATAATGGGCAACTGGGGAATAGTTGTCATTTGACAGCAAGTAATCTCTCGTGGTATTAAAAACAAGGGCCATGGCTCTTTTCACAATATTCACATAGCGTAGGCATGCTAGATCATGAGATTTTTGGATTGTGATGGCGCCATATGGGAGAGGCGTATGAGGAGAATTTAAGGAATCAATTGTCTCAGAAGACTACTGATGGGGATATCACCCGCACACGCACGCCCCCTACGCACGTACGCAAGGAGGAGGGCCCCACCATCGGTCTGGATTGATGACGACGTCCAGGGAGGGTCTCCTAGTTAGAGGATTGTGTTTTGGTTCGTTGAAGTGGACCCGATAGTCATGTGAATCCCACCATGGGTTCTCATGATCGTGGCCCACTATTCTAATTAATATAATACTTGGGGTTTTGCTTATTATTGTTATTAGGAATATCATGGACGGTTTAGATTGCTTTGATTAGTTGTTATTTTTTATTACTTCGTCTCCAAGTAATAAGTTGAGTACATGATGCGAGTTTTTGGATATAGGGTTTTATTATAAAGAGGCACTACTTGTAGTTTTTTTTTCTCAATGAAGATTAATAAAATTATTGCGTTTTTCTTCTCCTCTAAATTTCTAAGTTGTGGAGATTCGGTGCGAAGCCCTCCCTTCCTGGAAGGACTGACTACCTTGGTGCGAAGCCACACCTATTCCAATTCGCTCTCACCTTCTTCCAACCATATTTCTCTTCTCTTACAAGCATTCCATCTGCAAATCCATCAATATTTGCAAGAGTTTTTCTCTCTACAACAGATTTTCAGAATCTGGCCCTGCAGGAGGATTAAAACTTCAGCGAATCACCACGCACAAACCATGCATCGGATCGAGTTGAGATTTAGGAGTTTTGGAGTCCATCCCTGGCCGACTAGGAACAAGGTGGCCTTCTCTAAATAGTGGGCCCCACACACGTGTGGCCGGGATCACACGCACGTGCGTCTGGGCCCTTGCTACTGTCCACACGTGCATCACTTCTCTGGTTCGTCTCTCCTCTCTTTTACTCCTCTTTCACCCAAAATCCTTAAACCTAACAATAAATTACGCAAATTCTCAATTTTATGCCCTTTCTTCAACCTTAGGGTTCCCGAATTGAAATTTCTGAATCCCTTGGATTTGAAGAATTATTTTTGTGCATGTGTGGATGACTTTACCCTCCTTTGATTCTTGTTTGGTATATAATTTTGATTGATCCAGCTCTAGCATGTGTAGGCCTGGATCCGCAAAAGATTCTCCTTAATTGAGTGTTTGAACTCTTGTGTGGGATGTGAAATTTTGTGTAATTGTTTTTGAACTAGTGTGATCTAAAGCCTAAAAATCTTGCACATCATACTTGAATTTCATGTCCTGTATCAAATTTGGTATCAAAGCTTAGGGTTCTTGTAGGGGAATGCATTGCATGTTTAGAGTTTAGTTTATTTGTGTTCATTATGCATCAAGTATCATCATATAGAGCTGTTTAGTGGTCCATAATTTCTGATATAAGCTGCTGGATTTTCTATTGACAGATTTTTTTTGGGCAAATAGGTTGCTAGAAATTGAGTAGTATTGTGTCATTTTCTCCATATAGAGTCCTATAGGAGTATTTAGTCCTATCTAGGCGTATATAGTCATAGTAGAAGGTCCTTAGATTGAGTTAGTAGTTGTATGCCCATATGTACGGGTCATGGTTTTGGCTTGCACCCTACACTAAACATAGAGAACATATGCCCGTATGGACCAACGCTTCGAATAACTTGATGTACACATTACACAACTAGAAACCTCCGCCAGGGTAAACCCCACCATTGAGGAACATGCCCAATCTCAGGCAGGTGGTTAGGAGGATAGACTAAGGAATGGAGGTTGCCAATGAATCGGTTATGGGCGCACACCCGTGCACCCACGCCGTGAGGGACATTAAGATCATTATGACCCCAATGCGCAACTTCTCAAAGGAGTTAGAGTAGATGCCCCCACGTTTGATGGCCACTTGGACCCTAAAGTTTTTCAAGATTGGTTGATAGACATGGACCACCTTTTTTAGTTGTACGACATGTACGGCTTTGTGGCTAGAGAGAGTGCACCAGAGGCTAGTGTAGAGTTACCCACTGAGGTCATTCCGATAATGAATGTGTTTCGTGATATCTTTCCTGATGATCTACCGGATGAGTTTCCCCCTATGAGGGATATACAGCACACAAGGACGTGGGACACCATACTACTTATAGCCGAGTTTGCATTTAATAGTTCTGTCGATAGATCCACAACTCTAAGTCCTTTTGAAGTCATTATTGGTTATAAACCTAGGAAACCTATTGATCTTGTCTTTATGTCACTGTCCCATAGGCCGTCAGAGTCTGCAGAGTCTTTTGCGCATTATATTCATTCATGGCATCAAGAAATCAGGCAGAAGATCATAACTAGTAATGAACATTACACACTTTCCGCAGACCAGCATAACGTTTCAAGGAATTCCATATAAGAGACTCTATGATGGTCCGCATCAGGCCAGAGCGGTACCCTTGGGGAGCCGTTCGTAAATTACACACGCGTAGCGTTGAACCATTCAAAATTATAAAATGAAACGGTCTTAATGCATATGTGGTAGATCTTCCACCCTCCATGGGAATTAGTTCCACATTCAATATGGAGGATCTAGTTGCATTTCAGGAGGCCATTGATGCATTGTCCAGCCTTTCGCCTAATCATCCTAATTCCCCAGACTTTTCCCTTGATCCATGGCTCTTTCCCGACCCATCTTCCCAGCCTCTACCTCCCATACCTACCCTTTCCGACCCATCATCCCAGCCTCTACCTCTTATACCTACCCTTACGGACCTACTTTCCCAGCCTCTACCTCCTATACCTACCCTTCTCACACCTAGAGAGGAGATAGAGGATATTCTTGACCATCACATAATATCCACGTCGGATGGTGGATTTCAAAAGTACTTGGTTAAGTGGCAGTCACGCCCAGCTTCAGACAGCATGTGGCTCACTGAAGAGGAGCTTTAGAGACTTGATCTTGACATCTTGAAGCGGTTCAGGAGTTTTGTTTCGCCAGTGGCGAAATCTTCACAACCAGGGAGAGTCGATGGGGACATCACCTGCACACGCACGCCCCTTACGCACGTACACAATGAAGGCCCCACCATCAATCTGGATCGATGACGACGTCCAGGGAGGGCCTTGTAGTTAGAGGACTGCGTTTTAGTTCATTGGAGTGGACCCGATAATCATTTGAATCCCACCATGGGTTCTCATGATCGTATCCCACGGTTCTAATTAATCTAGTACCTTGGGTTTTGCTTATTATTGTTATTAGGAATATCATGGACGGTTTAGATTGTTTTGATTAATTGTTATTTTTTATTACTTCGTCTCCAAGTAATAGGTTGCGCACATAGCGCGAGTTTTATGGTATAGGGTTTTATTATAAATAGGTACCCCTTGTAGTATTTTTTTTCTCAACGAAGATTAATAAAATTGTTGTGTTTTTCTGCTCCTCTAAATTTCTTACTTGTGGAGATTCAATTGGGTGTGAAACCCTCATTTCCTCAAAAGGCTGAGTACCGTGGTGCGAAGCCACACTTATCCTGATTTGCCCACACTTTCTTCCATCTATATTTCTCTTCTCCTACAAGCATTCCATCTGCAAATCCATAAATATTTGCAGATATTTTTCCCTCTACAATAGATTTTCAGAATCTGGTCCTACAGGAAAGCTGAAACTTCGGCGGAGCACCACGTACAAACCATGCATCGGATCGAGTTGAGATTTGGAGGTTTTGGAGTCCATCCCTAGCCAACCATGGCCAAGGTGGCCTTTCTCTGAATAGTGGACCTCACACACGTGCGGCTGGGATCACACGCACGTGCGTTTGGGCCATTGTTGTTGTCCACACGTGCGACACTTCTCTGGTTTGTCTCTCTTCTCTCTTTCACTCCTCTTTCAGCCAAAATCCCTAAAGCTAACCCTAAATTACTCAAATCTCCAATTTTATGCCCTTTCCTCAACCTTAGGGTTCTTCGAATTGAAATTTCTGAATCCCTTGGATTGGAGGAATTATTTTCGTGCATGTGTGGATGACTTTACCCTCCTTTGATTCTTGTTTGGTACATAATTTTGATTGATCCGACCCTAGCAGGTGTAGGCCTGGATCTGCATAAGATTCCCCTTGATTGAGTGTTTGAACTTTTGTGTGGGATATAAAATTTTGTGTAATTATTTCTGAACTAGTGTGATCTAAAGCCTGAAAATCTTGCACATCATACTTGAATTTCATGTCCTACATCAACTTCCATCATTAATAAGGGTCACTTATCTTTAAAAGCATCTAGATGGAGTGACAATCCCTTCGCCAACTGCTTAGCAGATCATATGTGGACAGCAAGAACAATAGGCCAAATGAACCAGGTGGGAACCTCACACTAGTAGTAGATCTAGCAGTGTGAATGGGGCCATATCTGGGATCACATTCGAGGAGTCACAATTCCATTGTCAATAAGGGTATGGGGAAACACGTATTATACCCAATTTCTTGAATAGTAAATTGCATGTAGCGTTGTGTTCACCCCTCTGAAGTGTGAGGCTTTTGCTACCCGCTGCTTCTAGATTTTAAATCAAGATTACACTTGATTGCACCAATTACATGATATTTTGCACCAAATTAAATTGATTAAAAATGAAATTTGACGTACATTTTATGATATTTGGTGTAACCAAAGGCAACTTAAAACAATAGGAAAGGGCAATGATCAAGTATAAAGGTAAAGAAACAGCAACAAAACTAATTTAATACTGTTACCTATATTATTTTACTAAGAGCATTGAAAAGTTTTTGTTAAAAAAAAAAATTAAAATAGAAAATGTAACAAATAATTGAAAACATTAATTGATTTTAATGTTGTCATGAAAAATTACTTGTAATATCCAATTGCTGTCATTGCCTTAACACGTACCAATGCAGCTCGTGCGAAAGGTCTGCGTCTGCGCCAATGATTAGGTGGGTCTGCTGTGAACATGCCCTGGCTTACAAACTAGGCCAATCCACTCATCAGAAGGGCCAGACTTGTGTGAGGAAAATGGTCAGTTGAAAAATCACCAATTGTCCCATCTGATAAGTGGACGGACCTGGCTGCTGGCACCGGGCAATGTTCACGTTGAGTCCCACCTGGTAATGGCTCGGATCTCCCACACGTTTGCAACACTAAGCTGTTGCTGCAGTTGCCTCTTCAGCCTAAATTCTCATGAGTGGAATCATATGATCCTATACCGACGCTCTGCACAATGCATTGGGCTTTTGAATCTCAACAATTGGGGTTCATGATTCGCTAATCCAGACCATTGGTGTTTTTCATCCTACTGTTTATTGACATGCCACAAAAATCTCGCAGATTGGAAGGTCGAAGTCACCGAACTTGGGCCTTTACTCAATTGAATGGAGTCAGTTGCTGTATCTCTCTTTTCACCCATCTATTTGCTGGCCACAAATGGAAATGTCAATATTATTCTATCAAGGTCATTTTGTGAGTAGTCCATATTGGTGGGGCCGAGGGGACTGACAGTCTGGATCATCAATCCATAGACACAACTTGGGCCAAGTTACCATACTTGGGCCTTTTCTCAGTTGAATGGGGTCAGTTGCTTTATTTCTCTTTTCTACTATCGATTTGCCGGCCACAAATGGAAAGGTCTGGATCATACTGTCGAGGTGGGATTTTCTGGCTAGTACATATCAGTGGGGTCGACTGGGCCAGTGGTCTGGATCCTCGAACCACCGAACCCTCCTTGTCATTAATGAGAAACCATTTCTAATCCTTCATGTGTGGATATATGTCATATATCATAAACCTTGATTTGAATGGTGGTTCTCCAACAGGGTTTAAGGCTGCATTTAGATTACTCGGGCTCAGATGGCAGAAGGAAACGCGGTGGTGGGTCTGGAAGCATGGAGTACGCGCACAAGGATGCTTGGGCCGCCGCATACAGTGCTGTTGCAGCGGGGGCAGCTCTTGTCGCAGGGCTCGGCGTGATGGCTTACTTGAAGAGATCCAGTTCTTAAACAGGACTACCAATCTCAAGCATCTGACACTTCCCAAGAGCCTTTGGCATGTTTTCTGTTTTGATAATTTATAGAAAAGCTGTTGTGTTGAGAACAATGCCTTCCTATCATTGTCAAATGAGGCGTCGGATCAATGGGCCCTCTTTTGATCCATTTGAATTGAGCAGTGGAGTGGGCCCAGCATGGTTTTGTAAAGTTATGAAAGTCAGGTGTATTGTACATCTCCCACAAGGGAGCTGCATAAGATTTACACATGCTCTTCGGTAATGCCATACTTTATTTTCTATGATTGGTTATAGATTCTTATTTATAGCATGTGCTGAACTCAACAGAGATCAAGTTTTCTGGTTCTTCGAGGGCGCGTTTGGATGTCCCCTCAAATCGCAATTCCGGCAGTGCATTCTTCTTGTTGGTTTATATATATATATATATATATATAGAGAGAGAGAGAGAGAGAGAGAGAGAGAGAGAGAGAGAGAGAGAGTTCCTATCAATCGTCGGATAAGGCGGAGGGCATCGGTCCAGATCGGATAGGTCCAACTCGATCCGATTCGAAATCCCAATGGTCCGATCCGATTCGAACTCCCAATGGCTAGACCCGAGCTCGATCCGAGACCGGATCCGGGTCACCTGATTCGGACTGATCCGATGCCTGGTTGGCTTGACCCGAACTGAGTCCGACTCGGTCAGGAAAACCAAGCTGAATCGAATTGGGTACGATTCGAATAGTATGAATTTAATCAAATTGTTTCATGTTGTGTGGTCTACGTTAACCTTTAATATACCGTATTTTTGTGCTCAATGCCTAAAATAATATTTCAAAATGGATAAACGGTTTATATGAAATATATACATCAAGGTGGGCCCCACATGGCTCTGAAAGAACTTTCAGTCTACCATGTACATGTTTTTATCTAACTTTTGATGTTACTTGCTCTTCACGAAACCGTGGTTACTTGCTTTTCACGCAAGCACAACTTGCACAGAGTGAATTCGAATTCTATATCCACGTTAGCGAGTTCCGTGGGTCTGATCATGGGGTAGGTGTTTTATCCAAACCGTTCATCCATTTGACAAGTTTGTCTTAAGGCTTGAGATGAAAAATAAGACAGATCTAACTATCAAGTGGACCACACGAATGGTTTAACAGTGAAAATCACTCTCCGCTGCTATTTATGGTGTGGTCCAGATGATCTTCGGATATTATTCATTTTTTGCATAATGCTCTATAATGATCTATAAAAATACATGAACGGTGTAGATATAATAAATACATCACGTGGTGCCCATATAACTTTGATCTCATTTGAACCATTCGTACAACACGGAGCTCGAGGAGGCCAGACGCCAGTACAGAAACGGACTAGCTACTCCCCTTACAACCCGTCGTCGGTGCTATGTGGGCCCCACTATGATGTATGTGTTTCATCCATGCTCTCCATCTATTTTTATAGATCATTTTATGTTATTAGAAAAAAAAAAGTAAGGTATATCAAAATTTCAAATGGACCACATTATAGGAAACAATGTTGAATGAACGTTGACCATTAAAAACGTTTTGGAGGCCATAAAAGTTTTTGATCAAGTTGATATTTATTGTTTCCCTTCATCTGAGTCCTTATGACCTAATTAACAGATTATATGTCGAATAAACAGTACATTGGGCTTTAGGAGGATTATAATGGTGGATATCCAATCATTATTGTTTTCCTGTGGTGTGATCCACCTAAGATTTATATCCCTATCATTTTATATATATATATATATATATATATATATATATATATAAAGCCTTGAAATGATTTATAAAATGGATGAATGGAATGGATGAAACACATACATCATGGTGGGGCCCACAGAGCACCGACCACCAGCAATGTGCTGATGTCAGGGGGAGTAGCCAATCCGTCCGCTGGTACCCTCTTCTCACACGACATGTACCTACATCAGCTATATAGCTGGTGTGTAGTACACCAACTAAGTACTAAGTAAACTCTGTGGGAGCCCATCGTGAAAATGCATGTGGTTCATCCGCTTCGGATCGAGTCAGATCGGATTGAATCGGATTAGATTATGGATCAGATTGGTCCGGATAAGTATGGATCCAAACTCGACCCGAAACGCTTTTCGATCTGGACTACTCTACTCGATCCGCACTGATCCAGGCCGTCGGATCGGTTTGGATCAGTTCGGATCGAGTCGAATCTAGTCGGATCCACCGGATCGGGTCAGGATTGCCCAGCTCTAAGGCTGACAGTTTGGATGAAGATGCTCTTAACGCGAGCGTGAAAAAGTGAGTTTCCTTCTTTCGCACTCCTTTTCACCCTCCGAAGGATGCGTGAAAGCCTTTTCACAAAAAAGTCTTCTGCTGGGATGGTAAGTAGGTCCCACAAAGATGTTAGTGATAAATTCGGCGTCCATCCATATATTTTTAAACATAAATTTATGGTATAAACCCAAAATTGAGGTAGATCAAAATCTCAAGTACCTATGATGAAGTTTTTAATGGTGAGAGTTCAATCAACACTATGTGGCCCACTTAAGATTTTGATATACCTCAGTTTTGAGTTCACACCATAAATTTATTTTTAAAAATGTATAGACGACATATATTTATCACTAATATCTTGGTGAGATCCACTTAGTATCCCGGTGAAAGAATTTCATATGAAAATGCATCATTTGGAAGGTGAAGAGGCATACGAGATAGCTTGTCCAAGCTTGCGCTGACTAGTACCGCCTTCATCCAGACGAGTTTGCAATAAAGCTCATGCACAAGTCATGCATGTGCCAGCATGGCACGATAGATCCGTTATCCTATTCATCACTGGTCAATGGTCATGAGGGCCACTGTTTGCAAAATAAATGTATGGCTCTGAAAGACGCTGAAATTTTCAAACTCATCCGCATGTTTACAATACTATGGGGCCCACAAGCCGACAAAGTTCCTGCGACAGCCTGTGTACTGCTACAGACGTGGGCACTGTGAGCTGAAATCGGATTGCCTACTGAGTTGACTCATTTGGCCCAACGTTAATGTATATCCGTTTTCCGTATTGAAACCAAAATTGAAGAATATCCAAAGCTTCATGTGGATCATACCACACGAAATAGTGGGAATAATGATTTCCACCGTTGAAACCTTGCTAGCCCCACCGTGATGTTTATTTATCATCTAACTTATTTATGAGACCACAAAAACATGGATATAGGGAAAACACAAATATAGGCTTGGTCCAAAACTTTTCTGGCCCTCAAAGAATTTTCCAACGGTAGATGCTCAATGCACATTGTTTCCGTTGTGTGGTCCATTTAATCCTTGGATATGATTCATTTTTGGAATCAGACCAAAAAATTATCTGTTAAAATGGATGGAAGGAGTGGATACAATATATAAATCTCAGCGGATTGAGTTACTCACTTCGCAATCCGCTTCCCTGTGAGCCACCATGAAAATATGGCCCACCATGATGTATGTGTTTTGTCCTTGCCTTCTATCTGTTTATTTATTTATTTATTTTTAATCATTTTAACAGTGGTGATTGAACACCTACCATTAACAACTTCACAGGGTCCACTATAATGTTTATTTGCCATCTAACATGTTTGATTAGGTAACATAGATAGGGATGAAGGGAAAACAAACATATTAGCTTAGATCCTGAGCTGTTTCCCACCACAGGGATGAGATGAAGTGTTTTATAGCCCCAAGAAGTTTTTAACGGTGGGCATTCAATCACCACTGTTTCCTAGGTTGTGGTTCACCTGAGATTTGGATCTGCCTCATTTTTAGATTACGACATAAACTAATATGGAAAAAATGGATGGACGGCATGGATAAAACACTTAAATCATGGTGGGCCACGGAGCTTTTTTTTAGTAGTGGCACACGGTGGCAGTGGCACCGACATCAGTGCCGTGTGCTGCGCTCCGCAATCGGATTCCGTTGGACTGGATATTGTGTAATTCATCATTATAGGATAAGCGGGGCTGTAGCTTTCAGATCTGAGGTCATGTATGATGATCTGAACCGTTGATCTGCTGAGATACAAAGCTGATGGTGGCTGGCTCGAAAATCTTCAGATTAGAAGATCCCAAACTTTTGGTCAGTGTCCCACAGAAGAAAGGCTAAGGATACAATCCAAATTTTAGAGGACATTAAATGACCAAAGGGTTTAAGCATTCAATCTCAGAACCTTTCCTTTTTCGTGGATATTACGCTCCCTTTTCGTAGATATAACACATTCACTGCAAGGCCCGTCATATACATGGTTTGGATTAATGGAACATGATCACAGATCCAACGGCTATATTAGGACGAATCACATGACAAACACATCCGGAGGTGTACCATACTCTTGGAGCCAATCCCCAATAATGGCAACTGATATAATAAAGTTGATTGGAATTAGGACCGTTATACATCAGATGATGATGATCGAAAGTGAACGTTGCTTTAAGTGGGGCCCACCTCGTTGAATGATGATAATGTTTCCCCGTGAAAAAGCCATCTTATTGGCTAAACCTGAGATAACCGCATCTTTAATCGGGAGCGGATCTCGGAAAAAAATAGTACTGTAGACGCTGCCCTTTTATACATTTTTTTTGTTGGGCTGCCGATAACTTGTGTTAAGAAAATATATTTTCAAGGTAAGGGAAGAGAGTCTTGGACAAAAGTATAATTGATTTTAGGGTTAATCAGATAAAAAGTAAAGGTATTTTTGTTTTTATTAATTTGTGGGCATAGATGGACGTCTAAGTTGATAAGTTAGGTTTTGTTCATGTTAAAAAGATGATGATAGGTTGCGTCTATGATAAAAAATTACCCGAGATCTATTGTTACCCAGTAACATGTTAGTAGGGTTTTCCGAATGTGGGGCCCATCCTTATCTATGTGTTGTATATCCATGCCGTCCATCAGTTTCATCGGACCATTTTAGGGTGTGGTCCCAAAAATGAAGCAAGTATAAATCTCAAGTGGGCCACACCACAGGAAACAGTGGTCATTCAACGTCCACCATTAAGAATTTTCAAGGGGCCATGATAATTTTTTTTTGCCATCCAACCTGTTGATAAGGTCACATTAACCTGGATGAAGGGAAAACACAAATATAAGCTTGATCCAAAGCCTTTGTAGCCCAAGAAGTTTTTAACGGTGGGCATTCAATCCGTACTGTGTAGTTCACTTAAGATTCGGATCCATGTCATGAAATAAGTTGAAAAAACTGAACGGCGTGGATATACAACGGAATCGGATTGCGTACTGAGTAACTCAGTAGGCTCTTAATCGTATTGAGTAAACTCAGTTAGGCCCACCGTGAAATAAGTGGTTTATCCACACCGTCCATACGTTTTTCAGCTCATTTAAGTCGTTGAGCTCAAAGTTGAAGCATATCCAACTCTCAAGTGGATCATACCACATGAAACAGTGGGAATAATGATTTCCACCGTTGAACCTTCCTAGGCCTTACAGTGATATTTATTTGTCATCCAAGTTGTTAATAATATCACAAAGGTATGGATGAAGGGAAAAAAAAATAAATATAAGCTTAATACAAAAATTCTATGACACTCAAGAATTTTGCAACAGTATAAGTTTAATTCACACTGTTTCATATGATGTGGTGCATTTAAACTTTTGATATCCTTCAATTTTGAACCCATGTCATAAAATTATCTAATAAAATAGATGAACGGAGTAGATAAAATACATAGATCATGGTGAACCCCACAGAGTTTACTCAGTACGCTTATTAAGTTACTCGGTACGCGATCCGTTTCCATGCAACACATTCATCGAGGTGGGTCCCACGGTGAGGGAAACACCCGCTAAAGTCTTACTCGGTCGTGGGAAACACCCACTAAAGCCTTACTCGGTCCGCCCTCTCTTTCTTCAAAGCAAAGCAGCGGAGAAAAAAATGTGACGATGGCCCACCTACAAATTTGTAATGAGTGCTCAGCTCCTCATATTAACAAAGACGAAAGGCTATTTACAAGCCACAGCTACAAAATCTGGACCGTTCATCAAGTGGAGAACATAGCGAACATCCACTGGCTCAAAAATAGGCTACGTCCAATGTAGGCCATTGGTTTTGTTTCTTTCCAACTATCCATCTTCCTCATGCATGTGGGGCTTACGTGAACAGTAGTTTGGCCTGATTTTATGAGACAGTGACTTTTCACGCTCTGCCCCATCTATTGGTCGGCCAGGATCTCGTACACGTGTACGACATTGGCATGTGCGCCGCAGTTCACCTCTTCATTCTTCTCTCGCGCGAATAGCCGTGGCATTTCAAAGGCATTCTCGTCCCTCCAACGTAAAAGTCCCACCTGCCTTTCGTTTTTCACGTTGGCTCAATATAAAATGTAAAGCTGGCAGGCAATGATCCGCGAGAGCACCGTAAATCGTGTGTATTCATCCGGTGTCCACAAGTCCTTCAGACGCGGATTCCGTGGACTTTGAAACCACCGAGGTCAGTGCGTCGATGGCTGTAGAGTTCAATTTGATGTATGAATTTTATATCCATACCGTCCATACGTTTTTATACCTCATTTTAGGGCATAATACAAAAACTGAACTATATATAAATCTCCAATGGACCACAACACAAGAAAAATGAGCAATCGACTGCCCATCATAAAAACTTCTTTGGGACCCACAAAAGTTTTGGATCAAGCTGATGTTTTTGCTTTCCCTTCATCTAGATTCGTGTGATCTTATCAATGATTTGGATGAAAAATAAACATGAAGGTGGGCCTTAGGAAGCTTTTAATGGTGGGTGTTCAATCACCACTGTTTCATGTCGTGGGGCCCACCTGAGATTTGGATGTGTGGATCGACGGCTTGGATATAAAATACATACATAACGAGCCTTGCAATTACTGATTCACCCATTTCAGTGGTACCCGGATCCACCGAATCAATGACCAAAAGACAATCGCCCATTTGGTGGTTGTAAGTGGACCACGTAAATATATCGTGGTGCCATGACTACAAAAGGACAGAAATCGGTCAATGGTTCACATTCAGTGTGAAAAATCAATTTCTGGCTGACTCGTGATCAGAGCTGTCCATCTGGTGGGCCCCCTACACGTGGGTGAGATCCAAGTTCTTCATGAGGTGGGCCCTTCTATCTAGATTACCTGGCCTTAAAATAGGCTGATCCTCTTTTCAAGTGGACCCCACATGTACAAATAGATGGATGGTTAAAAACTTCACCGGTCTTCCACTTTTATACGGCACACCAGAAGAGCGGACCACCCGTACTTTTGGGCTTAGGGATTTGAGATGGGGCCTGACCTGATGAACGGTATGGATCGCTCACCATTTGGGCAGCTTAGCAGCTTTTGATGTCTCGTGCAATGCTCATTGGCCAATCACCGAAAATGAACCTTGCAGTTGCGTATGTGGACGTTGTAACGAACAAGCGCCTCCACACATGCCAACTTGATATATGTGTATGATCTCTTCCGTCCATCAGGAGGGCCCACAATGGATGTCATCTATTCCTGAAAATTCGAATCTTCCGGTCATTAAATGGGCCCACAATGGATTTTATGAAAGAAAATGAATGGATGATATATCAGGCAATGAACGTCCGTTGCATACTTAATAATCCACCCTTACTAGTCCACTGTGGTAAGAAGCCCGTCTGATGAACAATCGGCTCGACTCGGCTCTAGTTCACTCGGATTTGTTTCGGCTTGAAGAGCAAAACTAGGCGAGTCAAGGTCCATACGATCTAACTTGACTGGAAAATGAGCTAAGTTGGAGCATAGTACCGCTCGACTTGACTCCACTCGAATATTATATGTATATAATAATATTATTATGTTAAAAAGACAAAAAAAAAATAAATAAAGCAAAACTTTGCTTTTTTAAAATTAAAAAACACACGTACCCAGTAGTCAGCACCCACCACTAAAGTAGGTTACCTTCATGGATGAATGAATATTTAATTGATTTATTTAATTTTTATATTTGAAAATGCATCTTATGTTTGATTTGACTTGGGTCCTGGGCAGGTTGGACTATGGATTAGGTTGGGTTGGGTATTGACTTGAGTTAGGTGTGGGTTAAGCGCAGGATTGAGTGGACTCAACTTAATCCACCAACTTGACTTGAGCTCAACTCTAAAGCTTTGATAAACAAGCCAAGCTCCGATGTTGAACGCGCGAGATTGAGCTCAAACTCAAATTTAAACTCAAGCATAGTATGGATGAGTTAAGCCAAACTTGGCCCATTTTGATTCAACTTGGCTCAATATATAACCCTAGTTCTAGGCCAGGTTGGGTGTTGAATTGAGCCATGTGTGGGTTGGGGCACTGAGTAAGGCCGACTTGACTCGACATAATCTCGACTCGCTTCAACTCGATTTATTATCTTAACTTGAGCTCAACTTGAAAACTTCGACAAACTGGCTAAGATCCAATGTTTAAATTAAGGGTGTGCTCGTACTCAAACTTGAGAACTGCGTGGACTAGTTAAGCGGAGCTTGCCCCCTCCTCCCCCTCCCTCCAAAACGCGTGGAAGATGCTGGTCTGAAAAGGCCATGTCTGCCCACATAAACTTCTCCAAGATCTGCCCGAATACAACACAAGGTATACCACTACACTACGTCAGGACTCTATCCTATGAATCTGGGTCATCTGACCATGATCCAAACCGTTTATATGACATTTCTCACCATGTATATTGGTAGATTAAAATAAAATCTGTTAGAGTATTTTAGCCTGTTGATTATTTGGCTATGTTGTATTGAACATAAACGGTCATGATAACCTAAGTATAATCAAAGAACTGAAATATTCATGTCATAATAGCTTCGGGTATCCTCCATCCAGGAGTAGACCTATCAAATAGACGGTTTGTATCATGAAAATCTCCAATCCAACGACTAGATTACCGACGTATATTGTTGTAATAACCTGCGATGTATTCCAGCAAACCTCGACTCACCAAGGCGGTGTGACTCGAGCACTGAAGCTACGGTCATACGACAGACGCGCATACACAGCTAAACGAACGCGCGAGGAAGCCTGTGTTTTCTAATTATCTGGTACACGTCTCATCTTTGCAAACATATGAGGTTATTCAATTCAAACATGTGGGGCCTATAATAAAGTAATCCAGACCATTATTTTGTCTATTATGACCTTGAATGAAGAGTATACGAAAAAAATTTCTAATATTGAAACCTTAAAGTATCATTTTTAGGGCCTTTCTTTAGTTTATTGGTGACCGTTGTTGTGGACCATAATTAGAAAGATTATTCGAAGCTATTAAGTTATTATTTTTTTGATAAACTCCATCCAAGGTATGAAAAATTAGATGAATGGTCTGGATTATCAATTAATAGGCTCCACTTTTCAAAACGTAAAACACGTGTGCAATATTGCAAAATGCGGCCACTTTCGTATAATTCCACAGTTGCTGCTGCAGTACTGCTATTGCTGCGTTATTTCCATCAACCACTTCTCTCTCACTCTCTTTGTTTCTCGCCTGCAACATCTCTGATCTCAGTTCGTCCCGGAAAACAACCACAGTAATCTGCCAGCGTGGGCGATCTCGGTCTTCGAATGATTGCGAGAAGGCGAAATTCTCCGCAATTTCTCGTCTGCTGCAATTTCTAGCGACTGAAGAAGAAGAAGAAGAAGAAGAAGAGGAGGAGAAGATGCAGTCTAGTAAAGGTGAGAGGGGTTTTGAAATCTCTGCACCCATTTTTTTAACTTTTCAGACCCTTAGATTTTGATTGTTTCGATCCACTTCTTTGCTATATAGTCCGAAAATTCATGTCGGTTTTTGGAGTCTGTAAAGCGGCATTTGTTTACAGTGCTTGCCTTTTTTTCGATCCGGACCAGTCATCCAGTGGACCCCATCGTGGATGGGCGATGGACCGGATCTCTTGTCATCGAGAGGTCCTGGGCATTTGATCGGTGGATGTTTCAATTTCGTAGCTTATGGACCGTTGGATTGTTTCGTTATGGAAGTCACGCTAATTTGTGGCCAGACCCACAAGATGAACGGTCTGGATCTCTGAAAGGTGGGCCCCACATGGACGGGATGGTTGACATTAATCTGGCATCGTATATTTCGTCTTTCATTTGGGATCTTGCCATGGATGATATCCTGTCCGTTTTGAGTTAGGGTGGATGCTTTGCTGTGGGTCTGAAACTGCCGCTAATGTGGAATCAACGGTTGGAAATTTTAAGTATTTTGCTCTTGATGCTTAGATGAATTACAGCACACTTCAATTGGCTGATTCTAGCCTCTGCCACATCTGTTGTATATGACAGCTTATCTACGATTTGATGGGATGTCTGTTGAATTTGGAAGAATTTAGTTGAACGAACCGATTGTGGTTGGTGGGGCTTCCTACGTGTACACAATGCGGTTGGTGCTTTGGGTCGGCCCAGAAAATGGACCCACATTGAACGTTGCAGGAAATGGAATCATAAATTTAGAGAATTCACTCACCCAATTGGTAGAAGTTTGATTTGAGATTGAAATTCGGCAACTGTTTATTTCAAACATATAATGTGTGGGTAAATTTGAGGAAATAGAACTGAAGTCACATCCAATCTAGACCCTCTAGCAGAGTCACACTGCTATTAGAGCCTACCCATCTTGGGGGATAGGTGAGTCACTGGTTTAATAGGGGAGAAGTAAACTGAAAGTTCAGTATCTAGTTCATCATCCTCACTATCATCATGTAAGCCTTGTCCCAACTAAATAAAAGTCGGTGATTGGGTGCACCAAATATCATGAAATTTCATGACAAATGCACCAAATGAGACTGATCATGAAATTTGGGTCAAACGAATGCACCCTAAAAAAACAATTAAAGTGAAATTTCATTGATCTATTCAAATGTATGGTTGAATACGTGCACAGTAGGGTTCTAGCACGTGCATCGCACGTGGAGAGAAAGGAAGAGAAATCTGGGACAGAAATTGGTGCCGTTGGGGAGGGAAAGTTGATGGTGCATGGAGGCTTTTTGTGGGTAAAATATTACCCAGTAGAGAACTTTTGTGGGTGAAATCTGAGCCATTGGATGAACATCAACCACATTTTCAAGTTCCTGAAATCTCCTTCACTCAAAATGTCTTACTGTGGCCGTGAAATATTCAAGGTTCTCCATCTAGGTAAACTAATTTCGGGGCAAAAACGTCCAAGACCTACTTGCATTGTATATAGTAGAGATATAGGCTGTGTATATGCTATATACTACTTTCCTATCTCGACTTTCGTTATACACTAACACAAACTCTAATAACCATGCTCATTGAACATGTATAATAAAGGAAACTAACACTGCTAATCAGATGAGCATGGGGTTCTATATAGATGAACAACCTGTGCATGTGAACTCTGCACATCTACGAACAAACACACATGTTAATCGTGCTTAAGTGTGAACATTGCGCACGTGTGGAGTACACAATCTTGCCAGACAGAACATGTGTGTATCTGGGGCCCTCATCCATTCATACCTTGGGTCCCATCTATCGATCTGAGATGTGATGTTGGAGCTTATTGGATCACTGGAGTTGGTATTTCCCAAAATTTCAACCTTAATTGTATCTCAACCACAACCTGGCAGTAGCACATTGTATTGGCCTTGAGAACTGTGAACACTCAGAAACATATTGTGCATGTTGGATCAGCAAAGACATGTTACTACAAATGTTGAAAAGCAATTGGATCCTTACTCTTGCTCGGGTGGTAGACTCTCAGGAGTTTCAACACCCGGTCAAGGGTTCGAGTATCCATAGGTGGTGAAATTCCACTAGTGTGAGTGTGTGGGGTGTGTGTGCGTGTGTAAAAAAAAAAAAAAAAATAAAAATAAATGTTGAAAAGCAATTGAAGGATCTATTTTTTTGCATTGAGGGGTGTGGGTTTGAAATTGGAATCCTTTGTTGCTAAGGGTGTATTTGGATGCACAATTGATTCTAGATATTCGGTAAACCAAGATGAAATGACATAACTTCGTTGACATTTCCTAGCATTCATAGTGACGAGATAGACCTTAACCAAGGTTACCTGGAGTGTGGGTTGCTTTGGTACATGGTATGGGAACTGGTACACAGTACACTACTTCAATATGTGGTACACTAAGGATAGGATCATGTACGTTGCTCAATACGTATACACTAGTATGCAATATAAATTTATATATGAACTCATATTGCAAATTATATATGAAATAATGAATGTTATTATTATAGACCATGCATGCTTAGTGTATTGTAATTAAATAAATAAAAGTATAAATCTCTACATTGTAAATATAAATTTGCATTAACTTAATCAATTTTAAGAATGTAGAGGCATAATTTTGGGTTACTAAAAACAGTGATCTAGATCGCAAATGATCCATAATCCAAATCGTTCAATCCGGAAAACATGAGGGGTTTCGTGTTTTAGGCAACATTGCCCTTAAATTTAGTTGCATTTCTTTCAAGTCCAACTCGAGCAGATCATAATCGCATTTTGTAGCCAGTCCCTCAACGTGAATATCATTGAAGGCAATTGTAATTTGGTCGTTTTCGCTTCTATCGAACTAATTTTACAATTCAAATTGTTAGTGCATCCGAGTAAGGAGCAATCGTGATTGTCGGATCCCCTTAAATCAAGGAAGGAGGAGCTCTTTCTCTGTCAACCACATTCAAAGAAACCCCCCTAGAATTTCACAAGAAAAAGAGTTTGGGTTCCTCCATTACCATGCAAACATTTTAGAGACATCTCAAACTCATCCAATAGTCGTTGAAATCCATCTCTGACAAAATACATTGATATGAATGGGTCGCCAAGCAGGAATCAGTCTCTGAAGTGTCCTCACAAAGAGGGCTTGTGCTGTAAGCCTGGCTTTGATGAATTGAAGCAAGTAAATTAAAGCATAGTAATCAATCTAGCAAATGAATTCTGTCCTTAGGAAATCTGCTTTTGGAAGAGTATTGCATCAAGATTTTTTATTTATTTATTTTTGCTTTATGAGTTGTAATATGACTAGTCGATTTATATTTCCATGAATTGTTCTTTAGTTGTGCTGAAATTTCTTTTAATCAGGAATTATCAGCACTACATTCAACATATAAACCATGATTAGCTGCTGTAAATATCTCAGCTTCTTCTCATACGCATTAGCTTCAACAGCATAAAGTTTGGTAATCTAGGTCTTTTCCCCCCCTTGTTTAACCAGTTCTTTTGTAAAGATTTGTGAATATGCTCTACCTTTTGACGTCCAGATTTTCTAATGCCTTGTCCTTGTTCGCTACATTCTGGTGTGAATATAAAGTTCTGCAACTCAAAACTTGCTTCACAAACTTGTTTTTTTTTTTTTTTTTTTCTCTTTCTTTTTTCTTCTTATACTTTTATTTTGAAAACATGTCATGATGTAAAGCCCGCTCCTTTCTTATAGTACTTCTTGCTTGTTCGCCTAAACCATGAGCAGCATATTTCGTGCTTGGCTTCCCAGTCAGATTCCCAGCCAGATAATGCATTTTGTGGCAAGTTGTTTTTGACTGCTTTGTTCATCATTGAATTGTAGGCTTTGAAATCAACAAGCTGTTTCAAGAAGCTCAAACTCGTTGGCTGAAGCCTGCGGAAGTGCTCTTTATTTTGCAGAACTATGAGAAACACCAGCTCACTGTAGAGACCCCTCAAAATCCACGAAGTAACCTTCATATTCTTCTTTTGTTGTAGCAATTTACCATTTTCTACCAGTAATCTTGTTTACAACATGATTGTCTAGTAGCATTTTTGTGCTGACTGGCCAGGTTTTTCAACAGGTGGTTCTTTGTTCCTTTTTAACAAGAGGGTCAACCGTTATTTCCGCAAAGATGGTCATAATTGGCGGAAAAAGAAGGATGGAAGAACTGTTGGGGAAGCACATGAACGACTGAAGGTTTGTTAAAGATAAGGCACACACCCATTTCTCTAAGACCAAAAGTAGAAAAAATAGTTTAACCAAGACTATGTGTGTAACAAATATAGGTGTATTTATGGTTCCCCTTTCATAATCATGATTTCAGGGACCACCTATTACGGAAAGGGTTTTCCCTCATCAATATATTAGTGAAGCATCAATAAGGTTCAACATATGTGCTACTTTAGGAACTAACATAACTAAAACTTAATTGAAATGGTTCGACATAGAAAGCTTACTTCCGCCCGAATTTCTCCCAAAATTGCGGATGACTAAATGTACTGCAGATGCTAACAAGTTCTTCAAGGTCACCATCTTGTCATATG
The DNA here is from genome assembly GCA_021015155.1 of Magnolia officinalis. Classification (NCBI taxonomy): domain Eukaryota; kingdom Viridiplantae; phylum Streptophyta; class Magnoliopsida; order Magnoliales; family Magnoliaceae; genus Magnolia; species Magnolia officinalis. The sequence goes on along the minus strand of JAJHSJ010000005.1, from coordinate 97,110,633 downwards.
GATTATGGTCTGATTTTAGCAAAACTGTTGGAAGGATTTGGATTCCTTCATTTTCTTTCACCTGTAGGAAAACAACATGTAAAATAAATAATCTTTTCAAATAATTTCAAAATATGGTCCACTAATATGGTGGCACTTTTATGAGTTTGCATTAAGGTAGTTCACAATTCACACTACCATGAATTTTTTTTTTTGCATTTTGATGGGGTTTTTGTACAGTCTTTTTAGTTCTGATGTAGATTGTCTCATGGAAATTCCCATGTTACTCATTTCACCCCATTTGGTCTTCATGCTGTAGCCATGTTGTATTTCCTTCATGCTTGAAGCATGGATTAGGTGGCACTCCAGCTGATTATCCATTTTGCTCACCTTCATGAACCCAAAAAACAAAATCACAAGCACACAACAGTTTCAGTTAGCTTGATTTCTTCATTGATTTTTAGCTATCACGGGACATCAACAAATTGTTTTGCATATACCTCTTTACAAATTTGAGTGATGTTCACAACAAAGACAAATATACAATATTTCATTCTTTTCAATTTTTCTGATTTGAGAATTTCTATGAAAATCATTTGATTTTGTTTCATTTCCATTGTTGTTGCTTTTCCACAATTCCGGTGCTCAGAGAGACAACTTGGCCCTTAAAACCCAAACCAAACTGGTTCTGTGAGAACATTGTTCATATAAGAAGAGAAAAGAGAAAGATGATCCCCTAATTTGTTTGGCCCACCGATCTCTCTATAGTCAAACTTGAGAGAGAATAGCTAAAGTTTTGTTGAACAATAGTAATTACATTAAGCAACTTGTAATCTATAAAAGCAAAGAACGCCGATGGAAAAGCTGACACAGGACAATTAACCACTTGCTCTAAAAGCTGGAACTGATAGAGCATGGCGAATTAATCCCTTTATCTCATAGCCCAGGCCCCACATTGTATGTGTTAGGACCCCGGCCGAATCCCCCTCGTGGGCCCCAAATTACATGGGTACCGCCTCACACGGGCTGCCCACCCCGAGTGTGTTCCCGCATCCGACAAACTACCCCACTCGAGCCCGGTTTAAAAATGCCCCTGCATTAAAAGCACTCACAGATTAAGAGCGTCAAGATGTGAGAGTCAGGTGGATGAACCATTGGATTGTCATGAGAAGACACATTCAAAACTTGGGGACACGGAGCGACTATGGCCTTAATACCAGCTGTAGTACTGATCCAAGTTCTGGTGGTAAACAGTGTCCTAATGGCTACATGGGATGCCTATTGCCTTAAGGTACCTGAACAATGGCTAAAGCAAGTCAAGAAGCATGGTACTACAACACTAGGCACATGTAATATTGTGTCTCTTGTTATCTACTCAATCTGATAGTCCACTAGCTTTGGTACCAAAATTTGGGGACACGGAGCAACTATGGCCCTAATACCGGCAAAAGTAATGACCCAAGTGCAAGTTTTGGTGATAAACAACTTCCTAATGGTTACATGGGATGTCCATTACCTTAACTCAATAATGACTTTAATGGCCCTCACCGGGATAGCTGCATCAACCATTTTTATGCTTAGAAGGTTCCACTCATATATCAATACTTCGGATCACAATTACAAAGTGCCTACTTACAAGGCAAACTGAAGGATGGAATATATAACCATAGAGTACACAAAGGGATGCATGAAGAACCAGTGTTTGAAGTATCGGTATCGCTACAAGTTTCGTTGGCCAGGGATACGGAAACAATATCGATATCGCCGATAATATCGCTGATAACCGGAAATGTGGGGAAACATGGGAAAAATGGTGGAGTTTTCAGCGAAACTTCATGAGATGTTAAAATGTACATATTTGCATATTTAGAAATAAAAAAATTGCAAAAAGAATGCATATATAACTAGTTTCCATTTAATGGGGCCTTAAAAGTATGTGTGGTTATAAGAAATCAGTCCAACCATCCCATCCGGTCTATTTAACCATCCAACTTTCCATCCAAACATCCATCGATATTGTAAAATATCAACAACACATGAAATTTCACCAAGAAATCATCAACAATTGGAAAGTAAACGAAAGATTGTGGTCTCAACATCGCGCATGTTGCGATATCAATAATATCCAGATATTATCAATATTGTCAATGATAAATTGAACACTACATACAACCATGTGCCCATGAAAAAAAATAAAAATTTTCTAATAAACAAAAATTTGATGATATCAATACGTTGGCAATATTATTGAAATATCGTCGATACACTTATGATACGAGCATTACCTAGAATTTACATAGTCGAAAATATTGGCGATATTGATGCATTGGCAATACAAGCGACACTTAGAATAGTTGAAAATATTGGCGATTACATTATCGATATTGATACGTTGGCGATACTTAGCAATTCATTGCTAATACCTAGAATTTCTGATGCTACCAGCGTTATCGGTATCGCTACTAGTGTTATCGATATCGCTGACCTGGAGATAAAGATAATATTGGAGATATTTCGAACATTGCCTCTATGATTATATGTTCCCTCCTTCAGTTTGCCTTGTAAGCGTGTACTCTGTAATTGTGATACAAAGTATCAACATGCGTGGAACCTTCTGTGTGCAGAAGTGGTGAATGCAGCTATCCCGATGAAGGCTGAATTAAGGCAATAAATGTTTCATGGACGCCTTTTACCACCAGAACTTGCACTTGGATTAGTACCGTTGCTGGTATTAGGGCCCTAGTTGCTGTGTCCCCTAGTTCTAGCAATCTTAGAAGATATTTGGTGTCATCTCTCCACTCAACATTTTCCAAGAGCGATATTCGCTGCCTGGTGATGATCTAGTGATTCAACTAGTCTTCTTTTATCTGAGCTCATCTTCGCGTGGAGTAGATCCTGAGCCACACGTCTCTGTGGCGCAGGTTGCTTTCGTAGTTGGCTTGTTGTAGGATCATGCCACTGCTTTCAGCAGTCTCTGATGCTCTTCGTTTGTGAGGTCATCAGGCCACTTATATGGTATGGGGGGTGGCAGCGGCTGCTGCTGCTGTGACGAACACTCCACCTCCACCACCACCATGATTACTACTAACATGGCTACGAATACCGCAGCCACCACCACCACCACTACCACTATGACCACCACCACTACCGCTACTACTACTATGACCACTACTGGTTTCATGCTGATATTTTGTTACATGAGTTCAATGGCTATTTTATTTATTGAAATTCTCTGATACTTATTGCTTGTGGAATGACATTTTTCTGTTTCTTTATGGTTCTGTGGCTAGGTTGGGAATGCTGATGCTTTGAACTGTTATTATGCTCATGGAGAGCAGAATCCTAATTTTCAGAGACGAAGCTATTGGATGCTAGATCCGTGAGTCATTCAAATCTCTCTTGATATAACTTTTATTTATCCATCAAAATAGCATATGATTCCATGTAGCTATTTACTTCTTGGTCTGCCTGTCCTGTTTCTTTTTAAAGCTTCCATCCTGGCCTTGGGTTACACTTAGCTTGAATTATCCTAACTTAAAGAAAATATTCTTCAGTAAGTGGAATCATTGGTTAATTGGTTATATTTACTCATGGTACGTGTGATGTGAAAAAAGAAAACATTGCTCGCTTTCTTGAATTTTTTGAATATCTGTATATTCAAAAGATTGGGCTATTGTTGAACCTATCTTAAATTGTCTGACCGCTTAAAACACACACACAAATGCATATTATTCATCGTCGTCATCATCAGGGGTTCTCATTATTGCTTGGCTTTCTTCTGACCAGCTGTGCACCAAACATAAACACTTCTTTTCCCCAGCTTTATTAGTTGATGCATTGATTCCAGGCAGAGTTTCCATTTGTGTCTCATGTGCATTTCCATTCTTTATATGACACCTGTCCTTTGCATGCTCATAATCTTGGTTTCATTTCTGTCGTAGACATTATTTTGAATAAACATGGACCCGTATAACTACATGGGAGTAGTTGCTAAAAATTGTTGAAACCCTTTTATGCATTTAGGCAGCTGCCTCTGTGTTTGTGCTGGCGAAGACCCTCATCTCTTGTAGGGCATGTTTGATTTTCCGATTACACTAGTAAATGGCTGTAAATGGGTAATGATTACTTTCCACTTCGCTGATGACATTAGATGAATTTGATTGCAATGATGACGTTTTTTTTAGGGTATTTGTTTTATCTAGGCATCACTGTAAATAGGGTAGTTTTATAATGTAAAACTGTAATGATTACAATGTCCTTTAGTTGTCTCCTATTACAGGTGCATTTGATTCTCAACTGTTGTGCTATAATTCTTGCTTTAACAAACACTGTCAAATGTTAATGATGGCTCATTTACTTTGCATTATACAGGAAATTGGAAAAACAAACACCCCCTTAATTGCATAGGGTCGTTATAACTCAACAGTGGCCTTCTTTCAGTTAGCAAGCTAGGTTGATTGTATGGATTGGCTGCTCGCCCTTAAATCAAAATTTTTGTTGTCCTAATGAAGTTAATGATTCCCTTTTGTCTTGAACCAGATTTTTTGTCCCCCCAATAAAAGTTAATGAATCCCTTTTATTGATTTCCTGGCTACGAACACCAATCATGGTACTTTGCCAACAGGTTTATTCTCCACAATCTAGTTACTTGAAATTGGCTACTGCATTGGCAAAATCCATATTGCTGGCTCAAGTAGCAGAGCTTCAGGCAATTGGAAAGTAGTGTCCTCCTTTCCTCCTTTATTTGGTGGATCTTCTTAATCTTTGGTGAAACCATTTATCTATGTCTTGGCATATAATGAATTCTATACACATAGAAGTTATTGTGTTGATGATATTCTTTTGCTTATCACGGTGTGAAGATGTATATTTGGCACAATATTAGTTGATGTAGGCATCTTTGTCTAGCTTACTGGCCTTTGGATGCAATTCTTAGGGCCTGTTTGTTAACTCTTAAAATTAACACTTAGCACGGAATTCAGAAAATGTCCCGTATCAAGAGTTGTTTGTTAACGCCGAAATCGGAAAGCGCCAAGTGATTTTCCGCGATATTTCATTGAATTCTTTCCACGATAGGAGTTTGGCTTAATGGTGAATGCGGAATGCGCTCCATAAATTTTTATATTAAAAAATTTTTTGCTTCCAAAATTACCCCTTTTCAAGTTATTATAGAATTTTTTTTCTCTTTTAAATTGTTTGCGAAATAGAAAACTAACTTTTAACATGTGAAACTTATTTATGCCCCACCATGATTTATGTGTTTGATCCACACCGTCCATCAACATTTTCAGATCATTCTAGAGCATGAGCCCAAAAATGAGGTACATGTAAAACTTAAGTGGGCCACACCATAAAAACCAATGGAAATTGAATAAAACTCAAGTCAACGATTAAAAACCTTTTGGGGGCCATAAAAGTTTTCTTGATCTTTGTTTTTTCCCTTCATCTGGCCTATATGACCTAATCAACAGATTGGATGTCAAATAAATAGTACAGTGGGCCTTAGGAGAATTTTAATGGTGGATATCCAATTACTATTGTTTTCCTGTGGTGTGGTCCACCTGAGATTTATATCCCTCTCATTTTTTGTGTGAAGCCCTAAAATGATCAGTAAAAATGGATGAACGGAATGGATGAAACACATACATCATGATGGGGCCCACAGAGCACCGACCACTAGCCGCGGGGTTAGTGGCGGGGGAGAAGATACATGTTGTGGGAAGACGAGCGCCTATGCTCCTCGAGCTTTGAGTTGTGCGAACGGTTCAAAGGAGATCAAAGTTACATGGGCCCACAATGATGTATGTATTATATCCACACCATTCATCCATTTTTCGAGTTTATTTTAGAGCATTAGCCACAAAACTAAATCATATCCAAAGCTCAAATGGACCGCACCAAAAATAGCAGCGGGGATAATGATTTTCACCGTAAAAAAATTCATATGGCCCACCATAATGTTTATTTTCCATCCAATTTGTTCATAAGGTCACAAATACCTGGATGAAGAGGAAAAACAAATTTCATATTGATCCGAAACTTCTGTGATCCCCAAAAGGATTTCAATGGTAGACGTTCAATCCCCCACTGCTTTTTGTAGTGTGGTACACTTGATCTTTAGATCTGCCCTATTTTTCGGCTCAAGCTTTAAGACAAGCTCAAAAAATGGATGGACGGTTTGGATATAACACATATTGCATGATGTGACCCACAGAACTTGCTGACGTCAATACACTAGCTACATAGTTGGTGTGTGGTACACCAGCCAATCCGCTTCCGTGGATTAGCTACTGACAGGTTGATTAGTGAGAATCGCTACTGAAGTGACATCACCAAGTTATGTGGGACCCACCATGATGTATGTGTTGTATACACACCGTCCATCCATTTGGTGATATAAATTTAGGGTATGAGCCAAATAACCAGTCAGATCCAAAACTCGAGTGGACCCCACAACATAAAACAGTGGAGAGAGTACTGTCCACCGTTAAAAATTTCTAAGGGCCACAAAAGTTTTCGATCAAGCTGAAATTTGTGTTTTACCTTCTTTCATGTCTGTCTTAACTTATGAACATGTTGGCTCTCAAATAAACGTCATAGTAGACCTTAGGAAGGTTTCAACGGTGGGCGTCACTCTTCCCACTGTTTTTTGTGCTGGGGTCCACTCCAGATTTGGATCTGACTCATTCTTTGTTTCATGCCCTAAAATGATATCTCCAAATAGATGGATGGTGTGGATACAACACATACATCATGGTGGGTCCCACAAAACTTGGTGACGTCACTTCCGTAGAGAGTCTCGCTACTCAACCTGGTATCTAATCCGCCTCCTCCTGTGAACTTCCTGCGAAAGATTCTGTGTGGGGCCCACTGCGATGTTTGTGAGAAAGCTAGTCTGTTCATCCATTTTTGGAGCTCATTTTAGGACATGCGACCAAAAATAAGATGTATCCAAAACTTAAATGGGCCACACGATAGGAAATAGTGGAGATTTTGTGACCACCGTTGAGACATTTATATGGCCACAAAAGTTTTGTATCGGTTTAAGTTCACGATGTTTTCACTTCATCTCACTCAAAATGACCTTATAAACAGTTTGGATGAAATATAAACATCAAGGTGGAGTCTAGGAAGGTTTCAACGGTAGGCATTCCTTTCCCCACTGTTTCATCTGGTATGGCCTACTTGAGTTTTGGATACTCCTCATTTTGGTCGAATGTCCTAAAATGAGTTCGAAAAACGGATGGACGTGTTGGATTTCTCACAAACATCACAGTGGGCCCCACCCAAAATCCTTGTGCTAGAACTTCGTGCGAAAGGCTTTCGTTGGGAAATCTGCGTCCGTCCATATGCCGGATTTACTGCTAAAGCCTCTCGCAGAATTCCCTGCGCTGGAAACGTAGGTGGGGCTCACCTTCATGTTTGTGACAAATCCACCCTGCCCATCGGTTTTGTGAGTTTATTTTAGGACATGGGACCAAAATTGAGGTGGATCCAAAATCAAGTGGGCCCCAAAACGTGAGGATTGAATGTCCTAATTTGAAATATTCATGGGGCAACATAAGGAATTTATCTGTTTTTTATGAATAATGATATTTTATCTATTTTTTTAATGAATAATGATATTTTAATTTTCTCTTAATTACTTTAGTTTATTTGAATTAAATAGAATAATTTTATTTTCATTTAATAAAAAATAATTTCTTTATAATGTAAAACATTTCCAAACAAGAGATAGGGGCAAATGCGTCAAATTAATGTATTTCAGACATTTTAGATGTTTGTTAACAAACACGTTGTTTCAAATTCAGTGCTTAATTTTCAGACTTCCGCCCTAATTACCAAACAAGTTTTTTGACTTCAGATTTCAGATTCAGCCTTCAGATTTCATATTCAGGCTTCAGATTCCAGATTCAGGCTTTAGACTTCAGATTTAACAAGCGAGGCCTTAGTCTAAAAATCATGTCATGTTCTTTTCCTCTTCTAATAAAAAATTGTTCTGACCAAAGTCACATTTTTATCTGATAAGACTTCAATGATGTAAATATAGAACTTGATGTTTATCAACCTTTTCTGATTTTCCCTTCTATATCTCATTCACCCAATTCATTCTAGAAGAATTGGGGTGAGTTGTCACGAGATGCACCTTGTCATGTCATTAGCTTATGTTTCATCATATGGCTACTTATCTGTCATTTAAAAAAAAAAAAAAAGATCTTGTAACCTGATGATTAAATGGACAACGAGATACCCTTTGTATTTTACTAGGTCATGTCCGACAGTGTATAAGATTCATGTAGTAATCTCATTGCTCTTTCTGAAGTTCCTAGTAATCCTGTCATTTAAAGATGTTTACACTACCTCTGTTGGCATATCTTTTTAAGCCACTTTAGCACATTAAAGTTTGTCTTATGGAGACAATTTATTCTCTTGTTTGGAGTCGTAGTGTGCTTTTTTTTTTTTTTTTTTCCCTTTCTTTCTTTCTTTCTTTCTTTTTCCTTTTATTTTCTGGCATTCTGTGAGTATTTCTGAAAGTCACGTGGTAACTTACAGTTTTTGTTTTTCAGGGCCTGCGACCATATTGTTATTGTTCACTATAGAGAAATCAATGAGGTGTGTTACTTACTCCTGATTATTTGGATATACAAGAAAATTTTCATGTTAGTAGCGTTATCCAGTCATGTTGTTGAATTTCTTTTTCATCAGCTGCCACTAAACTTTCATTGATATGTGTCCTTATGAAATGGTATACGGGGCAAAATGTCTAAGGGATTCTGCGGTGATAAGATAATATGATTGGAGAACCAAATGGTTGTAGCTGTTTCTGGGGTGAACATCTGCAGATCCATGTACAGTGAGAGAAGCCACCTGCAGGCTGTGACCATTCTTAAGCTGAATTTTGATGTCAGTATGCTCAGAAATCTGGCCTTTCAGGCGTGGTGACAGTAGCTTTACAAGGGTCATCTGGGGCCAAGGTAGCCAGCCCCAAGTTTCTGGGAGATGGCTAAGATGATGATGATAATGAATAACACTTGGATTCATTAGGAGCATTGGTGTCTTACTGTCCAACAGACTCATTTTATGTAATTGAATAGTCAAATCATGAGATTCTACCTGCTTGCAGGTGTATATTGTCTCATTGACATTCAGCAGGAGATGAAAATGTTAGTGGACTTTCTTGTTTTTTTTCTAGATAAATAAAAATTTGTTATCATATTAAAAGAAAGGTGGACTTCATTGTTTCATTGTGGAAGACTGAATTTTGAGGCCTTGTGAGCATAGGGAATACCACAACGATCTTGCTTCTTGCTGTGTAATTCTTTGTATATATTGGTTTTATGTTTATTTTGAAAACCGTTAATTTTCACAAAAGGAAAGCAAGCACTGCTAAATTTGGAGATCAGGAGAGGTATTCCATTCAATATTCTGCCATTTGCTTTCCTTTCTAAGGAACTTGACTGACACATATTCAATGTTATCAGCATCATTGTAATGCCTCCATTGTCAATCATGGTAGTCAAAAGCGTTTCATGTCCTACAGTTAATTTTTGCTGACTTCCACATCAAAAGCCACCTTTAAGTTCCAATGAAATGAGCTGAGGCACTGCTATGGAGGACAAGCACAGGTCAATAGTTTCCAGCCAATATTTCAGGCTAAACCTTCACAGGGCTTCAAAATTTAATGTGCTGGTTAGGCTGTAATTTTGATGATCAATAGATTTTGTAATGTTTTATGAAATTTGACTGAAATCCAATTTTTGATAAAATGCAGTTAAATGGGATTGCCCTCTCTCTGAATCTGTGTACACAGTACACACCCTCCCCTTCTCCATCTATCCACACACATGCACATATGTATTGAGAAATACTAGGGAGGCTTGCTACTTAGAGACTTGTCCCTTTGCCCAACACCTGGCGATCCAGGTTGTTCATCTTGAAGCTCTCACCGTAGATAAACTACATGGAAAAACAAATCTCACGATTCAGAATTACTCACCAACCGTACAAAGGTGAGTACAAAATTGTTCAGATTTCAACATATGTATGGGTGATGAGGATCTCTAATTATCTATCATCAGTATCAGGATTTTTCCATATAGGACATCCACGATGAGATTTACTAGATGAATGGTTGGATCACCCCATGGTGAGGCAGAACAACGTGTTATGGGCGAGCCTCCCTACAAAATGATGCAAGACCGATGCATGAACCAAATAACATGTGAGATCAAGTGACAGAATTAAGACAATTAACAAAAAAACACAAGCATTGCCATAATCATCACGAATACCATGAAAATCAAAAGAACATCATGCATAATCCTAGCCTAAGTGACCAACATCGTTACAGAAGATCATTAAATAAAAGGAAACTAGGATCCAATGGATGTAGGACATCTAATTACCATAGGGTATAATCTATTTCAAAGTAAAAGGCCTAATACAACCTAGGGTAAATTAGGGTTTTAGGAAATTGGGAAAATCTAGGAAAGTTAGGGATTTCTAGATTTAGGGTCAGGTTTTGGTAAAGAGGAAATGGGGTTTTGATTTAAGGGTGAAAAGAAGCTAAAAAGGACAAGGTGTGGCCATATGACCGACCCGGAAGGTTCACACATGTGGCCGTATGGTCACACATGTGGCATGGGATGGATGGGTTAGGTCTCTTAGGGTTTGGGATTGTAGATAGGTAAAAGAAAGATGAGTTTAGGAGAAGATTAAGGCTTAGGATAGGAGATCGAAGAACATGAAGAAAATACCTTGATGGAGGGGAAAAGAGATGATGATGTGGGGATAGATGGAGACCTCACACCTCCGTTGATGAAGATTAGCCTCACACCAATCTCTCATCCAAATCACATGGAAGTATCTTCAAATCTCATGAAGATGGAAGAAGAAGAAGAAAGCAAGAGCTTCTCTCTCTCTCTCTCTCTCTCTCTCTCTCTCTCTCTCTTTAATCCAATGAGGGGGAGGGTCACACACCCACCCTCTTTTATAGCTCCAAGAAAGTTCAAAATTTATAATAAACACCATGTTTTGTTAATTTTGACGAAAATAACCCTAGTTTAACTAAAATCAACTAAAAACGCTCATAATGGTATCCAAATATAACATAAACAAAACTAAATCCTATAAGTGTGGACGATCTACGATTAATGGCCCGATCGTCACCTCCCTCCAATCCAATGGTCTGGATCACTACATAAAGCAACCCATGTGCATCTTCCCAATGTGGGGTCTTCCAGATGCTCGCACATGTCTTTAGCACGATCACTGGTACTCACCTAGCCACAGGGAAATTGGTTCAACCCACCTCCTCCTCTGATACGTACACAAAGGTGTACGTGAAGTGGGGTCTTCATCACAAAACCCCAATACACATCTGCCTGATGTGTTTGGCTAGGGAGGAGACTATTGACCGCCTGTTCATCCATTGCACCTTTGCCAGCAAAGTGTGGAGTCGCTTCTTATTGAAGTTCAGAACAGATTGGGTGATGCCAGCTTCAGTGGGGGAACTTTTGTGGGCATGGCGTGAGGGTGGAGCCGGGAAGATCGGGAAAGCGCAGTGGCGGCTGCTAATTATGGCACTTTTTTGGACCAGTTGGGGTGCCAGGAATGCTTGTTGCTTCAGGAATGTTCCTGCGAGGGTGGGTGATGTCATTATGAGAGCGCAAGCTCTCTTAATGGAGTGGTCCTAGTTGTTGTAGGCCTTCTAGGCTTTTGTTTTGCGCCTTTTGGTGTTGGTTTGGTGTTTCTTTGCTCGCTTTTGGTGAGCTTTTCTTAATAAAGTGATTGTTATCCTTTAAAAAAATGCTTTATAGAACACAAAACAAACTTGGGAGAGCAGTTAACAAGAAATTAAGAGTTGTTTGAGTAATGAGAAAATAGAAAATGGTCTAAAAAAGTGAATTAGTTAGAGAGAAAGGCTACACATTGCTTGTAAATTGCATGGTAGCAGCCATGTAGGAATTGGTTGATGCGTCATAGAGGACAGGAAATTTACCAATCACTGCTTAAATTTGGCTTTGCTAAAGCTAATGGAAATTGGCAAAGGGATTTTATAATGACTGGCAAAGTATTTAATTGTAGAAGTCTTGCATTAGGAAACATCATGGGCACATTGCTGGTGACCAAGGGTTCAAAATGTTACATTCTTTTATTTCATTAATAAAAAATAAAAAAAAAATCCTGTGATTCTATTGCAACGGAATTTTCCAAAGAAGAGTGATCCATTAGACCTTGAGTCGAAGCTTTTATGGTGGTATTTCATTATAGCTTCTAGTGGCGTCAAATGGTGAGAACCCACTATGCGGAGTTACAGAATCCAGATCCTGGTGTGCCTATACTATGAATCATGCATGCCCACTAGCTTACTTGGTATGAACAATATATTCAAAGCAATGGTTTTGTTTTAACTCCATGTTCATAACCATCAACCCAATGGAGCTCTCATCTGTTGTATAGTTAATCAAACCATCTAATTAGGGATTGACACCTATGTCACCCCATATATGGATACTGATATGGACATGGATATGAGAATGAGGATATGGTTCTCCATTTCTTAAAATCTACGGTGCAGGTTTAGATTCGGGTATCCATTTGAAATATGATATTCATATTAGGTTTTATGATGGCAGACTTCTATTAACTCTAGTTCTGTTAAACAAAGTATTGTTTTTTTATTTTTACCAACATGCTAAAATTTTAGCCTTTAAAAAATATGCTAAATTTAAGGCATGTTTGTATACAAGGAAAACCTTGGAAATCCAGGGAAATGGAAAAGGTTTTCCACTGATGTGCCCTTTTGTATTTTTTGGTTAGCAAAGAAAATAGTGGATTCCACCAAGTAACCATTTGCCTTTTCCATAGTTTAGATTCTCAAGTACAAGATAGAAAGTGACTATTGTTAGAGGAATATGAGATTTCCACTTGCTATAACAAAAAAGACCTCTAACAATGGAATCCGTGTTTGTTTAGTGCCTTGGGAAATAATCATTAAATAATGATTGAGATTTCCATTCCCACACCAAGGATTCCTCCAATCCAAACATGCCCATAACAACATTGTTAGTGAATTACAATTTTTACAGTGCACACATGCATAGATATTACGAGAAGAATGTAAATTGTCGGAATTTCTGAAATAACTAACATAATATGATAGGATCAGCTAAAATATTTCTCAAAGTATGCTAGAGTATCCGGTACCAGTATTGGTAGTGTGTCGTATTTGATATGTTGCGTTGAGCAAATGCAAGTATCTGGATATCATTGGTTGACACCCTCTTTGTAGTATTATGATTCCATGGTGTTCAGATTAAAAAATGGCATATTTTCTACCTTTGGCCACCACGCACACTTGGCTCCAATCATGAGCTATTCTGGCTTATTGGGAGCAAGGCTGACTTGCGACTGCCATCTTTCTCGCCAGTGACCTGCCCTTCTTTCTCAATATTCATTGATGCTACTCTACGTGCTGTTTTTATTCTAGCCCCACCATCTGTAATGGCTGCATATGATTGTGAGTTATCAGCTTGACATTGCCAATTGCTTTCTATTCCATGCAGGGAAGGCGCAATGCTGGATCGAGCTCGAACTTGTTGACAGATTCCAATTCCAATTTCAGCCCGAGTGCCGGATTTTATAATGCTCAGAACCAAGGCTCTTCCGGAATCAGCGAATTATATGAACCATATCAGAGTTCATTCAGTCCAGGATCTGTTGAAGAAGTCAGTTCTAAGTTAGTTGTGGGGAATAATGAGATGAATCACTTGGATGCTGTGGACAGATCAGGAGCTTTTGGTACTGAGTCAGGTCCAGAGGTCAAGCAAGCACTCAGAAGGCTTACGGAACAGTTAAGTTTGGGTGATGATGATGTTGATTCCATCTGCCCGGAAAAGCAAGCACTCAAAAGACTTACAGCACAGTTAAGTTTGGGTGATGATGATGCTGATTCCATATACCTGGAAAAGCTTCCTTCACACTACAGTCAAGATGAGGAGTCACATGATCAACTGTCAGATGCAAATGCTGGAAAGCAAGATGGCTCTAACCATGTCCTATTGCTACGGAATTCAGGTGTTGGTGGTTGAATTATCAGATACTTCTTTGATGATGACCTCATAACTTGTTATGATATGGAATGGTGAATAGAAACATGTAGAAATTCACAAACGTGCACACGCACACACTCACCTATGCACACGCACACGCACACGCACACATATGTGCATATGCACACGCGCACGCATGCACAAATATAGAGAAAGCAATAGGGAGGAGGGAGGGCATTCACACACATAGCGAGAAGGTGATGGGTAGGAGGGAGGGCATCCACACATAGAGAGAGAAGGCGATGAGTAGGAGGGAGGGCATGCAATGCAGGAAGTACATTGGATGTGAACAGTAAGCACTCTTAGTGTGAAACATAGCTCGTTTTTCAGCCCAGTTGTTTGCTTCCATGTCAAGATATCCTTCTCAACAAGAAGGATCAACCCCACAGAGAGAATCCCTTGGAATAATTCATCAGAACACACACACAAAAAAATGATAGTCCCTGTGAGTTAGGTACAACTGAGTAGCCTCCATCTATGTTAGTGCTTGTTTTCTTAGGATTAGGTTCAACATTAGGTACAGGATGTTGAATTAATTGAATATTAGTTTCAATTTAGTATTTTTCTAGGGAAATCCTCATTGTCCAAGGAAAGAGAGAGTCCCTTATCATTAGGAGGGTGGGAGGGCATGTAATGCATGAAGTACACTGATTGTGAAACTGAGCACATTTATCAGCCCCATAGTTTGCTTCCATGTGAAGACAACTCCTCAACAATGTTTTAAATAGCGAACAGTACGTAGTGTAGCATTTAGACTTCTGAAATGTGACGCATAAGCTACATAGCGTGTAGTGTAAGCTACACACTTCTTCTAGATTTTTAATTAACGTTGCACTCGGTTGCATCAAATGTCATGATATTTTGCACCAAATTATACTGACTAATAATGAAATTTCATGACATCTAGTGCAACCAAACACAAATGAAGTAAAGAATATGGCAAAGATTAGTGGAAAATAGCTTGCAGCGCAAGCTGCGTAGCGTGTAGCATATGTAAATTAGCATTTAGTGTAGGCTACATGCGACTTAAAGCCATGTTCATGAGCCATGTAGCGGTAAGTCTAAGCTATGCTACGTAGCATAAGTTGCATGCTACATAGCTATTTAAAACATCACTTCTCAATAAGAAGGAACCCGCACTAAGGAGAGAGATTCCCCTTTTGAATTATTGACCAGGGAGAAAAAATGAAAGGGAAATTTTATAGGATAGCTATAAGACCGGCCATGCTTTATGGGATAGAATGTTTGTAGTTAAGGAACAACATGTTCATAGGATGAGCGTAGCTGCTATGAAGATGTTGAGATTGATGAATGACAAGATGAGGAAGGATAGAATTAGAAACAAATGTATTCTAGGAACTTAGGAGCGGCACCACTAGGTAATAAGAAGAGGGAAAGTGGACTTGGATGGTTTGGTCACGTGCAACAGAGACCAATAAAGTGTAGGGAAATGCGGAAGGTGAGCCCTCAAGATCTGACGGTCTACACGATGATTGAGACCCTCACAAAGCAGAAGGACGGTGTTCCAACGGCCTGTCTATCTACTACTGGAGCAGATGTAACTATTCACACCTCTGATCCTACAGTATATAGTGGCCCCGGATTGCGATCTATGGATCAGATCGTACCAAGGACAAGCTAAGATGGACAGAGTATAGCGCACACCGTATCTCTCTGTATACTCTCGGTTTATCGTATGATTCAATGCCTTACATGAGAGAAGCGCATTCCTTTTTATAACAGAGGAAGGAGAGTTTGGGTGGGATTGGGATAAGGCCTCATAATCCGATCAAATCCCTATCTTCAATTAAAAATCAAATTTATATTTGAATTTGAAATTTAATTGAAAGGAAGAGACCGGAGAATACATGGGACGTACCCACTAGTGATTGCTCACAAGTGGGCCCCACTGGTCTACGTCCAATAGAAAGTAGCCTTAGATGATTCGGTGCATTTATTGAATCAAACAATCAGTTCGATCTACTGCTAGAATGAGGTAAATACACTTATACATTTGGTCAAATAACCAAGAAAGATTGGTGATGTGCAGGCAAGACAGATTTCTCATCATGGCGGATTGGGGAAGTCATTTTCTAGGGTGACGCAATCCGTCCTTCTAAGAACGACATCCAATCATGTGCCAATATATCTAGATTCGGAAGGAATTTCATTACGGCCCTCGAAATTTGGTGGTCAGAGGAGGGTTGCAAACAACATGGAAAAGTGGTGGGAGGAATGTGAAGTGAGTGGGTGGGCAGGTTTCAAATGCATGAAAAAACTGAAATATATCAATTTCGAATTGAAGGATTGGAGCAAAAGGAGGTTCAGACGAGCAAACTTAAAAGAAAAGAAAGAAAGAAAGAACTACTAAATTATATTGAATCTATTGAAGAGAAGAAGAAAATGGCATAATTAAAGAAAATACATCAATTGAGAAGGAATGCGCAAATGTGGATTATGCATTGATATTTAGAAGGGAGGAAGAGGAGTGGAGGCAAAAATCAAGAGCAATATGGTTGAAAGAAGGAGATGAAAATACAACTATCTTTCACAAAATAACCAATGGTAGAAGAAGAATGAATGCAATTCGGAAATTATTCTTAAACAATTGCCTCGTAGAAGATTGGGATTGACATCTTTCAACAAGGAGAAGAAGATTGGAAGCGAATTGAAGAAGCCATCATATATTTTTATTCGAAGCTATATTTGAAAGGAAGTTAAGGAGTCCAAGGATGAATGGTTTATCATTCAAGTTGCTGCCTCCCAAGAAGGCAAAATGGTTGGAGAGAAGATTTGAAGAGGAGGAAGTAAGAAAGGTGTGATCGGGATTGTTAAAAGGTTAATAGTTTAATAAGGCCCATTGGGCCCAAGTCCATGTAATAAGGCCTATAGAGCCCATTCGCAAGTCCATTAATAAGTCCCATGGGGCCCATTCACATTTTTACTATTACAAATAAGAGTAGAGGCTAGGGTTTCAATGCACCCTAAGCATCTCATGTTCTTGCTATCTCTTTCTTCTCGCAATGTTTCTCTCTTCCATCTTTCTCCTCCTTTATTCTTCCTCTCATTATGGCTTTTCATAAGCCCTCAAGATTAGCAACATGTAGCCGTTTAACATGGTATCACAACGTAAGTGCTCCTAGGGTTTTTTTTTTTTTTCTTCTTCTTCTTCTTCTTTTCTCTTTTCTTCTTTTCCCTTCATTTAAAAAAATAATAATAATAATCTTCTTCAAATTTTTTAACTTGATGATTTTTGTGTTGCCTTGGCCAGGGTCTGTTGGATTTTTCCCGCTGAAGAAGATTTTTGTGTCACTTTGGATAAGGTTTGCTGATTTTTTTTTTATTATTATGGTAGATTTTTTTTTTTTTTTTTTTTTTTTTTTTTTTTTTGGTTTTTTGTGTTTCACTTCCTAATCCTTGATGGTTCCCTTCATTTCGTACTTTTCCCTTTTCATCCTCTTCTTTATTTCCTTCTCCTTCTCCTTCTTAATTCTATGAGTTCTATTCTTCTAATCTTTCTCAACAAGTGGTGTTTCCAGTCCTTCCCTGCCTAGTCTTTAACAGTTCCTTCCTTCCCTTCCTAATCTTCTTTTCTTTCTTTCCCCTTTCCTTCCCTACACAACAACAATTTCTCATTAACCCTTTTTCCCTTCACCCTTCATTCTTCTTTTTCATTCATTTTTTTATAGTCACGAGGCCTTTTCCTCATGAACTTGTGATTCGTGAGAAGGAGGTGGCTTGTGGTTGGAATTTTTTTTTACGGTTTTGCACCATATGTTGCTGGATTTGAAGCATCTTTAATATGCAGTTGAAGCCCTTGCAGATTTTTTTGCTGTCTGGTTGAAGATGTTGTTGGGAATTTTTATTAGATTCCTTTTTTGAAGAATTTTCTGAGGGATTTGTTGAATGGTTCGAGGTATTGTTGGATGTCCAGGTTGGAAGTATTTGACTAATTGTCTCTTGCTATGTGACGTATGCTTGCTTCTTTTCCACCTCCTCTTTCGACGACTTAGTAGCTTCTTCATTTCAAGCTCTCCTTATCAAGATGTGTGGTGCAACCAGTATTTATACCAAGCAGTTGGCCCGAACCCGTTTATGGACTGGGCAATTCGTTTGAGCTTGTTTGTACTGGGTGCTTGTCTCAGCCTTGGCTCAAACTTATGATTGTACTGGGCTTGTTTACTCTGAGCAATTGGCTTAGACTCATTATATTGAATAGTTGGTCCATTTTTATTTGTTATGGGTAGTTGTGTGGACTTGTGATTGTGTTAGGCAGTTGCCCCAGCCTTGGTTGAGCTGGATAGTTGATCCAGACTCGTCTGTGCTGGATGGTTGTTCCGGTGGCCCACATCATTGAAGTTGCAGAAGCACTTGTTCGCTTAAAGTTATTGGCTGTCTCATCGTCTCCACTTCTCATCCATTTGCTATGCTCTCGTCACAGCTAGAGCTGGGCATTTCTGACCCGATCCGGTAGATCCGACCCAATCTGACCCGATTCGAACCGAATCGACGGCCTGGATCGGTGCGGATTGGGTAGGTCCATTCAGATCCAAAAGCTGTTTGGGTCAAGTTCGGATTGGACCAAATCCGATCCGATCCTCAAGGAATGCATTATACAAAACACCCTTTCTATCTCCTTACCATTGTTGCTGCTGCTGCCTACTATATTTCTGAGACAAGAACATTAGACGCAAAGAGCCACCGCATCGTCTCCCGTCCATAGATGGCGAACTGCTGGCTGTGCAGATCCTCATCGATCTCAGGTGGGTGCCCATCATTGTAGGCCATGGCAACGACGGGGTACGGTTGGACAAGATCTACAGCGGCAATAGATTCAAGAATCTTGGAATTCGAAAGCGATTCAACGCAAAAATGCAACGCTGCTGCTGTCGGTTTTGATTTTTGTTTTTTGTTTTTTATCAAGAAGTTGAAATTTATTTTAGAAAATGGAGGCAAGGAATTTACTGCGGACAGCTTGTGTAGGGCAGCAAAGGATAGATTCTTACGACAGAGCTTTCTTTTCTTTTTCTATCTTTTCTTCTTTTCTACTTCTTCTTCTTCTTCTTCTTCTTCTTCTTCTTTTCTCTGTCTGTGATTTTAGGGTTTTGAGATAGAATTTGAGATAGGATTTTAGGACCGATCCGAATAGTGTCCAATCCGAGTCGGACTCAGATCGGATCAGCCCATACGCATTCCGGTTCGGTTCGGTTCGAGTCAGGTGACCCAGACTCGGTCTCGGATCAGATCGAGTTCGGGTTAGGTTATTGAGATTTCGGATCGGATCGAGTTGGACCCAATCCGATCCGACTCGGTCCGATGCCCAGCTCTAGTCACAGCAAGTACTAATCTCCGCAGCCATGCTACTTTTTTATTTTTTTTCTTCTTTTAAAAATATTTTACGTGTCTATCCAAACTCAAGTTCCTCTTTTCAGAGCACATTGAGTTTAATGGGAGATGAAAGAGAAGAATTTCTTTCTTTTTTTAGGTTTGTTAGTCCTTGTTCTATGGTTGGCCTCATTAGGATGCTCCAACTTGACGGGGAGGTTGAAAGGTTAATAGTTGAATAAGGCCCATAAGACTCATTCACAAGTCCAAGTAACAAGGCCCTTGTTCTATGCTCGACCTCATTAAGATGCTCCAGCTTGAGGGGGAGTGTTGAAAGGTTAATAGTTTAATAAGGCCCATTGGGCCCAAGTCCATGTAATAAGGCCCATAAGGCTCATTCACAAGTCTAGGTAATAAGGCCCACAAAGCCCATTCACGTTTTTACTATTATAAATAAGAGTATAGGGCTAAGGTTTCAATACACCCTAAGCATCTCAAGTCCTTGCTATCAATCTTTCCTTTGTCTCGCTCTCATTATTGCTCTCGTCCATCTTTCTTCTTCTTCTCGTTGTAGCTTCTCATAGACCCTTAAGATTAGTACCATGTACCTATTTAACAGGGATGAATAGAGACAAGCGCTAGAACTAGATGGAATCACAATGGCTTTCTTTCAAGATTGTTGGTGCATCATTAGGGGACACATCATGGAGTTATTTATTCCATCAAAGATCCAAAATGAGTAGGGGTCTAAATTCTACTTTCATCACTCTCATCCCAAGGATCGATGATGCTATGGAAATTATGGATTTGAGGCCCATTAGCTTGGTGAGTGGATGTTGTAAATTCCTTGCAAAGGGGTTATCAAGGAGGCTAAATGAAGTAATGACTTTTGTGATTTCACAATTTCAAGGAGGATTTATCAAGCACAGACAAATATTAGATGGTGTATTCGTCGCCAATGAATTTATGGACTCAAAAGAAAAAAGTGGAGGTGTAGCATGCAAATTGACATGGGGAAAGCATATCATCATGTTGACTGGGATTTCCTAGCATATGCCATGCGAAGGATGGTTTTGGAAGAAAATGGATTGGGTGGATGATTGAATGTTTGTCATCAGCTTCCCTTTTGATCCTAGTGAATGGATCTTTTGTTGGCTTTTCTACGAGTTCTATGGGGCTTCATTAAGGGAATCCTTTGTCTCTGTAACTATTTTTCAAGTGTGGTAGAAGGTTTAAGCTTCCTTATTTCAAGAGCCAAGGAGATAGGATTTATTAGGGGCTTTAGAGGGGGAAACCCAGAGTTGCAGATATTGCATCTTAAGCTTGCAGATGATACACTTATACTATGTGAGGCATCCGCATAACTAGTGTATGACTTGAAAAGCATTTTAAGATGCTACGAAGTTTTGGGACTTTCGGGTTAACCTAAGAAAAATTGCATTGGCAAGGGTCGGAATAGAGGAGGAAAGATCTAAAGAGACAGCAAAAAGGTTGGGATGTAGATGGGTGGACCTTCCATGCACCTATTTGGGTCTTCCTCTAGGTGGGAAGCCGAACATAGCAGAATTTTGGAATCTAGTTATAAAAAGAATAGAGAAGAAACTAGCTGGATGGAAAGGATTTACCTCTCATTAGGGGGTAGAATTACCCTAATAAAGGCAGCCCTCTCAAATTTACCAGTATACTACATGTCTCTATTTAAGATTCATACAGTGGTGGCATCCAAAATAGAGAAGCTTCAAAGATACTTTTTGTCGGAGGGGAAGGAGGAAGGAAGAAAGTTCCATCTTGAAAAGTGGGAAGATGTTCAAAAGCTAGTAAGAGAAGGCGGCCTAGGAATAGTAAATGTAAGAGTGAAAAGTTGAGCGTTATTGAGTAAATGGTGGTGGAGATTTGGAGAAGAAGTGGAAGTGCTATGGTGGAAAGTAATAAAAGGAAAATATGGGTTCTCGAATGGGGGCAGGTTTCCTGATGGGGACATCACGCGCACACGCACGCCCCCTACGTAGTACGCAAGGAGGAGGAGGGCCCCACGATCGATCTGGATTGATGACGACGTCCAGAGAGGGCCTCCTAGTTAGAGGATTGTGTTTTGGTTCCTTGGAGTGGACCCGATCGGCATGTGAATCCCACCATGGGTTCTCATGATCGTGGCCCACTATTCTAAATAATCTAGTACTTTGGGTTTTGCTTATTATTGTTATTAGGCATATCATGGACGGTTTAGATTGCTTTGATTAGTTGTTATTTTTTATTACTTCGTCTCCAAGTAATAGGTTGCGCACATGGCGCGAGTTTTGGGGTATAGGGTTTTATTATAAATAGGCACCCCTTGTAGTCTTTTTTTCTTAATGAAGATTAATAAAATTGCTGCTTTTTTCTGCTCCTTTAAATTTCTGAGTCGTGGAGATTCAATTGGGTGCGAAACCCTCCCTTCCTCGAAGGGCTGACTACCGTGGTGCGAAGCCACACCTATCTCGATTCACCCCCACCTTCTTTCATCCATATTTCTCTTCTCCTACAAGCATTCCATCTGCAAATCCATCAATATTCGCAGGCTTTTTTCTCTCTACAGCAGATTTTCAGAATCTGGCCCTGCAGGAGGGCTGAAACTTCGACGTAGCACCACGCACAAATCATGCATCGGATCGAGTTGAGATTTGGGGGTTTTGGAGTTCATCCCTGGCCGACCAGGGCCAAGGTGACTTTTTTCTGAATAGTGGGCCTCACACACGTGCAGCCGGGTCACACGCACGTGCGCTTGGGCCATTGCTACTGTCCACATGTACGGTACTTCTCTGGTTCATCTCTCATCTCTTTCACTCCTCTTTCACCTAAAATCCCTAAACCTAACCCTAAATTATTCAAATCCCCAATTTTATGCCCTTTCTTCAACCTTAGGGTTCCCCAAATTAAAATTTCTGAATCCTTTGGATTGGGAGAATTATTTCTGTGTATGTGTGGATGAATTTATCCTCCTTTGATTCTTGTTTGGTCTATAATTTTGATTGATCCGGCCCTAGCATGTGTAGGTCTGGATCCGCATAAAATTTCCCTTGATTGAGAGCGTTTGAACTTTTGTGTGGGATGTGGAATTTTGTGTAATTGTTTCTGAACTAGTGTGATCTAAAGCCTGAAAATCTTGCACATCATACTTGAATTTCATGTCCTGCATCATTTCCAGGTATGGAGAGTAAATCGAGAGGTTCACAAATATTGAGAGATATTAGCAAATTGGGAAAATGGATTGGAATTCTAAGTAGAGATATCTCCAACTTGGTAGGGATGAAATTTAGTAAGGGGATTCATTTTGTGGTTGGGAAGGCGGATAAAATTCGTTTATGGAAGGATTCTTGGTTAGGACATGTCCCATTAGAATCATCCCATCAATGCCTCTATGAACTTGCTATCAACAAAGAGGCAAAAGTGCAAAATTGTTACAATATAGTGAGGGGAAGGGTTGTGTGGAACATGAATGTTAGGGGAACACTATCCGAGAAAGAAACTGAAGCATTAGCAAAACTGTTAAATAATCTCACTGGAGTAAAGATCAGGCAATCAGAGGAGGACAGAAAAACATGGAAAGGGGCAGCTAATGGAAAATTCTCGATGAAGTCCTTTTCAGCTCTAATGTCAAGTGAGACAGCAAATCCAGCTTGTGTTAAGGTTTGGGATGCCCTAGTTCCCCCTATAGTCAAGACATTAGCATGGGTAGCAAAGCAACGGCAAATAAGATACTCACAGTCAACAATCTAAACAAGAGGAATATACCGTTACCAAATAGATGCGTCATGCGCAAAGCGAATGAGGAATCAGTCAACCGATTATTTGTCCATTCCCGGTTACAAGGGAAGTATGGATTATTTTTTTCCCCTATCTTGCTTTAGGATTGATCGGTGCTTCAGTAAGTCGATAGGAAGTATAATGGACGAATGGAGCAACAGCCCATTCACTAACTGTAAAGAGATATTTTGAAGGATGTGCCTCTTTGGGATACTTCACTATGGAGGATGTGGAAGGAAAGAAATGTAGGGATATTTGAGGGTACAGACACTCCAGTGGATGTGTTGAAGAAAAGAGTCCTACATATGGTTATAAATTGGGTTCTAGCGAGAAAGGAGTTCCCGGAATGCTCAAAGTTGGAGATACTTGGCAATTGGAAAATAAGTAATCTGAATCTTTTTGTATTTTTGGTTGTATCATGGAAGTGACAAGAGGGTCACTAGATTGGGGTCTTAATTCATGTATCATATTGCAAAGCATATCAACAAACCCATCAATTCCCGTCCGGTTAGGAGTGAGTTGGTACTAGTTGAAGGATCTAAAAGGATAAGAGGAATGCCAAACAAGACATGGATGGAGGTAGTAAGAAAAGACTTGATGACCTGTGGTCTAAGTGAAGGTATGGCCCTTGATAGAGTGGAATCGCGGAACATGATTCATGTAGCTGACCCCAATTAATTGGTATAAGGTTTACACAATGATGATGGTGATGTTTAGGGAGAAAAATGTGTCCCTTTGAGTTAGCACATCAACCGGGTATCCTCTACCGTAAGTGGTTGTGTTGTTAATGGTCAGTTGTATTTCGTAAGATTGGGTTCAGGAAGTTTAATTTGATTGATTTTACTTCCAGAGATCGATCCATATAGGGAGAGGGGGAGGGATTTGATTGATTTTACTACCAGAGATCGATCGAGATAGAGAAAGAGAGGGAGGGAGGCCTTCTTCTCTCTCTCTCTCTCTCTCTCTCTCTCTCTCTCTATTTAGGCACGTTTACTGTGGCTTTTCCCCCTCTTGGCTTCTGCTTACAATTGTATGCGCATTTGTTGTTGGTATCGTTATTAGTCATGTAATAATATCTCGTTGACTGATGGCATGCTCTAGAAATGTTTATTTTCCTTATTGCTACCATGTTCGGCACCTAAATATATGATGCGGACACCAGACCATTCAAAGTATATCAACGCTGGAGGTGTGCGTTACCCGTGTCAATGCGGTTAAATGACGGGTATGGGTCGGGTCTCTAGAAGTTGAAGACCTTACACATGTGTTCGTGACATGTGTAAGTTGCTTGAAGGAGATATTTGGACCGTTGGATTGCGACGATGGTGTGATCGGACCGTTTGATCATCGTGGCCCACTTTCATTGCTCTATCATTGGGGCCCATTGGGCATCTTGGATTTGAGTTTATGTTATGAATATTTTATTTATTTTAGTTTTGAGACAATGTGCATACAATTTTTTGTTCAAATTTCTTTTTTTTCAAACTTTTTTTGTAGGGGTATTTTGGTCATTTAGTGTAATTACGAATTTATAAGGGTGTTTTACCCTAAACCTAAGAATGCTATGTTATGTTTATGAAAGGAAAGAGAGCTTTTCTTCTTCAAGACCAGACGATCCCGTCTTCGACTTCCAGTGATTGGAAGAGGGCATGAGGCCTAGAGAAGTGATTTCTCATCTTCTTCTTTTCTCTCCTTCTTTCTTTTTTCAAGGTACTCTATTCTTTAAACATTTTTTCTTCATTTTCTTCTAAATTC
This sequence comes from Magnolia officinalis, assembly GCA_021015155.1. Lineage (NCBI taxonomy): Eukaryota > Viridiplantae > Streptophyta > Magnoliopsida > Magnoliales > Magnoliaceae > Magnolia > Magnolia officinalis. The sequence goes on along the minus strand of JAJHSJ010000005.1, from coordinate 97,085,677 downwards.
TCTAGATCTAGAAGCCGATCCCTTTTCTTTTCAACCCAAATATTTAGATCTTGGAAGATTTTCATCCTCACATTTACATATTTTGATCTTCTTCAAATCCCCTCACTTGAGGCCTTAGATTTGAAGAACCATCAATTTTTATTTTTTTATTTTTTATTTCTTCTGAATTTTCCAGATTTCCCAATCCAGAAAATTCCTATTTCTTCGATTAGAAAATTCACTTAGATCGTTAGACGAACCTATTACAAGACGAAAGTCATATATTTCGCCGGATCCGACTAAATTCAAATTTTAAGGTTCAATACAACATGTTTGTGATGGATGACCATGATCATTGCTGCATTCTCCTTATTTCCTTCGTGTTTATGATGTATAAAGCTGATTTATTTTTTTTTAAATTTTTTTTTTTTTTTTTTTTTTAAATATTTGTTGTTAAAGATTAAATCTGCCACTTTCAAATACCACGTTCATTTAGGGTTGGATTAGGCCATCCTACACCAATATATGGATACATTATAGCGGAAAAATGCAAACTGTCAATATTCAAGGTACAAGTGTGGCCAGACTGATGAATCGGACTCGCCTGATTTTTTACCCAGTTCATTTATACAGTGGGGTCCACATGATGCACGGTTCTATCTCACGCATGTACCAGACTACCAGTTTGGCATGTGTGCATGCTTGTAGAAGTGCATGTGGGTATAGAAGAACTCTAATAACTAGTTGAATCATCCCGCTAGCCCTTTCTGTGCTTACCTCTTTAGCAAGGAAGCTGCTTGCATTTCCAAGATTGATTATGGTTTAACCTGTGTTATGCATGTTGAGTGACTTGTTTGTAGCCTATCAAAGAATTTTGAATACTTTATTTTGGGAAGGATAAGTTAGATTTTCCTTCTCTAACCTGTGTTATGCATGTCAAGTGACTTATTTGTAGCCTATCAAAGAATTTTGAATACTTTATTTTGAAATGGATAAGTTAGATTTTTCCTTCTCTTTTCTTTCTTAAAATAATGAGTTGCAGTACATTTTCCTATAGGTGATGCTAGGAAACAGTATGGCCAATCACTGCATCGCAGATATGCAATTGACAGGAAAACATCTCCTTCATGGAAGGACATGCTAGAGTTGTCGTCAAGTTCAACAAGGACTGATTTCCAAGAGAAGTCAGATACATTGACCCGGGGCATTCCAGAATCTTCCACAAGCAGAATGCTCAACTTTGAAGCAGGTTCTCATGCCAAGGATATGAGATTGCATGAAAATGTGAGATTTGAAAGTTCTTATTTCTATTGTTTCTTGTTGATAATCCTACTGTGATACACTTTTAGCTCAAATAAATGAGAGTACTTGAACTCGTTGGCATTGTTGTAACTTGTATGCAGGTCCTGCCCAACATTAAATATCTATGCTTCTGAATGTTTTCATCATATGCAAATGACACTTTACACGCAGTTTTTGATGCATGGTGTGGAATGTGTCAAACTAACAACACTCTCTTTGGAAAACCCCAATTCATCTTTTCTTTATTGTCTTTGGTAAACTCGTTATACTATTTATATTGTACTAGTGTGTTTATATTTATCTAGATATGTATTCCTCTATTTTGCGCTTTCATAAGAAATTATTCATAATGTCTTTTTATCATATAATTGTATGGACGTGTTAGCATGCTGGGCTACCTAGGGTCCCCGTATCTAACCTGAAGTCCATGTCTGATGGTGGCACATGAGGGGCTGTCCATGGGTGGGCTGGCCCATGGGGCTTTCGGGCTTGGCACTTTGGCCGCTTGGTTTGTGTCTAGAATCCTATCAGCCGGCCCGTGTCATCCCACCCTTTTAGAGTTTTCAAAGGAATTTTTGTAATATATTTCACTTATAAGCGATATGCTCCACATATTTCGTTCCTTTGTAAATGTATAGCCAAACTTCATATTAGCTTGATTTTGGGCCATGGTAGGTGTTAGAGTTATGTGTTTCCTTCAAAGCCAATTTGATTCCTTTGATTGTTTTGATAATTGGAACTTGGCCATTGGTGACCTCTTTTGGTGAATGGAACAGGGTCATAAGTGACTCACTTTTCTATGCACCTTTTTTTTTTTTTTTCTTTTTGAAGCGGGGCTTATGCTGATGAAGTGTATGAAACAATCAACTTTTTCTGTTTCATGGCCAAGATTGCCAAGGATTCTATGTGCCTTATTGTTAATTGTGATTGGAAATTTGGACAAATTAATGGCTTAGAAGGATTTCTTTTGAACTTTCTTTTTGCCTTTGGGGAAATAATGCAGTGGACATAAGCACCCAAATGGGCTAGTGGAGAGTTGGCGTTCCATGTTCTTGAGTATCTGAAATTCTTCGTGACCATCTTAGAAGGGTCAGGCAACCCATGATTAGTTTATCGTCATCGTGTGTTATATGAATCAATGACAAGTCGGGGTGGATTTATCTCCACCATCAAGCATCTAGTTGTTGTCAGTGTTCAAAAGTGTTCAAATTATCTCCGATATTATCTTTATCTCTAGCTCAGCGATACCGATAACACTGGTGGCGATATCGATAATACTGTTAGTATAAAAAATTCCAGGTATTAGCAAATATATCGCCAACGTATCAATATCGCTAATGTAATCGTCAATATTTTCAACTATAATGTAATCGTCAATATTTTCAACTATGTAAATTCAAGGGGTCGCTTGTATTACCAATGCATCAATATCGCCAATGTATCGCCAATATTTTTGACTATGTAAATTCTAGGTAATGCTTGCATCATAAGTGTATCGATGATATTTCAATAATATCGCCAATGTATTGATATCATCAAAATTTTTATTTCAATTTTTTTTCATGGGCACATGGTTGTATGTAGTGTTCAATTTGTCATTGATAATATTAATAATATCTTGATATTATCGATATCGCAACATATGAGATATTGAAACCACAATCTTTCATTTCCGTTCCAATTGTTGATGATTTCTTAGTGAAATATCATGTGTTGTTGATATTTTGCAATATCGATGGATGGAAGGTTGGATGGTTAAATAGGCTGGAGGGGATAGTTTGACTGATTTCTTACAACAACACATGCTTTTAAGGCCCATTAAATGGAAACTTATTATGTATTCATTCTTTTTGTAACTTTTTTATTTCTAAATGTGCAAATATGTACATTTTAGCATCTCTTGAAGTTTCACTGAAAAATCCACCGTTTTTCCTATGTTTCCCGCATTTCCGGTTATCAGCGATATTATCGGCGATATCGATATTGTTTTCGTATCCCTGGCCAGCGAAACTTGTAGTGATACTGATACTTCAAACACTGGTTGTTGTTGCCCTTTACGGATGGGAGTATGGATGTTTATTTGTCCATTGGGATAGTTCTACATTCGATTGGATATCTATATTGGTATGGATCATGTCAAGTCTCGTAACCAAGTGATGCAGGACATGGAATTCAAATATGATATGCAAGATATTCAAGCTTTAGATCACGTTAGTTCAGAAACAATTACACAAAATTCTATATCCCACACAAAAGTTCAAGCATTCAATCAAGGGGAATCTATGCAGGCCCAAGCCTACACAAGCTAGGGTTGGATCGATCAAAATTATAGACCAAACAATAATCAAAGGAGGGTAAATTCATCCACACATGCACAGAAATAATTCCCCAATGCAAGGGTTCACAGATTTCAATTCGGGGAACCCTAAGGTTGAAGAAATGGCATAAAATTGAAGATTTGAGTAATTTGGGGTTAGGGTTATGGATTTAGGGTAAAAAAGGGGGTGAAAGAGAGGAGAGACGAACCAGAGAAGCGTCACACATGTGGACAGTGGCGAAGGCCCGGCCGCACGTGCGCTGGAGGTGTCCTGCACGTGTGTGGGGCCCACAAATCAGAAAACAACCAGCTTGGCCCTGATCAGCCAGGGTGGGCCACAAAACCTCCAAATTTTAGCCTGATCCGATGCACGGTCTGCGCGTGTTGCTCCGCCGAAGTTTCAGCCCTCCTGCAGGGCCGGATTCTGGAAATCTATTGTAGAGAGAAAAACGGCTGCAATAGAGGATGGATTTGAAGCGTAGATGATTGTAGGAAAAGTGAAATATGAATGGTAGAAAGTGGGGGTGAATCGGGATAGGCATGGCTTCACACCACGGTAGTCAACCCTTCGAGGAAGGGAGGGTTTCACACTCAATTGAATCTCTACAACTCAGAAATTTAGAGGAGCAGAAAAACACATAAATTTTATTAATCTTCAATGAGAGAAAAAACCTACAAGGGGTGCCTATTTATAAGAAAGCCCTATACCCCAAAACTCGCGCCATGTGCACGACCTATTACTTGGAGAAGAAGTAATAAAAAATAACAACTAATTATAGCAATCTAGACCGTCCATGATATTCCTAATTACAATAATAAGTAAAACCCAAAGTACTAGATTAATTAGAATAGTGGGCCACGATCATGAGAACCCATGTTGGGATTTACATGACTATCGGGCCCACTCCAACGAACCAAAACGTAGTCCTCTAACTAGGAGGCCATCCCTGGACGTCGTCATCGATACAGATTGATGGTGGGGCCCTCCTCCTCCTTGCGTACTTGTGTAAGGGGGGGCGTGCGTGTGTGCGTGATGTCCCCATCACCAAGAGTACCCATCATGTTTGGATTGGATTGACTTGATCATGCACTAGCTTAGACTTCTCCTTAGGCCCGAGATTGCAAAGGGACTTCAGGGGGTCTTAATATGGGGCTTTGATATACCTTTTGATACTAATTAATGGCTGACACAATTGATATTAGGTTCTCATGTTAAGATTTGACACCCCGTCACTGCGGTCACATGTGGGCGGGCACACATGTGGGCGGGCCCCAAGATGGCTGGCAGGCTACTGTGCACACAGTGAAGGTGAAGCTTTGTCCCACATCGGAAGTGCCGTCTGAAGTTGTGGTGGTTATATATATGTAGAGTTGTCACCCTATACTGTATGAGGCCTTTTGGGGCGACCCCAAGAACAAAACCGTGCGGGCTATACCCAGAGCGGACAATATCATACAGTATGGGCGTGGGCTGTTACAAATGGTATCAGAGCCGAGGACGGCTCTGCCCTCGGTGGGGGATATTGTGACACCCCGTCACTGCGGTCACATGTGGGCGGGCACACGTGGGCGGGCCCCAAGATGGTTGGCAGGCTACTGTGTGGCTGGTAGGCTACTGTGCACACAGTGAAGGTGAAGCTTTGTCCCACATTGGAAGTGTCGTCTGAAGTTGTGGTGGTTATATGTAGAGTTGTCACCCTATACTGTATGAGGCCTTTTGGGGCGACCCCAAGAACAAAACCGTGCGGGCTGTACCTAGAGCGGACAATATCATACAGTGTGGGCGTGGGCTGTTACATAAGCGAGGCCTAATGTACTTCAAAAAGGAATCTACTTATCACCTAGGACTAAGTTTAGTGGCTAGATCTTGCCTTTTGATGCTCCATTAAGCTTAAAATAGCTAGCTAGCATCATCATATGTTTTCAAGTGGTTTTTAGGTATTTTTAATCGTTGGATCATTTATTTTTATCAAAGATTTGTTTCTATCAAATTTGATGAAAATCCAACTATTAGAACTTTTGATATCCAATTTAAAACCTTTTGTTGGGTTTTTAAAGGCTTGGATTGGACGCCACACTCAATGTTTTCAATATCTTGTGATATCACCAATATATCTGTTCTCCTAGCTAGGTGATATGAAACCCGGCTTTAATTTACATTTTTCATAGTATTGTGCAATATATCACATGATATCGCGATATATCGTGGATGTCATGATATCATGCGATATATCATATATCGATACCAAGTGCGATATTGGAAGGGAAAGAAGAAGCCGGCATGGTTTTGTCTGGAAAATCGTTTTCTCGCTATATATATATATATATATATATATATATATATATATTCCTAACACATTGTAAGGTGATTTTGACCAGTCCACTCTAGTTTGTTGGAATAAAATCTTTGAAATTTCTCTAAAATCATAATCAGAAGCTTCTTGGGGCCAGATTCTAAAAGGTGCGTATTTTTTAGTTTTGGTTCTTTTTCTTCTTCTTTTTTTTTTTTTTCATTTTTATATATTGTAAATAGTGTTAACTGGTAAGAAATCCATGATTCTTCATGTTTTGCATAAAAATTACGGATTTGGAGCTTCAATTTCAAATTTTGGGGGAAATGGGCCGAATTGTGAAAAATTGGATAAAAATATTTTTTTTTTCCAATTTTTCCCAAATCAGTTACAATCTTAGTCTCCAAACACAAAACAAACATGTATGCAACCTGATCTACACATTCTTGGCAATTTGGTGATTTTTTGGAAAAAAATATCTTTTTAATTAAAAAAAATGTTATGGAAATACCCGATCCCTGATTTTCAGGGATACCGCTTCAGCAATTCTGATTTTATTATTAGTTGACTACGTTAATTTAGGAATAAAGAGATTCTGGAAAATTCCTGATATCTCTATTAGTTTGTTTCCTATTTTGTAGTTTCCTATATTTGTATTTGGCTAGTTCCTTGATTTTGTGGTAATTAGTATCTTGTTACCGAATATAGTGAAAGGAACTTCTCTTCCTTCCATTATATACAGGCTGTACATTTATCCTTGATGAATAAGAGAATTATTTCTTCTCTAAAAACGACAAATGTTAAAAAAAAAAAAAAAAAAAAAAAATATCTTTGAAATCCACAGGTATATTTCTAGTTTTCTACTTCTTCTTTTGCTTTTGAATGTACTGCTTGTGTTTCCATACATGTCTTCGTACATTTATAAATTTTATGAATTTACTTTGAATATGGTTACATCAATTCAATTAGAAAACTCATAGATTAGGATCCTATAAACGGAAACCTATTATGTGCACTTGTTTTCTGTTATTTTATTATTATCATTATTATTTCTAACTGTGTATTGGTGTCTTTTTCAATAATCCTTGAAGTTTCATTGAAAAATTCGACCAATTTCCCAATGTTTCCCCATGTTTCCTAACAACAGCGATAAATTATGCAATACAACCGATATATCTTGTGTGAGAACCGGTATGTGTCTATATTGCTAGGGTGCAATACATTACGTGATAATGATACAGAAAACATTGATCACAATAAGGTGGAAGGACATAGGTCTATTTGGGTGTATGGAATAGGCGAGATGATGGACTTTTGAAGTTGTAGGGTATTAGCGAAAGTCCATAAGGCGGCAGAGTACTAAAACAGGTGCTCCACTAAAACCTGGAGCTCCTTGTAGATCGATCGTATTCCGAAGGGGAATAGGCACCATGGCTAGATGTCCCGTCTCCCTCTCCCCGGTGACGTCCACAAGTAGCAGAGAGAGAGAGAGAGATTATCATCTCTCATCTCTTCCATTCTTTTAGTGGCCCATCTGATCGACAGCCTGTCTTATTGGTGGCTTTGGTGTTATTCATTTGTTGGGGATAGATCTAGGAGAGACCTTGATTTGTGAAGGAATGGCATTGATCTCTCACATACAGATCTTGCGACGTTAAGGTATGATCAAAACCATTCATATTAGTTTGTTGAAAGTTGTTTATATCTACATGGGAATTCATCGACCGTGCTCAGGCTTAGGCTGGGCATAATCATTTTGGGCTGGGCTTGGGCCTGCCTGTTTTGGCCCGTCAATGGCTCAAGCATGAGTTTTACTTTGCAGACCAGGTGACAGACCTCAGTCCGTTCTGTTGCAGCTCTAGACACTCATGCCTGCAAGTTTGCACATTTGGTGTTTTTGTAATGGAAATGGATTAATAGTGTGAGAACTAAAGTCCTCGTTTTACCATTGGTGGAAGGCATTGGACCACCTGAGAAAGCAATAAAAAATCCCGCATGTTTGTGTACCCCTCTATTTCAGCAACCAATAGGTGTCCATAATAGATGATAACTGTAGTTATTGCGGACTGCTGAACATGTCCTCTATTTATAATAGGTGGACAGGGCTCTATGGCTTTGATCTTAAGCCTATAGACATCATGAATGTAACCAAGTCTCCCCCATTCTAATTCCATTGGATCTCTTTTTAATTCTTCAAAAATAGTTTGCTGGGAAAATGATCTGTACCGTTTTTCCTAACTTCATTTATTCATTGATTGGAAAACTGTTTTTCTTTCTTCAATAAAAGCATTCTGTTTATGATTTTATGTAAACCTCTAGTGGTTCTCCTTTGTTATTGAGTTTAATTTCATACTGATCTGGAATCCTTGCAGGATAGGTCCTTATACTCAACAGAAAAGGTGATGAATTCCGTAAGCGCAGCTCAACAGCCAGAAAATATGTGGCTAAATTATAGAGGAAGTAGTGCAGAAAACAGGGCTAATTGGCATCTAATTTCTGAGAGTGATTTTAGTGTGCAACTTTCGGCAGCTAGAGAATTTCTGTTAGGCTCTGACAATGGCATCATATCATCAACCTCAAGTGGACTGCTTCAAGAAGTTGAAAAATCAACACTTTCTACAAATTCCTCTGGCACAAGCATTGTCGAAGTTGAGTCCGGTGTGGGAATACTCAAAAAGACAAATAGCCTTGATTGGATGGAAACTCGGAATGCGTCCATTGATGAGCATAAGCACACTCCTGATTACTATGAAGGGTGGTTGGACAAAGAAAGTAATCTCGGAACTTCCCTTGGAATCAACTCAAGCTTAACTGTTGCACAAGTACAGCAGTTCAGCATTCGTGAAATTTCTCCAGAATGGGCATATTCAGACGAAGTCACAAAGGTATGTTCAATGAAGCTGTGTGGCACATTAAAGATGTTGTTTTCACTATTAATGGGATCTTCTCAAGTCATGGTAAAGGCAATCTTTCTGGATACTATTTCAAATCAACTGCTTAAAATGATGCATGTTGTGTGTGTGCACGGCTTGGATCTAGTGCACGTGTGGAGAGACGTGTGAACTTACTTATGCTCTCAACAATGATTCTACATTCCTCTTGCTGTATTTTGATGGTTCTTGGTGTCTCCATTGCTCAAATATGATGGTTTGCGAAAGATCTGGAATATTGCTCTACAAGACTACAACTTGGTTAAATTGATTTGTTAGCCAAGGCTATTTAGACATTCCTATCCTTGGAGATATAGATGCCTCGTTTTTACTGATTTTCTTGTAGTACTTTACAAGTATAAAACACGTGGCTCATACTTTGACATTCAAAAGGATAGTTGTTTCACATGTATTTGTATCTGCACACTAATCAATACAATCATACATGTATGCATGCTTTTGGGGGGGAGAACATGCAACACATTAATGCCTATTGCTGGAGGATTTGCTGTTTGCCATTTCTTATTTGGAATTGATTGGGGTAACACGTGTAAGGGAATGTATGGATAGAATGGTTACCTTCCATTGATTTCATTTCTACTTAATAAGGCTGCATTTGGTTGTTCAGTCAAATTGAATTGTAATCCTCAAATCTGTTAAGACTAAATAACAAAGTGTGGCTAGCCTCATCACGTTCATGGTAAGGGACTGGTTCCCAAGTCGCAATTGCTGATACTTCAAGTCCAACTAGAAATGCATGGAATTGCATTTGGTTGTCATTATTAATTGGAATAGTGCTGCCCCGCTGTGCTCATTTCTTCTATAATGAATTGCAACCAGTTCAACCTACCATCCAAAGACACCCTAAACATACAAAACCCACCAACCTTACATAGACCTAGGTTTAACCCTTCTTTTTTTTTTTTGCCGGGGGGGGGGGGGGGGGGGGGGGGAGATTAGGATGGAATTTATTGAGAAAATGAGGGAAAAATTACAACAGAGGGAATCCCCCGTCAACAATGATTGGAGGTGAATTCCCTGCTTAAACCATTGACTATAATGTTTCCTTTCCTCCTAGAATCTCCTAATTTCCATCACTTCCTTCACCCATCTTGCCAACCTCCAGGGAAAATTGTTGCTGGAGGATGCCCACTTCATGACATTTTTGGAATCCCCCTCAATGACTGTAGGAGCCACAACTAGACATTTAAGCTCCTTCATCCCCACACATAAGGCCCTTATCTCAGTGTCATTGGATTCGGCGGTTCCAATCGCTATTAGATTTTCTTGTTTTGGCGGGCCTACACAAATAAATGGTTTGAATTGAGGACCAGATTTTCTGTTATATCTATGGGAATTGGCATGCCGGTGGGCCCCACATAGGATGTGATCGTATCTAATTACAATAGGGCTGACAACGTATCTCTTCTTATCGTGTGCAAGGGAATCCCAGGAGGGAGGGAACACAGATCGATGCACAGAGGACTTCAATCAAAAGTTTAATAATTGGTCCCACAAAAACACGACGAGGTTCAATCGGGGACATTCGATCATATTTGGTGGCTGGTGTTGGGATTTTCAAATCCCTCCATCCATGCCTAACCCAAGCAGCTTCCAAGAAAATTTTGTATTTACCATTTCTATTTTATGTGCAAGTTAATATAGCACTTAAAAGTATTTTCTGTGGAAATGTATCTTTGTTAGTGTTGGGATTTTCAATTCAAAAGCTCTCAATGCAGGTTATTATCACTGGAGATTTTCTATGCGATCCTTCAGAGAGTGCATGGGCATGCATGTTTGGTGACGTTGAAGTTCCAGTAGAAATCATTCAGGCTGGCGTCCTTCGCTGCCTGGTACCTCAACATGCTGCTGGAAAGGTCACTTTATGCATCACAGCTGGCAATAGGGAATCCTGCAGTGAGGTCAGGGAATTTGAGTATCATTCAAAGCCAAAGATGCCCACATCAAGCTCTGACGTCAATGAAAACGATGCAACTAATAAGAGTACGGAAGAAGTGCTGTTGCTTGTAAGTTTTGCAGAGATACTACTACCTGTTCAGAATGAGGATAGTGTCAGACTGGAAACTGAACAGTCGAGAAAACCGAAAATAGCTGATGATACCTGGGGACTAATTAAGGAGGCACTCTCAGTAGGCAGCGAGACCCCAACCGGTATTTTGGACTGGGTTTTGCAAGAACTTTTGAAGGATAAGCTGCAGCAGTGGCTATTGTCCAAATGCCATGGAGGTGAAGTCGCGGGCTGTCCCTTGTCCAAGCAAGAGCAAGGCATAATTCACATGATAGCTGGCTTGGGCTATGAGTGGGCCTTAAATTCAGTCCTTAATTGTGGTGTTGGTATCAATTTCCGGGATGCAAACGGGTGGACTGCCCTTCACTGGGCCGCACGTTTTGGAAGGTAATTGAATATTTATCTTGGGCTTCACTATCAAATGTTCTTCTGGGCATTAGCATTGAATTTTATGTGATTTTTCAATGCTTGGAAGAGATTTTTTTTTTTTTTTTGCAAAAGTTGCGACAAGGCTATATGATGATGGCTCCTGTCTATTGCTATGATGATGATAACTTGCAAAAGATGTGTTCTGATACAGCTCGTGGAATTGATAGATATGTGTGATGGCTACTCGCAAGTGAAATCCTACTCTCGTGCATGCGAAATCGAAGCTGTTCATATGGTTAACCCCATTGTCTATGTGCCATGGCCTAAAAATCAGGCCAGTCCAGCCATCAAATGGGCCGTAAATGCATGAAAAACATGGATGGTCACAAAATAGAAGAATAGTGGATCTTGCACAAATGCCACATTGCGATGTAGGATTCCAAATCCTATTCGCCAGTAGCCATAAAGGGTGCAACTCAGGTGGGTTGGGTCGGGTTGAGGGCGAACCAAGCCCAATCCAATCTCAAGAGGATGCAACCTGCAACCCTACCTGACCCGAATTCCAACCCGAACCAACCCAAATTCATCTATACTCAACCCTTAAGCAACCCAACCTAATCCAAATACATGTGATTGTTCCCAACCTGACTTAACTTGATGTGAATTTGCTCAATCTGAATCCGAGGACCCCAACCCCACCCAAGGATACTAGAGGTTGACTCAAACCTGAGTGGCATCCCTAGTAGCCATAGTAAGGCTATTTGGATTTTATTTTATTTTTTCCTTTTTCTTTTCTTTTATGGTATAGATTCCAGAATACTGATGGACAATGTTGTCTGTTCAACAGGGAAAAGATGGTTGCTGCGCTTTTAGCTGCTGGTGCATCACCTGGGGTGGTAACAGATCCCACTGCACAAGACCCAGCAGGTAAAAGCCCTGCTTCCATTGCTGCCGCCAGTGGCCACAAAGGACTCGCAGGTTATTTGTCAGAGGTGGCACTAACAAGCCATCTTTATTCACTCAAATTGGAGGAAAATGAGATTTCTAAAGGCTCTGCTGCCTTGGAGGCTGAAAGAACTGTGGAAAGCATTGCTGATAGGAGCGTACAAATGCCCAGTGATGCGATTGAGGATCAGCTCTCGCTCCAAGATTCATTGGCTGCTGTTCGAAATGCGGCTCAGGCTGCAGCTCGTATACAATCAGCTTTCCGTGCCCATTCTTTCAGAAGGCGGCAACAGAGTGCTGCTGCAACTTGTGATGAGTATGGTATGACACCAGATGATATTCAGGGGCTTTTGGCTGCATCAAAGTTCCGTAGCCTTCGTGATCATAAGTTAAATACAGCAGCTCTGTCTATCCAAAAGAAATATCGGGGATGGAAAGGGCGGAAAGATTTTCTCACCTTGCGCCAAAATGTAGTGAAGATACAGGTAATTTGGCTTTCATGTACGTACACCACACATTCATATAACAGTGTGGGATTATAAAATAGTGCATAGGATTCTTTACATGAGGGGCCCATGGGCCTCAGATGATCACAGCCACTGATCCGATGGGCCTCTCCCAGAAGGGAAGACTCTAAACATTTGATTGGGGCCATCAGATCAACAATCTGGATGGCCCTCCTATGGGCACCACAAACACTGAATTGTTTCTAGTCCAAATGAAGGCTGAATTTTCTTTGTTTTATTGTTATTTTTTTTTACAGGCTCATGTGCGAGGTCATCAGGTTAGAAAGAAGTATAACGAATTTTTGTGGACGGTTGGTGTTCTAGAGAAGGTTGTGCTGAGATGGCGTAGGAAAGGAGTTGGTTTGCGAGGATTCCGGGCCGAATCGGAGTCCATTGACGAAGGTGAAGATGATGACATCCTCAAGGTCTTTAGAAAACAGAAGGTGGATGCAGCTATCGATGAAGCTGTTTCGAGGGTGCTTTCTGTGGTCGAATCTCCCAAGGCACGGCAGCAATACCGCCGCATGCTCGAAAGCTACCGGAAAGCTAAGGTAACGACTTGTGATAAATATGCCAAACCACAAATAAATCTATAGCGAAAGGGGAAATCTAAGTTGAGCGCCATGCGCCAATTTCTTTACCAAACAGAACTTGTGTAATGGTCCATGATCTGGACCTGTCATCAGCTAGGTCCCATAATGGGTCAGTCACAGAAGAAAATTTTCATGGACTGGATGATCTTGACTGTCTGATTGTTGGCCTAGAAATGGACTAGAGGATAGAATAGGGTAACGTTGATTATTGACCAAAAAAAAAGGTCCACCAATTGAGTGTGCAGGATCATCTTTGTAGACAGTGTTTGATCCCTGGAAGGACCCACCTGATGAACAGTTCAAGATAAGGGACCCATTGTTCCACCTGTCCAATTTGAATACAGCACACCAGGTAATGCATTTGGTGTGTTGTGTTTGTCTGGAGTTTACCATAGGTAAATTCCTAGTCTCCAACTTTGTCCATTATGGTGGTATAGAACTTGGGCCTTCAAATGTACTGTTTACAGCTGCAAAATGACCAGCAGGCACTAAGAAGAGCTTGCAATTTTTTAAGGTGTCTGGGGCACGTTCTCATTCCTTTGTAGAACTCAAATGTTCAGGAAACATGTGGGCCTTGCAGACCACAACTGTCTTTAGTCATCATCTAGCTGCAACTGAGGGCATTGCTCCTCTTTTCTTTGTTCTTTTCTTTTTTTCTATTTCCAAACGTGGTAGTCTGGCCGCTGGATGAAATAAAAAAAACAAATTTTCTTCTATTGCCCAATGTATTTCAAGCGAGTTTTTTTTTTTTTTTTTTTAACTTTCTTTTCTTTCTTTTCTTTTTTACTTTTTTCCTTCACCGTGTGTGCACCCTTACTTCGGGTGCTTTAGTGCATGGCCAAATGGAAATTGATACCTTTACAAAGGTGTTCTATTTTCCATCCATATTCAATGTTGGACTAAAATTGAAAACTCTATTTTTGTGGCTTTTGGAGGGAATTCCATAAATTTATTTACAAACAGGAAGCTTTTATGGAAATACTGAATTTTAACCCCTTTTGATAGATGACCTCCGAAAGCAGCTTTTGATTGTGAAAACTCCCAACAGTTCACACATGGCATCACATCTGTTGGAAGGATTTTTTCACATTCATAATATTCAATTGTGAGCTGTGGATGATGATTTTTTCTGTGCAATGTTGAATCGTTGATCTTTTGGCATGTCAATCACAATAGAGAAGAGCTTGTGCATCAGGATGACCTCCTCTTTAACCCTTTCTACAGGCTGAACAAAGCAGCAGTGGTGAGACAGCATCGTATTCTCAAGACTGCTACAACATGGAGAACTACGATGACCAAGACATGTATCATTTCGCATAGGTGGAACCTTGGGTTATTGCGGAAGATGGATCATATGATATGTGGCCCTAGTCTCTGCATTATTAAGCATAGGTTTTCAGTTCTGACAAGTGGGCCCCACGGTTCAGTACTCTAGAACACAAAATCTGTTTGTATCCCGTCTTTTATGGACCATGCTTTAAAAATTTCCTGCATAGGATAATCTTAACCTTTCAGTACGAATACATGGTTAAATACGACAATGGTCCACATTCTACTTAGTAAGGTCCTAATAGTGGTCCATATCTTCCTATATGGGAAATCTTTTGCAGCATGCTCCATCGATCATGGGACTCAAAAACCAATGGTCTAGATTACCCAACCATGGGCCCCAATTGTCAGAATAGAAAAAAAAAAAATTACCTGTGTATACCATGTGAAGATGCGGCGGGCCACCAAGCTTTGGGATTTCACCAGTGCCGTGTGAGATCTACTTGTTATATAGGTAAATTTATTTATCGCAGCTACATGTATATATATTGCCTTGGTAGGATATCTAATGTCTTTTGTTGCCTAGTGTGGGTGATTGAGTCAATGTAACTGATATTCCTGTTCTTTGTAGTTGTCACACGAAAAAAAACGGGCTTGTTTTGTGTAGATATTGTTAATGAAAATAACTATAGTCCATTCATCAGGTGGGCCACAATTTTAGTAGTCGAACAGGAAAAAAAAAAAAAACTTTCAGCCGAGTTTTTTCAGTTGTTTCTTTGCTCAGAAACGGTGGCCCACCTGATGATGATTCTTGGAGGAGAGCATTGGCGTGGTGGTACCAATCTAATGAATGGATTGGATCTCATGGCAGTGTCCAATGCTGATCGGATGTGACGTGTACATGAGCTGCCTTGTACATGCGCGTGGGCTGAGTGAAGCTCACCTGTTACAGTAGCGAACAGCAGTGAGTTGTGGAGGTGCTTGGCCTGCATATATGCCATCTTTACTATTCATATTGTTGATATGGATTCTGGACCGTTCAATCAGCTGACCAACGCCCCAACAATCACTGGGGCGGAATCTTTCAGTGACTGGTCTTATGTTTTGCATTCAACATTTTCTCAAGTGCTAGTGCGCAATAAATAAGGAGAATAGACAACGACAACGATTAGTGGGTTTCCATTTCTGAAAAGTGGGGCCCACCGTTCACTATTTCCGAATATGAATCTGTTCGTGGCCCCCACCTTCAAAATATTCCTTGATGGGACAACTTGAACTTTCAATTTGTGACCTAAAGAGATGCAACAATGGTCCATATTCAATTGAATTAAGGTCCTAATATTGGTCAATATTTTTTCATGCCATGCTCCACCTATCGCTGGACCCAAAAGTTCAATGGTCTAGATTATCCAACCATGGAACCAATTCTCATAATTGAAAGCTTGGTAATACCATGCAAAGAGAAGGCGGGCCGCCGAGCTTTTGATGTCATCTGAGCCGTGTAAGATTTACATGTTATATATATATATATATACAGAGCTTTGGTTTGGTAGGAGTTTCTTTTGTCCCTATTGCTATTTGTGTCGGGTTTGTTGTGAGTGATTTCAATGCAGAGAAATATTTCCGTACTCTGAAGACATTTATTGGATGCCTAAAAATGAAAAATGTGTCCAAGAATCAGAGGATGGGGATTATTTAACAGATCTGACTGCCGCTAGAAGGTTCCACAGAGCAGGCGGTTCAAGTTTAGTTGATATATGCCATCCGTACCATTTCAAAGTGACTGCGCATCAAGCAGCATATGCAGCCAGAGTATCATAAGCAATGCAGACCACAGCTGCATAAGCAAAAAAGGAATCACATGGTCCTGATACCAGGAGGGGAATGCTCCCAGAACTCCTCTATTGAGAGATCCTGCCGTTGAATCTGCGTCTCGCGCTGTTGAGATTTTGATTCTATCAAAACGTGCTAAAATTGATAATAGAGCGACGTTACCTGAGAAACTTTCTCCATGTGTAGGTGCATATACGCTGTTTACACCAGTCGTATTGTTGATCTGGACCGTCCAATTAACTGGGCATAGGCCAAAATCACATCGGGGGAGAATATTTTCAACGAATGCAATTGTTTTTCCATCAACATCTTGCTTCAGAAATGCTAGTGCAAAACACTTGTGGCAATTCGCAACATACTGTAAACGTGTGCAAGATCCAGGTAGAGTTCATAAGGGTATGGACCACCATCGTGCACTTGGTGGAAAGCCGGGCCAGTCTATACTCAATGGACCACATGATACTTGAGAAAGATGGTCAGTTGGTAAAACAGATGAATACATGAAGGGTGGGCCATTTTGTGGCAGGGATAAGCTGAGTGCTGTTACCACCTGATTACTGGTCCGGATCCTCAGAATGAAACCTGTGCACTGCAAATAGCATCTTCATTTCTCTCACCGGATTCGTCCGCATTTCTAATCTCGCTCTGCTTGGACAGTAAATGTTATGATGGCAAAATGACCCAAAAGATCAGAATCATTCCTTAATTATTTTAGCAATGAATGGATGATCCCGATCATCCGATTGGGCTACATGTCCAGTACGGGCTACATGTCCAGTACATCGAGCCGTTCAGGATCAATTCCCACGTCAATAATAACCTATAGTCAAAAAATAAAAAAAAAAAAAAAATGAAAAGAACAGAAGAAACAAATAAAATGTTTTTTTTTTTCTTTTCCATATCTTTGAAACTAAAAATAGATATTTGAGATCATCTCTTACCATCCGTCCAAGCAACTTGAAAGGGTAATGTATGACCATCGACAGAAAAGCTTGAAAAACAGGCACACAAGCCAATCACCAAAAAAACCCTCCAAAATCATGACAGTCTAACAAACAGAAATGCCAAAACGGTCCCTGGTATTCAAACCCAAAATGTCCTCTCTTTTTTTTCTTTTTTTTTAATGTTGGCTGGGTCCCAAACAGTGTCTTCTTAGGCATAGTTGAGCCGAAAGATGTCATTCAACACATAGAAGCTTCCTTGAGGCGTTGGCATCAAGTGGAACATCTGCACAAGCAATCAAAACCAAAAATCAATTGAAAGAACTTCAGCAAGACCAATAATGGAACAAGTTGAAATCACCATAATCTGCTTCTGATCTGGCGCGGATCAGTGCAAGCACTTTGTGGGACCATGCACAACAACTGCAGGACCAAAGATCAGACTGCTTTTATTTTTTAGAAGTTGCTGAGCTTCATTAAGAAGGCGACAAAGGATATAAAGACACAAAACACCCCCAAAGAGCTTAAAAACAGAAATACAAGAAGGCCCTAACACCCACACACCAAAAAAAAAAAAACAGAATCAGGAAAACCCCAAACACCTGCAAAGCATTAACCCCTCTTAGACAAAGCCTCAACCACCCAATCAACACTGAGTGATATTACGGAAGCATCTTCTGTTTCACTCCCCCATGTTGCCCACAGACCAGCAAACAAACACCACCATGAACCTTTTAACTACTCAAGGACAGAAATGCCATGCCAAACCATAAACAAATCTCCTAGATACTGCAGCATAACCCACTGGTCAGGGTCAGGGAGTATAAACGGATAATGAGATCGAGAAGTGAGGTTAACTCCCTTTGTTTCAGGTTAAGGTTAACTCCCTTGGTTCGAAAGTTTAGCAACGGGGCATTTTCTATTACCAGCACAACCAACAATGCAGGTACAAATAGAAGTGCTCTGGTGCAGGATGCAGGTGCTGATTTGAAGAATTTAGTTGGTGGATGTACAGGCATGTGAGTGGTGTCAATGCAAGCAACTACCAAGGCCCAGTGCCAAGGGCACATGTGAAAGATGAAGGTCAATTTCTGGCAGGTAGATGATCATCGAACTTTTGCAATCTAACATAAAATAAATAAATAACACCAACAACAACAAATTTCTCAGAGAAGGGCTAAGATGGAGGTGGTGGTGACAATGAGATAGATAGGCCTTTTATATATATATATATATATATATATATATATATATATATTGGGGGGGTTGAAAGCAGAGCATGGCAATAATAATAATAACAACAACAAAATAATGATAATAAAAGGGAAGTCCACTGAGGGGCCCAAAAATGAGTGACCCACAGGTGACCCCCAATGACGACAAAGATGGATGATGGATCAGATAGGTATTTTAGATAGCATAGATAAATTAGAGAGATATAGAATAAGAACTCCGCAATGGCCAGTTCTAGAGTCCTTGTAGAAAAGGAAGGTTGGTGTATGGTGGACAACAGCCAATCCCACAAAAGTCAACCCCAACTCAGTGAGAAGAAAGCTAAGATGGACGCTCAAACTCTCAGTGACATGTGGGAATATGAATATTGTCAGGGATGTGAACACTACGAATGGTCACTAACTTTGATAAAAGAAGCTATAATAAGCTTAGTAAAACCAACATGCAGTCATGGACTCACTCATGCCAACCTGGCATGTGATGCACATCTGAGCTGTGCATCAAGTGGGCCCAGATGTACCCAAAAGGTGCATGACAAGTGCATGAGAACAATGTGTGGATTTATAAATACTGCTAATGTATCACAGTCAACATGCACATGTCACCTGCCTCATCAGTGGACCAGTATGAAGACAGCACCTAATGTGAAGATCAGATGTCCGACACATATTTGGCATGGCCACATATGGAGGTGTGGACCAAGAGTGCAACTTGGGTCGGTTGGGTGAGGTCAAAGGTCAACAAAAACCCAACCGGAAGTCAAGAGGACACATCCCACAACCCGACCCTACCCAAATTCCAAACTGAGGTTGCCCAAGATGAATTCCTCTATACTTGACCAAACCTGACCTAAACCCAACCCAAATACATGTGATTTTTCCCAACCTGACCTAACCCAACCTTAATTTGCTCAGCCTGAACCCAGCCCAATTTCAAATCGGGTTGGTGTTTTTTCCCGAACCTGACTTAAGGACCTTGACAACCCGAACCAAACTTGGGCTGGGTCAATTGGGTTTGGGTTTGACCTGAACCCAAGTTGCAGCCCTAGCGTGGACCTAGCGTGATTCCCTCGAGTCAACTTTGTTCTTAACGATGCTGGTAGGAAGGTGATGTGACCTTTCTTTTCTATAATCACTAATCAGGTGAGTGTAAAAGTAATGGCATGTCAGAGACGTGACCAAATGATGAAACCAGCTCCTTCCTTATCATTGATGGTGATGGGACCTGTAATGTTGATTCCAGCTTAGTAGCTTATCAAACCTAAAGAAAAAGCGTGAATGAAACATCTGATGGAAGCTTACACAAAATGGTAAACAGTTTCGAGGAGACATGCTGAGGAATGACAAGATGACTAGAATCTGGAATCCATAATGAGGAACACGGAAGAGAGAACCGAAGGTGCAGATCGCAACCCCTTCATGCAGTTTCCTCGGTCGAATTCTGAAAGAAAGTTCAACTCATTAGGGAAGAGACTTAACCTGATAGTTCAAAGGACCCAACATCAGAGAAAGCAAAAGGTCCCCAGTTTAAGTGGATGCTTTGGACAAAGAAATTGCTGGTTTGAATCTGAGGCACCTTAATTTCAAGACAATAGACCTTGACATTGGAGTTTATGCATATGATAAAAATGCTGACTATTATCAATCAAAATAAATAAACAAATGAAGACAGTAATAGCTTTGTAGAGGTGCATAGGTTCCCACACCTAAAGTCCTCCACAAACCCAACTCCATCGTCCCTTTCCAAACTCTACCAACCCGCTTCCTGAATGGTAGAAAGGGCATGTTTCACCAATTGAATTCTTGGGTTTGAGTGCAGCTTACCTATAAAAATAGGAATAAAAAAAACATTTCCTAGAAACCAACTTCCACACACCCAAACCTCTCTCGTTTAGAGACTTGCCCGCGAGCCAAACCCCTTTTCCCCCTACCTTTTTTTTTCCCCATCTCATCTGTATGAATGTGGAATTGGTTGCTTGATCTTTTCAGCCCCCCAACATGTGTTGCATTTGTAACCGTGACACTGAATCGGTGGATCACCTCTTCATCTTCTGTCCGGTGGCTAAAGAGGTGTGGAATCACTTTCTTGCAGATTTTGGGGTCAGCTGGGTGATGCCGAGGTCAATCCGAGACTTCCTTTGGGCTTGGCATGGAGCTGGTGGAACGCCCCTGCTCCAAATGGCACCTCTCTCTTCTAGCTATTTGGTGGTCTATCTGGGGAGAAACTAGAAAGGAATAGAAGGCGATTCCAAAACCTAGCTAGGTCCACTCATGCGGTTATTTTTGGGGCGGTTTCGCTTCTGTCCGATTTGTCACAGTTGTATATTTTCAGCTTTTGGGTAGTCCGTTGATCGGACTTTCCTTTTTTCTTTTTCCGCTGTAGTCTTTTGCTGTTTGATAAAATTTTCATCCTTGAAAAAAAAATAAAATAATAATAATAATAATAAAGAAGAAGAAGAAGAAGAAGAAGAAGAAGAAGAAAAGAAAAGAGAGACATGGAAGATAACTTTCTTAGATGGGTAATTTTCCACCGAATTACTACAAGTATCACCTTTATTAAGTTACTATCTACCATTGGGAGCCCATATCACCTTTACTAAGGCAGCTCTATCAAACATGCCCATATATCTTATGTCATTGTTTAAGTGTGCCCAACCAACATCATTTGATGAAGTGAAAAAAAAAAAAAAAAAAAGCTCCAAAGGGATTTTCTATGAAAAAAGTATGGAACATTTTTTTTTTTTAAGGAAAGAAAAAAACGAATAGAGTTTCAGTTAGTGAATTGGACCATAGGAAAATGGGAGGATAGAAATAAACAACTGTTACAAATTGTGCACCACTCAACAAGTGGTTGTGGAGGTTTGGGAATGTGGACAATTCTTTCTATAGGAGATTAATTGTTGAAAAATATGGTACTCAAGAGGGGGATTGGTTCACGAAGGTATCACCTTTGTATAGGAGATCAGGGTTGTGGAAGACAGTAACGGAGGATAGGTAGGACTTCAGTGAAGGCATTTCTTATGTGATAGGGATGGCACCTAGAACAAGATTTTGGGAAGACAATAGGAGTGGAAACGAGGAATTAGTTAAGATTGCTGATCAAGAAGTTTCCCAAAATGATCATTTTTGATATCTTGGAGTGTAGTTCATGTGAATGGAGAGATTGAGATGGATGCCGCCATGGAATTCAAGCTGGCCAGAAGAAATGGAGATGTGCCTTTCGAGTTTTATGTGATCATTGTGTACCACTCAAAACCAAAAGGGAAATTTCATAGGAAAGCTATAAGACCATCCATGGCTTCATGGGATTGAATGTTGGCCAGTTAAGGAACAACGTGTTTATATGACGAGTCTAGCTGAAACGAGGATGTTGAGATGGATGAGTTGCAAGACAAGGAAAGACATAATAAGATATGAATGTGTTCAAGGGAACTCTCGAGTAGCACCAATAGGTAATAAGATGAGGGAAAGCAGATTTAGATGGTTTGGTCATGTGCAACAGAGACCAAGAACTGCACTGGTTAAGGAGCTGGTACAAGTTGAAGGATCTAAAAGGGCAAGGGGAAGGCCCAAAAGGACACGAGTGGAGGTAGTAAGAAAAGACTGATGACCTATGGTCTAACTGAAGTTATGGCCCTTGATAGACTGGAATGGCGGACCAGGATTCATGTAGCCGACCCAATTAGCTGAGATAACACTAAGACAATGACGACGTGGTGTCGTGAAAGCCATTATGCATATAGCCTTTGACAATTTATGTAAGATAGTCTCAATTATCTCAGGCTGCTTTCTGAGCAAAGGTGAGAAGATGATTTGGACTAAGGGATTCCACAGAAACCCATAGGATGTGGAGATACGAGGAGTTTGCGCCTTTACAATAAAAGATGCAGAATTGTATTCCTGATCTGGGACACAAGAACTTTGGCAATATTCATGTGTTCTCAATTAAGTTCTATCAAGAAATTACGGAAATGATAGAGAAGGGACCACTTTGTTAGAGGCGCACATTTGGTGAATTCTAGGATCACCATCAGTTGTTTCTTTTTGGGGGTTAGCAGCCAAAGGAAAATTTCTCACTACCAATCAGCTTCTAAGAAAGATGACTATCACGAATGTTCGTATCTTATGTTTTTGAAAGCAGAGGAATCTGTAAATCACATAGTCATTCATTTTGATTTCTCCTTAGTAATATGGAAGACATTTGGCCTCTATGGATTGCAATCATAGTTCTCAAAATTCTAAGATTTATGACTTACAATTCGATTTGAATATTAGGCCAAAAAAAAAAAGTCCCGTTTTGAATACCTTTTCAGATGAATCCAAAGATTCTACAATTTGAATCATACGATATATAATTCAAATTCGATTGTTCTCTTCTTTTTAAAATTTTAATAGAATTCCATTTATGTTTTTAAATTGGTGGGGGGCTTTAAGAATTTTTAAAAAGGGGCAATTTGTTTTATTTTTATTTAGAGAATGATGGATCTTCTCTCCAACCTTAAGCTGTGGAGGTTTTTCTTTTTTCCTCGTGATTTCTTACCTCTTAAATTGGTTGAGACATCAAATTGATCTATAACATATCTGGAATGTTTTTATCAACAGCTGCAATCATGTTGACCAGTATGTATTGTGGTAGTGGTGGTTAAATTGGACTTTTGACATAAAAGACCTATACGTCTTTGTCATGTATCTTGAATTCGAAGTTTTCTTTTTATTTGGTGTGTTTTTCTAGGGTCCAACTATGTGATTTTAAACTCAAGTTCTAGTTGATTCTTCATATAATAATAAAAAACTTGTTAAAAGATTTTTAGGAAGGGCTCGTTAGAAATTTGCAATTTGTGAGTTGACTTTAAACCATGATAGTGTTCATACCCTTCTAAAAAACAACTGATAGTGATTATGCTTTGTGAGAGACATTACTTTGAAATCACAAAGTTGATGGCAATACAATTTTGGCTTAAGTCGATATGTTGTTTACATAATATATCTATGTGAGACTCTAAATTGATGATTTGGCACAATTTTGAAAAGCAATTCTTTTTGTCATTATAGTTTTCAACTATTTGGAAAATGTTTTTAGATGTCTAATCATCTCATTACTGGATAACGTTACTTTTAATTTGTAGTAGAAATGTTTTAGGTAATGACTTTATCAAAACCTTGGAAGTAGAAATGACAAAATTTAGCTTGATGTTCTTAAAATGATGTCAAATAGTGTATTGTAGTGATATATTCTACAATTGTCCACAAATTATGATGCGGAAAGATAAGATAATGAACATTTCATCATATCCTATTTCATTTTAGACTTTACGAATATTATTTAAGATTTTTTCACTATATTTTGTGTAAAAGATTAAATATCCTATGATTTTAGGTTTGTGATTTACGATTTCAATCCTCTTTGATTTTACAGTCTGATTCAACTTAAAATTGATTGTAATGGGCAATCCAAATTCAGTTAAAGCACTTTTTCAAGCTTGTAAAAGAAGCATTTGTGGCGCCTGTCAATATTATCGATACTTTGATCTCTTTGGAAGGAGCGTAATAACTAAGGACTTTTAACAATAGATTGAAATCTATTCATATGGTGTTCCATAGAGTTAAATGAAGCATGAGGTTCCTCTTTTAAAGCATTGTAAGATGGAAGAAATAGATAAGTATTTAGAGCCAATTATTCTCCCCATGTTGGGGAGGAGATGGAATCTTCTAGTCTTTTCAATCATTGGAAGATGAAAGGGTTCATAATTCACCAAGCTTTCAAGGATATAATGATGATGACCACGATGATAATGACAATATATGGATGATGCGAAATTGTCCAAAATACTTAAAAGGGGGAAGCATATGTCAGCCCTTAGGGAAGTAGTAAAAGATGATGATATAAGAAGGATCATAGGAAATTGTCTAAATATGTAGAGGAAGCATGTGTCTGCTCTTAGGAATATATGAAGGATCATAAGAATTTTCTAAAACATTTGAAGAATATATCAGCACTCAGGATACAGGCCAATATGAAACAACTGCAGTGACAAATATCCACAAGGTGGGCCCCAGACCGATGTTGAGGCTACCCTGGAACCCAACTGGCTCAAAAACCAATTACCAGACTAAGAAATGAATGCAGAAAGCAATGCAAGAAACATCTCATTTTACAACTTCCATAAGATTACTTGCACATATGCATAAAATGGATTTCAGGAATGGGAAGTAAGAAACAGAGGTAATTTTGAATGGAAACTATTTCCTGGTAAGTAACTATGGCACAAACTAAACACCAAAAGCACCAGTTGTCGTAATCTCGGCCATTTAAGTAACAGTGGGCTAGTGAAAACATCACCGGCCAGGCAACCTCTAAAGGAAAGGCATTTCTTCATTATCAATGGATCGTTGCAACCAATAGAAATGTTTCCTAGAGATGTATGATGGGGTTCGGCAGGTGGTAGGCATTGATATTGAAGGCTTTGGACTGAGTTGGATTCAAAGGGCCTACTGCCAAAAGAAGTAAAGAACATGTTTGCTAGAGATGTATGGTGGTGTTTGGCAGGTTGTTGATGTTGAAAAGGAGTTGAAAAGGAAGGTTCTGCACAAAAAGGGGGAAATGGCTTTTCTAGAATTTTCTTGAGTGAAAATTATCCACATAAAAAAAAAAATCTTGAGAGAAAATCAGTGTCTCATGATGACCGGGAGGAAAACCGCAGAGGATCAGATGATGGGAAGGACTCTCCAGATGGATTTACTATTTTCAATTGGCAATCCTGAAGATTAAAAACAATATTACATGGACCGGATTTCAAGACAAACCATGTTAGCATTTTAGGACTTATTACAGGGCTCGGATCTCACACATGTGTGCCATGTTTGTTGGCGCATGTTCCATACCGCCTCTTCAATATATGCTTCTGTACATTCGTTAAGAAAAGGACTTCCAAGAGGCATCAGACCAAACACAATCTCAACGTCCATGGGCCCCTTATCCTCACACAAACACAAAATCTCGACATAAACTGATATCCATGTCCAAGATTTGAAGATTCCCCTTTGCACGGTGCTAGCCACACATCCTAATGATCCCATAATGTTTCTTTTATTTTTAAGATCACCCCTTCATTTTTCTTGTAAGCTACCTATTGGCTATGTCCATGGGCTTTTATAGTTTAAGAAAAGAGAAATGCTTCAGTGCTCTCCCTAGCATTATAAGTTATAGTGCTCTTAGTTGCATCATCATTTTGACAATCCAATCCACTAATCTAAACTGTTCATCAAGTCCAATGCACATTTTATGGCTACCATTCAAACATAACACTGATCTATCTAATGAATATCGACAATTTAATCATTGGCCTATAATTTGGACAGTCGAGAATACACATGGGCTTCTCTATTTTCCGCAGATCCATTTACTTGTTGATGTCTCTCTTTTTTTTTGGTAATGAATCTGGACCATCTGGTACTATCAACAAGGTCTGGAAGTACCAAGTCCCTCCAACGATTGTGGGGTTTGCTTGGCTAGTGGGCAAGGGCAGAGTGCTCACGGTAGATAATTTGAGGAAAAGAGGGGTGATTATCACTAATGTATGCTTGTGTTGCATGTCTAATGAGGAATCGGTGAATCACCTATTTATCCATTGCCCCTTTATCAGTCATATCTGGACAGATATTCTTTCTCGTTTTGAAATGGCTTGGTCCGCCACTAATTCGACAGGAAGTCTTCTAAAGGCTTGGCATGGTACATCTTTGGGAAAGAGAAGGACAAAGCTATAGAGAATGTCCCTTCTTGCTGTCTGGTGGGCAGTATGGGAAGAAAGAAATGGCAGATGTTTCAACGGGACCTCAAAATCCGCAGACTATGTAGCTTCTAGAGCTAGAATGTTAGTTGTTGAGTCATAAGTGGGTTGTTAATGTCAATAAATTAAAGGGATGTAATTTGTTGTTCCTAGATGTGTAGTAGGCTGTGTAGCTCCCTCGACGGTGCAGCCTCATTTCTTATGTTTTTTCTTTCTTTTATTAATATAATCTGTGACTTTTCAAAAAAAAAAAAAAAAAAGCATCGTAACACAAGATCAATAAATAAATAAATAAAACTAGGATCTAATGGATGTAGGGATATCCAATTAGCATAGGGTATAGTCTATTTCAAAATAAGAAACCTAATACAATCTAGGATGAAAATTAGGATTTGGGTAATTTGGGAAAGTAGGAAAATTAGAAATTTTAGGTTTAGGGTTAGAGTTTCGGGGATGGAAGAAAGGGGTTTTGATAATGATGGTGGGAAACCAAAAGGGGCAGGTGGCATTCACACGTGTGATCGTACGATCATACGTGTAGCGTGAGATGATGGGTTTAGGTCGGTTAGGGTTTGGATTGTGGATGAGTATGAGAAAGTTGGGTTTGGGAGAAGAC
The DNA here is from genome assembly GCA_021015155.1 of Magnolia officinalis. Classification (NCBI taxonomy): domain Eukaryota; kingdom Viridiplantae; phylum Streptophyta; class Magnoliopsida; order Magnoliales; family Magnoliaceae; genus Magnolia; species Magnolia officinalis. Next base: position 97,058,738 of record JAJHSJ010000005.1, on the reverse strand, counting down.
GAAGATGTGGGGTGAGAGAATTAAGAATCTGAAGCAAATACCTGGATGGGGAAGAAAAGAGAAGGTGTGGGAATAGATGGAGACCTCGCACCTCCGTTGATAAAGATTAGCCTCACACAATCTTCCTTCCAAATCGTATGCAAGAATCTTTAAATTGCATGAATTTGGGAGAAGAAAGCAAGAGCATTTCTCTTCTTCTTTTTATCATAAAATCCAATGGGAGAGAGGTCACACGCCCCCCTCTTTTTATAGATCCAAGAAGTTTCAAAATTTACAAAAATCATCGTCTTGTGAATTTTAACGAAAATAACCCTAGTCTAAATAAAATCAACTAAAACACTCATAATGTGTCTAAATATAAAATAATCAAAAATAAAATTCTAAAATATTATACAGTCTAAAACTGATATAGATGATCAACGATCAATGACCCGATTATGTAATCCATACAATCCAATGGCCCGATCGTCATATTTCCAATGGTCTAGATCACTCCATAAAGCAGCTCATGTGCATCTTCCCAGTGTGGGGTCTTCCAAATGCTCGCGCATGCACATAAAGTCTTCAGCACGATCACGGGTACTCGCCTAGTAACAAGGAAATCGGCGCAGCCCGCCTTCTCCTCTGATACGTACGTAAAGGTGTATGTGACGTGATATCCTCATCACGATCAGCCCAGGCTGATGGCTTATGTGATTTGACAACATTGGATAGCATACTCTAAACAAGCTGGATCACATGCCAAAGGACTGTTATTTGCAACCACCCATCTACATGTGTCAAACATAAGCAACCCACATAAACCAACATGAACAAATGTGAGATATGTGCCATTCATCAGGCAGGTCATGATAAATATTCTTTAGCCCACGGCCACATGTAAAACAAAACAAACAGCTAGAAAAGAGATCACCAACAGTCCAAATTCACCTACGTGCATGACCAGCCTGATTTCTAGGCAAGGCCATGTTCACCGAGGGGCCCTCCTGATGAATATCAAAGATCTCACGTGTGCCGCATTGGCATGTGTGGAGCACAGCACATGGCGCATGATGCCTCTACATGTTTGAATGCAATAGACATTTCTCTAAGCATACCAAAACACCAATGAACACACAACAAATTGCACAAATGAAAGGAAAATTATTTCAATTCAGAAAAAAAAAAAAAAAAAAAATTAAAAAGGAAGGCAGCTCCCTGTTCTACAATCAAATAAACCAAATTCCACAAAAACAGAACCCTCAAAGTCCATCAAAACGACAGAATCACAACAAACGACACACATCAACAACAATCGCAAAGATTAACATCTATTTACGATATTGAGGGAGAGAATAAATCGCAACAGTCATCACCAAGAGGAAGTATTGCGATCCCATCTGTACTAGCAAGCCAGTGGTCTGGCGATCCAAACTGCTGACCTGATGGGCCCCACCAAGGACAGATACACGCCTGAAAAGATCAAAATGGGACGACGCAACCTGCAAATAGACGCTACACTTATGAAAAGAGCATATCAATGGCCCACAATCAACAGAAACATCGGAAGATCAGAGATCATCTGGCATGGATCATCCGATCAAGGAGACTTCCAGTGAATAGTCAATCCCTAGTGTGGGGCATCAGCTCAACAGCCTGATCACCAACCACTGGTACGACCCAAACACATCGCAACAGACAAATCTAACCCTTCAACCGATAGACACTTGTGGACAGAACACATAAACGGAGAGGGAAAAAAACCCCAAGATCAGCTTTCTAGAATGGCCCAATCAAGGAGATCTTCACGGGACATCCAATCGCCCATCAGATCGATGGTTTGGATCACCAAATAAAGTACCCTGCTTTCACGAACCACATGCATCAGGACAGTATTCACCTACAGACGCCTCAGGACACGAATCTTCCACACCATTTCATTGTGCTATATAAGCACTTCGATATTCCCACAGTCATAACCTCAATCCGCAAAATAATAATAAATAAATAAATAATTTTAAAAAAAAAAAAAACATAAGATCACCGCAAATTACAGAAATACCGTAAACCCCAATCTAAAAATAAAAAGACCCTCAGATCCACATAAATTACAGAAACACCCTAAACTGCGATTTAAGAAGAAGAAGAAGAAAGACGAGAATAGAGATTGAAATGAAGGTGTGCAATACCTGACTGAACCTAAGGGCGTGCTGCTCGCCAGAGAGCTGGAGATTTCCGGAGACGAAGACGAGCATCCCACCAGCAGGGCCAGATGGCTGGCAATCAACGGTGGTGATTGAGTGCTGGCACTGCTGGAAGGGAAGTGATGTGAGCTTGGCAACGATGTTCTGGGACCCTTGAATCTTCTGCCCCTCAAAGGTGAGCATCGACGCATCCTGGTAAAGATTAGCAAGGCCTGCGCGGTTAGCGTCGAAGGTCGTGTAGTAGTGTTCTACAAAGGCCTTTGCCACTGCGTCTGGATCCATTGCGACGGACCGAACAAGATCGTCTCTCCTCCCTCCCTCTCTCTCTCTCTCTCTGAAGAGAGCGGCTGGGATGGAAGAAGGGCGGAAGAGAGAGGAGAATGGTTTTTTTTTTTTTTTTTTTTTCTCTTCTTTAAACACACAAGTGAAAGAGAGATGGAAGCAGGAATCGATGATCTACTCTGGCTGTTATAGCGCTTGATACGCAGGTTCTCAGAAGTTGTACACGTGGCATATATTAACTCCGGATAAACCGACTAAAGTGTGAAGCCCGCTGTCATTAAGTCATAAGTTAAAGATCGGATTGGTTGAGAATTTCTAACCTCTATTTCGTGGACAATTGTTTGTGGAAATAGGACCGTTGCATGTTTTCATTTTAACCGTTCAATAAGTGTCCACCAATCTGATATTCATGTAATCATATAAGGATAATTTTTTACTAATGATACATCTACAGAGAAAACCATAGTTTGAACAGTTTAATTTGTTAGATGGATGAAAAATAAGCATCACCGTGGGCCCTAGGAAGCTTTCAACGGTCGATGTCATTATCTCCATAGTTTCGTATGGTGTGGGCCATTTGATGATTTTATGTGATTAAATTTAATTAATATAATTTATAATTATATGGAAAAAGTTATGGACGGTGTGGATACTACATATATGTCACTATGGGCCCCACTTAGTTACTTAGTATGCAATCCCCTTTCTGGGAGCGTTTGGATCATGGAAATGTCTTTGGGAACGGAGGCTTGCTCGCGTGAGATTGTTGTTTTTCCTCGCGGTACAAATTCCAACGTATTACATCTTTGAACGATCCGTACCGTTAATCAGATATTGAGATTGACCATTATTCCTAGGTTAATAGAGTTATGATGAATATGGCCGTTGGTTATATTTTCTAAGGATCTCTCTTTCATAAACACACATGGCCCACTTGATTATTAGAGAGGCTAGGTTTAATAAATATCATCATATCTCATGCGTGTCCCAGGCTGTCATTCGTATCTAACGAAAAGAGGCACGCGTGTACAAGTCCTGGCCATCTGTAGTGGGGGCCAACCATGAACATTTCGTGGCTCAAGCATCAGACCGGTCAATATGTCATGCGGGTCACACATACATGAGAGGAATGGAGAGTTGGAATAATGACCATCGGATTGTAATGATTGTACTCAACGAACGGTTTGGACCAACTGATTAGCTTACTAGCCTCTTCTTGTGGGCAGCACCAAAGGGAACAAATATAAAATGACGCCTAAAACCACTAATTATATACGGTGTGGTCCTCCTAAGTTTTGGAATCAGGGTTTTTTTTTTTTTTTTTTGTATGGTCCTCCTGGTGAGACAAACCTGATGAACGGACTGGATGGAACAAAAAAAAAAAAAACCATGGTGGCCCCCACAACAACCTAAGGTCGGCACATCTCCATTTTCCATGTGGTGTGGCCCACCTAAGTGCCTGATTGGTCTTTTTTTTGGTTGTACAAACTACTATCGAGTATCCCACCTGATGAACGGATTGGATGGAATAAACAAACAATGGTGGGCTCCACAACAACCAAATGTCAGAACCTCACCATTTTCCATGTGGTGTGGCCCACTGAGTGCCTGATTGGTTATACTTTTAATTTCAGGAACTAATATCTATTATCCCACCTGATGAACGGATTGGATGATAAACAATCACAATACAGTGGGCCATGGGGAGTACGGTTGTTGTACGCGCTGCTGTTGTAGAGAATTTCGGGCCGTCTGAATCCCCTACCTTAACCCAAATGGCTCATTTATAAACCCCAGATACGCGCAGCACTAGTACAGTGCGGACTATTGGTCTATTCTTTCTCTGTCTATTTATTCCGTCCGCATCTGCCCGACTGCCCCCACTTGATGTGACGTGGATTAGTGGATTCGTGACTATGGGCCCCACCTCTATGTATATATTTTATATCCACACTGTCCATCCGTTTTTTCAGCTCATTTTAGGGCATGAGCCCAAAAATGAAGCAGATCTAAATCTCAAGTGGACCACATCAAAGGAAACATTGTTGATTAAACACCCATCATTAAAAACTTTCTAAAGCCCACCACAATGTTTATTTGCCATCCAAGCTGTCGATAATGTAAGACAGATCTAGATGGAAGGAAAACACACTTGATCCGAAATTTTATAGGCCCTGAGAAGTTTTTAATGGTGTGTTCAATCACAACTGTTCCATGCAGTGTGGTCCATTGAGATTTGGATCTGTTTCATTTTTGGGCTCATGCCCTAAAATAAGATTGACATGGATATAAAACATATACATAACATTGGGGTCCACAGTCATGAATCCATCGACCTAAGTGGGTCCCATTCACTAATGGCAATGTGTGGACGGTATAATCATAATTCATTTGGAGAAGGAATCTGTGGTGGACCCACATGGTGACCTAACTTTACTCTTTATTCATTGCGTGTGAAATGCAGACACCATTTATAAAACAAAGATTTTCAAGGTTTGACCACATACATGGATACATCCATGGCCTATAAACTCCCAGTGATATGACAGCCGTCCAATGAATATTTTTTTCCCCTCTTACACGTCCTATGGCTTACGAAGGTGAAGCCAGCAGCCCAGAGCCGTTGGTGAATGTGTCCATGAGTTGATCATGACCACTCAGATAACATGTTCCTGGACAAAATGATAGTCAATCTCATTATAATAAGTGCGGGCATGAAACACTGGATCACATGGATGCTGTTAATTAAAATTATAGGTAAGTGGTATCAGAAAAAGCATTTCGTCGAATATAAATTTCATCCGGTGTTTGGAATAGATGAGAATAATTGGATTAATATAGGTGTCATATCATTCAATCCTATTAAAATATAAGAGAGTATATTTTATGAAATTCAAAATCCACTACACCTGTGGGCCTAATGCATTTGTTTTATCCATATTATTCATTCATTTGCATCCTTCACATGTGACCCTCCGGTAGCAGAGAGCATAGTAGGTGAGAAATCCATCCCCCTTGACTATGGGGCACACCATGATGTATATTCCTTACATCCAGGCCTTCTATCTATTTTGAAAACTCATTTTAGTACATGATCCTAAAAATGAAATAGATCCAAATCTTAGGTGGACCGTACCACAGAAAATGGTCTGTGATTGAATCCTCATCATTTTTAAAAACTTTAGGTGGGCCACAAAGTATTAATTTTCCATCAAACTTGTTGATAAGGTCACGAAGACTTGTACAAAGAGACCACATAAATATCAGCTTGATCCAAAAATTGTGCGGCTCGTTAGACAGTTTTAATGGTTGATTACCACTATTTCATGTATTGGTCCACCAGATATTTGGATCTGTTTCATTTTTATTTATTTTTTATCATACCATAGAATGAGCTATCAAAATAGACCAATGATATGGATGTAAGACACATACATCACGGTGGACCCCAAAATTAGGCATCCATCCACCCAAATGGCTCCCGTGTAGCATATGCATATAAATGATCCATGGTAAAATCTACTCAATTGATTACAATTACATTGTCTACTAAACACTAGTTCTAATTAATACGTCGTTTTTCTCAAAGAAAGAATTTGATCCCAAATGTAGGATTGAACTATCAAAATTTCATTGTATTGCCACACTACAACCATTATGTCATAATGGTGCTAATTCCACATAACGCAATTCAATACGGCCTAATCCCTCTTTCTAAATAATACCCAAATTCTCTTACACCCTTTTTGGCACCTTGGATTTATTGGTAAATGAGTGTATTGTAAATTTAAATAGTTGTTTTTTGCATTTGGTAGCGTTTGATTCGAAGGTAAATGAAATAAAAGGTATTTCATATCTACATTTTTTATGTGTTTTGAAACCTTAGCAAAACACTAAGATACGGGTGTCATCCAAGGGGAATACTTTTTTTGCCTCCTTTTTAAGGACAGAAGAGTTACATATGTGACAATGGTGTCTTTAAGCTACTAATGCACTGGACATAAGGCATGCTAATGATACTTCAAAATAATTTAATTATCGACTGCAACACTAAAATCACACCAATAGAATGATATAAATCATCCAAACATTAGACATCTAAATAGAATGTTAGAAAACATCGATGAGTTGCTTGTTTGTGATCCTAGCATTTGTGGCCTACACAAGGCTTAGAATCTCTTCTTTTATTTCTGAAGTATATATGTTAATGGGCTTATTATAATCATTCTATCAAATATCATGTATATATATATTAATTTGAGATATAAAAGCTGATTTAGTTAATCAAATCTAAGTCCTGTGAATATATCAAAGAATTCCAATGCCCTCGTACAAGCTTCCAAATGGAAGATTTGGATTCCAACGCATTTCAACCAAAACACAAATGAAGATTTGGAATCACCGTGATTCCGATGTAATTGGGATTTGGATTTCAAAGCATTCCACATCCAAGCTCCCAAACGAGCCTTTAATATAAATTGCACTTGAGAGAGTTTGCCACAATATTAGTAAGTGATGGATGCTCCTTTTTACAAAAAAAAAAAAAAAAAAAAAAAAAAAAAAAAAAAACTTGATCTACAGTCAATGTGAGAATCTAGAAGACTGTACAAATATATTTTGTGTGCGAGCAAGACAAGGTGGAGCACAGGAAGGAGGCTTGCTAGAGCTATTAATGGTAATAAAAAGTGTTGTATTTCGTATTTCAAAAATCAAATAAATTCATTTTTTAAATGAAAAAGAAATTTCCCTCCAAAAGTGTTTTCATAAAGCAACAATATTTGTCTTGTAGAGTGTCGTAGGTATAGTCCCACATCAGATGGACAACAGAAAAATATTTAGCATATAAGAAGAGATTTTTGCATTAAGCTTAAGCCCTGAACATGTGAATTTGGTTGTGCGAGTAGGAGGCTATTCCTTTAGCACCAATTTATGCCATGAACCACACACGTGCATTGAGCCGTGGTGCGGTACAGTGTATGTGCTTGCCCACGTGCTCAAGTATACTTTCTGTAGACAAAAAACAACAATTGACCAAAACAATGCATTGAGCCGTGGTGCGGTACAGTGTATGTGCTTGCCCACGTGCTCAAGTATACTTTCTGTAGACAAAAAACAACAATTGACCAAAACAATCAAAATTTGAAAACCCAACAGCTATGTCTGCTGGTAGGGGTGCTTCTACACTCTTTCATGGCGACCATTGAAGTCTATAAAAGGATTCATCAGTTCGTATCTTAGTATGTATTCAAATCTCTTCAGGTCTTGCTAGATTAAGTGCATTAGTGTGGTAGGACAACAATTGAGGGTATACTAGAGGTTGATTGTCCAGTGTTCTTATTGCATTATGGACAATGTCTGAAGGATGCCAAATCAACTTAAAACCGAATGATTTAATTGCGTCTCGATTTCAATAAGTTTCTCATTTTTTACTTGATTTTCTTACCGCTGTTTATTTTTCTTTTATCATTGTTTACTGTTTCAAAATTTCAAAATTACGGATTTACAGACTCCATTTTCCAATGAGAAAGGCCTTAATTAGGCAAGCATATCCATAAACTTCATCTCAGCGTTGCCCAAAGTGAGAGGATGTTGCATTTTCAATGGTTATAGTGGACCAATTCTCCAAGTATGCAACATTTACCTCAGAGCCAATGTATTACATAATAAAGGAGGAAATGCAACTCTTCATCAAGGATGCAGTGAGGTATTGAGGTGTGCTTGAGGGCGACATGAGCATTTGGGACCTTATATTCATATGTTAGTTTTGGATGCCAGTGTAATTTGAATGGTGGAATAAATAAATTGTTTATGCATCAATAATGGAGATTCAAAACTGTAATCTTAAACACGTACCTTGTAGGGAAGACATTTTCAAGACCGCAATCTCGCCAAGAAGAATACTTGGTCTTCTGCACCTTACATCCTTAGGAAAACTTTTCAATGAGACTAGAATTTTCGATATATTAGAGTGAGGGGACCAAGACATGTATTTATAGGAAAGAGGGCAGAGAAAGCTTACCCATCACACTTTTCTCCTTTGAAGTCTCCACACTTTAGGTTTCCATATCCGCATTAATAACCATGTATAGAGACTACGGTTCAAGCGTTCCACTCGAAACCTATCTGTAATGATGAGGCCCACTGAATCACTCAATCTAAATAAACCAACAGTTAGGTCTAAAACGATTATCACGTGTGGCCCACCTAATAGGAGTTACAACAATTGTTTAATATTATTCCGGATGCAGCTACACTTCTCTAAGAGTTTCCACCCCTCAAATGGATGACTAGACCAAGAGGATCAATGCACTACTAGAGAAATACTTGCAGCAACTTTTAGATGTGGCACAATTCTACTATAACCAGTAACAGAGTGAGGCGTAAAGTGCATCAAGGCTAGGGAAGCAAAGGGCACTCTAGGAAAGAGGCATTTGATTAGTTGAGTGCCGAGAGATGAGATTACGGTTGAGAAAAACACCGCCCATGTAGATAGAGCAACAACTAAAATATGATAAGAAGTGCTATCAAGGAAATGAACATGATTGTTCATTCCTTGATGTCGTCAACATACAAAGGCCAGTGAGAATGCTGAAATAATCTCTCCATACAAAACAATGAATTATCCACCTCATTGTAGATGGACAATTCCAAAGTGTTTGTTTAATCTCGTTAATTGCTATTTGAATGTATAAACCACTTATGAAAGACAATGTAGAAATGAATTCTTAACGTCAAGTTGACAAAGTTACAAATCTCGATGACTAAATACTAGTTTCAGTGGGTGGTTGCAAGAAGCTACAAAGGCTGTTGCATACGCTAGTGATTGGCTATGAGTTCTGGCTGTCGTGAAAAGCTTCAAAGAGAGCTTTTCTGGTTGGAAGAAGTTGCGATTGTCTATAGATCAAGCAAGACAAGGATCAATTCCCGTATATGGCTATGATACCACCAAAGATCGGCAATGTTTCCATCTATTCATAGTGTGAAATATAAACACCATTTATAGAATACAAATATACGCAACTTATACATACATATATACATGGTTTGTACACTGGATATATCTTATTATCTGTAGAGATCCCACTTCTCTGCAGTAAGTTTCATTACGGTGTGGATTATAAAACATAGTAACAGAAAACTCGACGAAATGTACTTAAAGAGACCCACTCAAAACTACCTAGAAGGCCATCTTCAAGGCTAGAAGTCTTATGTTTTCGGGTCTGGTCTGCCAAGAGTGGTCCAGATCTCAAATAAATATCTGGATTGGGGAGTTGGGTCCCTGACCTTCCTCCTCTTCCTAGCTGACCACTTTCATTGGAGCGTGTTTGGGTTAGTAGATAATTGTCTAATCCCACTGTCATTCGACCGCGATTGGGTTAGAAGATAATTGTCTAATCCTTGATTTTTCAACCGAAAGATGGAAATCTATCACTCAGACAGCGATTGGGTTAGAAAATAATTGTCTAATTCTTGATTTTTCAACCAGAGATGGTAATCTATCACTCGACGGTGATTGGGTTAGATAATTGTCTAATCCTTGATTTCTTGATTGAAAGATGGGAATCCATCGCTCGACTGAGATGGGTTTAGAAGATAATTGTCTAATCCTTGATTTCTCGATTGAAAGATGGGACCAAGGATCAAAAATCAGTTTTGGCATACCATATCATTCACCATGTCATATCACCCCATATCAAGCTATTCTGGTCTTTTTTGGGCCAATACAACTATATCATTCGTGGACCTTCCGGTCTGTTGTGGGCAAATGCATTGTATCATTCATGAACCATCCTGGCAAGCATCGAGTGATGCATAACAGTTCACGACTACTGCAAAATTTTAATAGACCCTGTGGCCAGAGAGGTTTAGGAAAGGTATTCCTTCAATAGCATGGATTGCCGACTCATCTCAGTTGGGTACTTGGACTAGGTCGAGTCCAATCTGGTTCAGCACAACAAATCGAAATTGGAAAAAATGAGTTGACTCCGCGCAACTCGGCCTTGCTTGGAATTACAATAGCACATCTCCAAATGCTTGAATTTTCTTAATGGGCTTTCCTAACTACTACATTTGTACCCGTTAATCAGTGTTTTGTTGGAAATAGGTGACCATAACAGTTGAAAATCGGCCACTGCGGCGCAAATCTCAAACAGACAAATGTGCCAAGTTTGCTTCCACATGAAACAATGAGATTCTGCGATGCTTGGTCAGGATCTTGGTTTATACAAGCAGGGCCTATGATTGGATGACCAGAAAATTGATCTGATGGGCCTCCCTATCAATGGACCTTGTGCTTGGAATCTCGTTGACCGGACAATCACAACCTTCCATTGGTAGCCTATAATGGCTGCAAAGAAGCAAAATATAGCAATGGTTCACACCCAACTGAAACGAAAGGCCAAAGATTGAATCCTAGGATCTTCCACTCCATGAGATTTCCAGCAGCATAGACGAACAGTCATGATCACTGAAATATGGCCCCACTTGTACGAACTGAAAACCTGAGCTATGATCATATAATTTCCTCTACAAACCATACATTACAAAATTTTGAATGTTTTTCAGGTTCAGTTTGTACACAAATCAACTGCTATTAACAAGCTACATTCAGAAGACTTACAATGGGTGGCCCACGCCTTCCCGATATCATTACATTAATGGTCATTATTCGACATGATATTTACATTCATGTGCTCATCCTCCGTTACAACTGAACTAGAGAAATTTGATAATGCCAATCTCTATACACTCCCATTTTCGGGAAGAAAAAAAGGGTCTTGCTTGTATGTTACAGGGCCGAAGATGTTCGCAGGACCGTCTTTGAGACAATTCCATGGCTTCTGTCATCCCTTCAGCAAGTCTATACAATGTTGCAACAGTTAAGGTCATTAGCAGACAGAATGCGGGCCGCTCAATCATAAACAAAGGAAATGAGGCGGGACCGGTCACCAGTGTAGCATGGCCCACACTCCAACATGATCCTGCCTGTAACAATAAAGAATGTGAAACAGCAAATGATCAATTTCTGTTAGTTTATTTAACTTCATCAGGTCATAATTAATGTTGGTTGTGTGGGTATTTATCAGGGCCGTCAACGGGTTGGGTTCAGGTCAGTGTCCCTCAGCTAACCAGGTCTGGATCCTTTTGGGGTAGTTTCGGTCTTGAAAACTTCTTGTTAGACTATGTGGCCCATCTGATCTTTATTGACACATGTACATATTTATTCATTGGATTATATTAAGATTTTGCGATGTTTGAGTTTATATGTATGGATGTGATCATTCTATAGTAATGTATGCACATAAATATTCAGATTGGGCTTCACGATAAAGTGTAGACCATTGTGTGGGAATGAACAATGGAGTGATGCATGTACTAATGAGCATGGTATACAAAAACGGTTATGTCACGGGCCGTAACCATTATGCAATTGAAATGGCTCTCTTACATGGTCAAATGGATTAGATCGCATACACATGTGCCACTTTGAACATGTATGGTGTGTAAACAGACTCTTACATGCGTGTCTTAAAAAACTTCATTGCATTGCTATATATATATATATATATATATATATATATATATATATATATATATATATAGAGAGAGAGAGAGAGAGAGAGAGAGAGAGAGAGAGAGAGAGCTTTGCCAATTAGGAGTGAGTTGGTACAACCGTACAAGCTAAAGGCTCTAAAAGGGCATGGGGAAGGCCCAAAATGACATAGATGGAGGTAGTAAGAAAAGGCTTGATGAGCTATGGTTTGACGGTATGGCCCTTGATAGAGTGGGATGGCGGGACAGGATTCATGTAGCCAACCCCAATTAATTGGGATAAGGCTTAGATGATGATGATGACGACACAGGCACAGAAAAAAAAAAAAATTAATAATAATAAATAAATAAATAAATACTATTCAAATTAACTAGACTCGCCTGACTAAACTTCAACTACGTCCAAGTTGGTGGACCTGACCTGAACCTGGCTAGACCAATTTTAACTGGGTCAAAAAAGCCAAGACCTAGACCGGACCCAATATAAATTGGTCCATTGGGTACAGGTGAGGCCCAATTTTAACAGGTAAATTGGTCCATTGGGTACCTGCCGGTCTGGGAACCCATTGACAGCCATAGTATTTATACATGATTGCGGATGTAGAGGAATGATACAATGCACGGCTGAATGTTTCTACAGTTTCTCTCAGCCTTCCATTTTGTACAGGTGAGGCCCATGGTTCAGTAATCCGAATCGTATCAAGTTGAATCAGCCAAGTCAGCTAGCTGACTCAATGAGCTTGGCCGAGTCAGAATAAAGTCCATCTTAGGAGTGAATTTCTCAGTGATTCACCTCGAAATCCCTTGAGTAGAGGTGACTCAGCTGAGTTTTGAGTTGAGTTGGCAAGTTTTATAAACATAATGTGTGCATGCACTGATGTCTCTGGACATATGTCATGTGTGCATGTCCGTGTTTGCATATAGAAACACGTGCATTTGTAGCACATGCATGTGTGGCTGCTCATGCCCATGTTACATGACATATACACATGCATACATCAGAATCCATATGCGTGAGTTGATTTGTTCTTCAAAGCTAAACAAAAAGCTTACTCTCATGAATCGAAGCTTGATTAAACATCCCAATGCTGCACCCGAGAGTAACGGCCCGCGAGGAACATCCCAATCATCCAGCATCCTCAGACCCACCTTAACGTGCTCTATTGAGACTTTGAGGCTGTCGATTTGAAAAAGCGTGTGACTTCCCTATAGAGTTGTTCTCCTTCGAACGGCTTTGATACATAGCCGTCCATTCCGCATTTTGTGCACTCCTCATGTGTAGCCTGAATTACATCCGCGGTCATGGCCAATATCGGTGTGTGCCAGTGTGCAACATTTCTGTAAGCCTCCAATGATACTTCTCCTTGTCGAATCCGGCTGTTGACATCACGTTCCATATCTCGAATCCTTCTAGTAGCTTCAAAGCTGCAAAATGGGAAGTTTCAGAATTTGCAAACTTCAAATTCCAAGCATTTCGATGCATCAACCCGTACAACTGGCCGCCATGATTTGGTAATCCAGACAGTTGGCACGCTTTGCAAAACCCCCCAAACCCCCCCCCCCCCCCCCCCCCCCCTTTGGAAGACCTTCAAATAGCCAACTGAGAAAATAAAATAAAAGCAACATTTGGGAAAGAGGTGAAAGATAGGATGGCCAGGATCTTCTGATCTGGAAGATTTTTGGGCTTTCCCCAGTGGGTGGCACCTATAAGATCAACAGCCTGGATCGCCAAACCATAGGCCACACGTGTACCGAATGGGTGTATCAAAACCCTATGATAACCTTGTATAACAAATACCAACTGATGAAGAGGAATACCAGCTGATCATAGTTTAAAAACTCGGAAACTCGACTTTATCCAGTCAGGTCGGGTCAACTCAAAGACTTGATTCGACACAACTCAATATTTAATAATTAAATTATACATAACATTTAACTAATAATAGTTAGAATAGCATGAGTATAAAAATAGGTAAATTCAGTCACCAATGAGTTGATCGAGCAGGCGAGTCGGGCTCGCCAACGAGTTTCATAGTGACTCAGCTCAATTTCTGGCTGACTCGACTTGACCTAGCCAAGTTTCGGGTCGTCACCGAGTTTTAGAACTATGCAACTGATATCAAGAGATTACACTTTCCCCAACAGTCACCTCTCACATGTGGCAGCATGGCACACGTGTGTGAGGTCCAAGAAGCTCAATCAGATGATCGAATCCCAACTTCTAGACAAGGGGATCTTGCACACGTGTTCCATGTTGCCACATGGGAAGGCGAGTGCAAAACAAAGTGAATTCCACTTGAGTTCACCCAGCATTCCTCAGCTTTGTGCACAATGCATCATACGCATCATACCCATCCATTTCCGGCATTTGAATATCCATGAAGCAGGCATCAAAGTCGTGAGGTGGCTTGAGCATTGTGATCGCCTTTTTCCCGCTATCAGCAGAAGCTACTTGAGCTCCATACTTCTTCAATGCACCAGCAGCTACTCTCAGATTAACTACATTGTCATCTACAACTAGAATCTGCTTCCCGTGCAGAAGATTGTGCAAGGACAACAACGGGACGGTTCCATTGCGACCATTTCCTTTGTTACCAACACCCATGGCCCGCTGCAGTGACGCAGCTAGCATGCTTGCTCTGAGAGGTTTCATGATCACCGTCGGAAAATATACATGAGACGTGGCAGCATTGATTTTGGTAGAGCTGATGGAATTGGCCAGAAGGAAGAGTTTCGGGCTGTCCGATCCGCCATCCTTCCTCAGCTTGTTAGAGAAACAAGACGCAAGATCAGTATCCTTAGACCATGCTTCGTTGTCGACAAGGACCACATTGATAATGCCCAACCCACCAGCTATGCTAGAGAAAGCTTGATTTAAATCATTGGCCATCTCAACACTCATTCCAAGCCGCTGGAGATAGTATTTTGTCACCTTCGCACGAACAGGTCTTGGGTCGACCACCAATGCTGTCATCCCTTGAAATTCGGATAACGGGGACTCGGACAGGCCATTTATTTGCTGGGGATGCCGGCTTTTGTACTCCATCGAATTGGTGCGGTCATTGGTGAAGACGGCCGTGAAGGTGAATGTAGACCCGATCTGAGGTTCGCTAACGAATCCGATCTCCCCATTCATGAGGCCCACCAGGCATTTGCTGATGCTTAGCCCGATGCCCGTCCCACCGTGGGTACGGGAAATGGAGGGGCCCACTTGCATAAATGGGGTGAAGATAAGAGATTGGGATTCTCGCGGAATCCCCACACCTGTATCCTCAACGGAAACAATTAGATCGATGAACTCGGAGGAAGTCGATGAGAAGGTCTGCGGGAACATAGGACTCTCTTGATTGAATGCCTTGAAGCTTTCCCAGCTGCGCCGTTTATCTGCGACGGGGAAGCCGCTCAAGGTATTCAAGGTATTCGCTGATGACGCTTCAGTCTCGACTTCTATTGAACCCATTACCTCTTCCACAAGATGGACAGTCACGAAGATATGCCCTTTCTCCGTGAACTACAGAAGATTATAAAAATAAAAATAATAATAAAAAAGAGGAAAGAATTATGAGAATACTTCAAATCCACATTCAACCCCATCATCGCTTCCTTTCTTATGCACAATACACTGATTAAAGAGGGACATTCAAATGTTTGATTGAGCAGTTGCTCAGCTCAGTACATTATACATGTGGGGCCCACCTACTGGACATCCAAATCATTGACATAATGGTGGATGGGAGATGCCCGAAATCCCTACTGGTTGACACTGAGTTCCTAACATCAGTTGGGAACCAGTTAAAATGTTGGCCAGTTGGTTTTAGTTACTCATTTTCATCTTCTGATGGCTAGGATCATCTCATGATAGAGATAATAAAGCATGGTCCATTCCATAACCAGCAGGTGAGCCCCACCTTTGCCATTGCTGTATTGAACAAGAGTTCCTTTTCTTCCCATCACCCATCACATAACATCAATATTTTAAAACCTGGACAACCACCCATTTTCGTGGGTGGTGTGGTCCAAACTGGCCCAACCAGGTCAGGCTGTGATGTCATTATTAAATTATTTAAAAATGTTAGCAATAAAAATAGGCCAACGGTTCCAGTCCATACCATCCAGGTTGAATGGTCCGAGAGTTGGACCGGAAAATCCATGTGACTCGGGCAGTTCCAATCCAAAAACAGGTATACTACCGCTACCCAACCCAAAAGGCCACAGGTTCCAGTCCAAACCGGTCCAATTGTCTGGTCTTGTTTGGGTTTTAAAATATTGTATAGATACCCTGGGAATATTTATCAGTTGATAACAGACAAACGCTCGCTTACTTTGATAGAATTCCCCATGAGATTCGTGATGATTTGCCGAAACCTTCCGGGATCTCCGATTACGAATTCAGGAACCCGATCTGAGATGTACACAGCCAACTGCTCTTCCCAACAGATTCCGTTATCAGAATTTCCGGCAGTTGCAAGAGAAACAAACTAAGAATTAGAGGATCAAACCTCATAAAGAGTGCAAGACGACAACGGAAAGGTGGAGTTATCAGCTACCTCTATTCCTTTGTCTTGAGACTTTCCCGAGAACAGCGACAGAACATCATCCAAGATTGCCCGCGGCTTGAACCGGACAGCCTCGAGCACAAGCTTACCCGATTCGATCTTCGCCTGATCCAACACCTCATTTATGAGGGAGACTAGAGCTTTGCCACTATCCTGGGCAGTTCTCACATAATCTTGTTGAGTTATATCCAAATCAGTATCCATGAGCATCTGCAACATGCCTGAAAGTAGAACAAATTTCACTTTTTCTGTCAACAATAACTCCAATGTATTATTTCCAGATATCAACTTGGCAATAACCACTCGATCTAAAGACTTAGAAAGTATCAAATATAATATAGACATACTAACTGCACATGGGTTCCTGTGGGGACACATGGTGGGATGTGCAAAAGATTCGGACCCACCCCTGTACAGCTCTTTTATAATATATATATATATATATATATATATATATATATGGGAAAAGGTACAATGCGCTCGAGCTGATTTTAACGTCCCATGAGGTCGAGCTGTGTGGGCCCCACCGTGATGCGTTTCGAACATCAACACCGGGCATTTGATGCGTCCCCTTTAAATTATGGGATATCCCAAAAATCAGCCGTATACGGAACTCAGGTGGGCCATACCATCTAAAATCATGTGAAGACATGCCAAAAACATATAAAAGCACTTGGTGGGGCCCACCTGAGTTTTGAATGCTGCTGAAACTTGGTATGAACCCTCATCCAAGTGGGACACACATAATGGATGGGCTGGATTTGCAAACCACATCTCGGTGGGCCCACAAAAATGATTATGAATGTTTTAATGGTGCACGGCTCCTCTCAACTTCTGTATGTGGTGTGGCCCACACAAGTCACGGATTGACTTGATTTTTGAGACCTAGGCCCACGATGGAATGGTGCATCTGACTGATGGGGTAGATGTTCGAAACGCATCACGGTGGGGCCCACACAGCTCGACCTCATGGGACGTTAAAATCAGCTCGAGCGCATTGTACCTTTTCCCTACCCTATATATATATACACACACACACACCATGGTTTTTGGACTCAGCAACTCTGACTCATTTGGTCTCAATTCATTTTTGGACTCAGCAACTCTTGACTCATTTGGTCTCGATTCAAGTCGCAGGTAGAGAGAGAGAGAGAGGAGGGGGGGCGCAGGGGGGTGCTATTCTGGTTGAGTAGTTTGGATTTTTCAATTGTCCTCATTCTTGGGGCATGATCCATATGTGAAATCCGCCAAATGAGTGCTCTGGATTTGCATGTCACCCACATGTCCCCATGGAAGCTCATGTTCAAAATGCGTGCAATTAGCATTCTTCACAATAGTAATATTTCAAATAAGTCTTCCAGTGCTCACCTAGAACACCATTCATCGGAGTCCGAATCTCATGAGAAACAGTAGCCAAGAACTGCAGTAGATGAAATAAAGTTCAATTAGAATACAAATTACAGACCAGAATAGCAACAAACTTTAGGTGAAGATCAACAAGTCTTCAAACCATTGAAAGCTGCCTTACTTAGTTACAGCACATGAGCGAACCTGGCAAGTGTTCGCACACCCAAGTGATCATAAGGTGGCCCCCACCATGAAGATAGCTGGCACACAAAATAGGTACACCCACATACCAGACAGGCAACACGTGCAAATTGACCATGGACCATATTCTAGAGTTCTTTTAGACCATCCATTATTTTCATACAGGGGTGACCCACCAAATGAATGGACCAACAATAACATTGCTGATGGCCACTTTATGCACCACTCTGATGTCCCGCCAACTTGCCATGTTGCCAAGTGTAAAGCACGCATGTGGGACAGCACACAAGCCTCCCGTGGCAAATGTATTTGAATTTGATGTAGGACAGTCAAGGACAATCACATGGATGGCTAGGATAAAAAGAAATTGGGTAAGAAAGTTCAATCAAGGGTTTGGCGTACATTATTGCTTCTAGCAGCCATTACTTCAAGACCTGTTATCCGTTTCACGTGCGCAATATGTTGTTGAAAACCTATCAATGAGCTCTACATGCTAGCCAGTGCCAAAGGTCATTCGCCCTTGAACAGTTTTCCAAATATAGGTAGTTTTAGAGGTTAATTTTGAGTTTTTTGTCAAATTTTACTACTTTTAGTAAATTATGGGTTTTGCTATTTGTAGGATATTTTAGGGTTTTGAGAGTCCTGAAATAGCTTAAAGTCATTGAGTAATGAGAATGAGTTTGAGTCAGTTTAGCAGTCGTTTACTATTTTAGAAAAGTTAATATGAGAGAGCTTTATAACCAGACTTTTCATTAATAATATCGATTTTATCTCTCATTTTTTGAGATTTATTTCTCCTCGTGGATTCAAAGGTTATTCTTGAGAAGAAGATGGTGATATCTTTTCCTTATCCATGCACCTGCTACATTATTTGGTATTAAGGCTCCGCTTTGTTAAGTGGTTGTTGAGGTTTTTCACATAAGACTAGAGTTTATGGCAAGAAGTGATTGCCAAAAAATATGGTGTGATGGATGGGGAGTGGTGGACAAAAAACTATCATTGTATAGGGCCTCACTGTTATGGAAAGCAGTGGGAAGGATGGTACCAAAGTTTAAGGGAGGGATCGACTTCTCTCTTGGAGAAGGCAAGAAATTTCAAATATGGAAGGATGCTTGGGTTGGAGAAAGGGTGCTTAAGGAAGAGTTTCCAAGACTGGGAGTCTGGGACTGCTATCTCTAGATGCGAATATTCCTCTCTCGTTGTTACTCTATTTCTTGTGATACTATGGTAGAGACCCCTCCTTGCCAAAGGAATTTGTTGGATCTTGCTAGGCTTTTGGAGTGGCTCTAGTGTCATCATCCTTTCATGGGAAATAGTGATTCGACGGCATGGAACAAGGAAAAATCGGGTCACTTCTCAATTCAGTTGCTCTAAGATTGATTCAGGAGCCACTCTCGGAGTACAAAGGCCACACCTTCTTTGATGAGTGCGGAATTCGTGGCCTTTCATTGAGAATTCATTTGTTCAATGCAGGAGCCGTGAGCGAGGATTTCCCGAGTGATTGAGGACAGATTGCAAATACAATCGTGGTAATGAATGGCCCATGACTGTAAAAGGGGCTCATAGTCAGTCAAGTTGAGGTCCGACAGGTACAACACTAATGCCTAATGATAGGCTGCAATCCTATGGAGGCAAGGCAAACTCGAGGATAATTTCAATTTTTCAAGTGGAGGGGTCTAATGTAGGACAAATTCAAGGATAATCACATGGACGGATAGGATCAAAAGAAATTAGGCTAGAAAGTTCGATCAAGGATATAGCGTGCATTATAGCTTCCAACGACCATAACTTTGCAACCGGTTGTCCGCTTTACACATATAATATGTCGTTGAAAAGCTATTGAGGAGCTCTACATGTTGACCAATGTTGAAGGCCAATCGCCCCTGAACAATTTTTCAAAAACAGGACGTTTAAGGAGTTAATTTGGAGTTTTCAATCAAAAATTACTATTTTTAGTTATTCTAAAGTTTGGAGTCTTGAAATAGCTTAAAGTCCTTATTTGAGTCATGGAAAAGAGTTTGAATCAATTTAGAAGTCGTTAACTACTTTTAATAAATTTACCATTTTAGGAAAGTTCATTATTTTGGTGAAGTCACAAAATTCAGATTTAGTACTTATCATGGTATGCCATAAAGGCTGTTACATAAAAGTAATCATGGCAACTGTTACACGTTACGGGATTGTAAAGGCTATAACAGCCGTTAGGAAAAAAAATTGACCCGTAAAGGCCATTACGGCCCCCGTAACGGCCCATTATGCCCCTCGTAAAGGCTGTAACAGCCCTGTAATGGACCGTTACAGGGCCAATGCAGGTTTTTCAGACTTTTTTCATTAGAGAGAGAGAGAGAGCATGACGGCCGTTATGGCCCCCATAATGACCATTACACCCCATATCATAAAGGTAAAGGTGGTGGCCATTACGGCCACCGTTACCGTTACCGTTACGAAATGCCTTGGTAATTGTATAAGTCATGTGAGAGGCCTTCATAAACAAAACTTTTCATCAATAATATCAATTTTCTCTCGTTTTCCAAGATTTCTCTCCTTGTGGATTCAAGGGTTATTCTTAAGAAGACGATAATCTCCTCTTTATCTATGCACCCTTTATGTTAAGATTCATGAAAAATAAACATCAACTACCTGAGATTTAGCGACATCCGCTGCCTCTGCCCGCTTCTTGAGCTCCATCATCTCAAGGAAATCCTCCTCCACTTTTTCGATGCGACTCATTGTTGCATGGAATATATACCCAATGAGTGAAGCAATTACAAGAATTCCGAATGAAGACACTATTTCCAGCCATGGCAACGGCGGCTTGTGTTTGAATCTATTGAAAATACAATCAAGATTCAAGTAATAGTGTCATCTATTTGTTGCCAAATGATCAAAATCTACAAATAGAATTGTCATAGAGAATAAAATTATTGTATATGGAGGGGATTATATATTTCCCAACCCACGTTAAGTAATCCAGACCACTAGGCCCCACAATGGATAGACCATGCTTGGATAATCTTCTTGATGAGGCAATCCAAACATATACTATGAGGGAACTTCCATAAGGTCAAGCTTTGTGGACCCCAACGTGATGTATCTTGGACATCCACCCCGTCCATCAGATGCATCCTCAGATGGTGGGCGAAAGGCCCAAAAATCAAGCCAATCCATAAATTAGGTGGGTGACACCATAGGTAATAGTTAAGAGTAGATGCCCACCCATTAAAACCTTCCTGATTGTTTGCAGGGCCCATAGAGATGTGGCTCAAACATCTGTCCCATCCATTGTGAGTGTCCCACCAGGATGAGGGGTCAAAAAAAAATCCAAAAACTCAGGTGGGCCTCACCAGGCGATTTAGATGTTTTAGGCATGATTTCATGCATTCTGGATGGTGTGGCCCACCTGAGTTTCAGATAAGGCTGATTTTTTTGACATCCCATAACCTCGCAGTTTAGATGTCTGAGACACATCACAATGAGTGCCACAAAATTGACTGAACTGGAGCCCCATTTATACAAATTCAAAGTTCGAGGTGCTATGCATATCTTGTGGTCAAAGTCAAGTGAGTACTATTTATCACTTACCTGCAACGCATCTCGTGCTTCTTAAACGGGTCCCCAAAGCTAAGGGAGCTCACATGGCACGTGCTGTTATCTGCTGCACTCGAACCATACATGCTAATCGGATCTGAAGAGTTAGTGATGTCATACACATTCACGATGATGGTTTGTTTACTCGCAAGTTGGTGAAGTAACTTCTCCACCAGTGATTCTATATCAAAAACTCCACCCAAGTACCTGTTCGGCAGCAGTTTCATTCGGTTATCCAAAAGAAAACTAAGAAAGAAACAGATACAAGATCCATGAATGCAATGGATATCAATCCCCCATAAAAACAAATGATCTCTAGGAAGTAAGTGGCAACAGGCTTTGCCAGAGAATCAGCTACACTACTAACATCTCTAGGGACCAGATGGGAACTAGGTTGCAAGTGGGTCCCATTGGTAACCTACGTTGTTGGTCAGGTGAGGCCCATCATGAGATGGGCCATTCCCTAATACCGCCCCTATGAGATGATCCTTTCTAACCGATGAAAATGGATAATGGCAACCACATGGCCAATCGGGCGATTAGGATCATCGAGTGGGGAAGATATTTGGGGTGTCCCTAATCCACCAGGCCCACCAACCATCCCAACAGTTTGGATTGCCAAAACATGGCCTTGACATTTATTATTTGTAGGGTCAAACAAACCACATTTGGGCATCTTATTTTACTCTTGATCTAAAGAGACAAGGAACTCAGAATAGCAGTTACATAGCAGCATGCTCACCCATCTGTTGCTTGAATACGCTCATCTGGTGTTGCATTTGCAGCCAGTTCTGACTTGTAGACAGCAAAAGTCAGAATAACACCAAGACGGTTGGACTTCAGTAGCCTGAAAGGAGCAGTGAGAACCCCCGTCCCAGATGCTCTGGCTCGCAGGACATTATCACAATCTTCCTGTATATGGACAGACTTGTAAAATGGATGATTGAAAAGCACCAGCACAGAATCATTCAACGCAATGGCATATCACAACAGCCCAAGATAGCAAAGCCTATCATCATCTGAGAAATAGAACTGATTAACTACGGGGAATGTTTAGCAAGAGTTGGGGCCCATGGTACAGTGATCAGTAGTGTAGGACTAATCGGACCCATGATGGATGGGCCATACCTGACAGGACAATCTTCAACTCTTCCACTGGTGGCCTGTATAGACAGAAAACAAATTGCAGCAATGGCCCACATGTAACTGTAAAAAAAGCCAAAGATTGGATGGCTAGGACATCCATAGATTACCAGCATGGGACCTGTCAGATCAAAAGTCTGGACCACCAAAGCATGGGACCTGTCAGATCAAAAGTCTGGACCACTAAAGCATGGGCCCCACTAGTGCAAAATGAAAACCCAAGATTACTACATCTATCCTCAATTCGAGGTATTGGATAGAGTACCTGTTAAAAGTCAGATTTGCCAACGTGTCCATAAAAATGTTTGAATGATAAAATATTAGATTTTTACAGCATATTGTAATTATTTGTGTAAAAAATCCCAAAAAATAAATGAAATAAACACTAAACCTCAAAATTAATTAATTATGATAATATTAACTAAACATAAAAACTAGTTTTCGATGAACCTGTATCATGGTTTTAGATGGCAGTTTCAGAGTGTGACTTGTGCAGACACTGAAACTGATAAGACTCACCCAACCTGTTCCAACTCAGCCTGGTTTCAGGATGCGACTCACTGAATAACTCATTTCGTTCACCGCAAACACCGATTCAACTCAGACGAGTCGACCTGGTTTTTGAACCATGGACCCCATCTAGGATGCAGACGTGTCAGCAAGGCACAATCTAAAACAAGTGGAGTTTCTTTGTTACATAGGTAATAGGCTATAAGAATCTGATGAAAAGGTGATTGAAACGTTCCAGTTTCCAACACTCGACACATCCAAGTAAATTAAGAAAGATTTTTTTTTTTTTTTTTTTTTTAAGAGTCTAAACCTCCTTGTGGATAAGACAGGTATGGGCATGTTTGGCTGCTCAATTGAATTCCGATAACTCAATTCACACAAGATGAATTGACCGAAATAGCAGCAATGATGATAACTGAATCATGTTTCAAGTCATATAGTGAATTGAGTTGAGCATTTTCTCTCTATTGAATTGAGTTATTGAAATTCATTTCAATTGAGCATCCAAACACTACCGTAACGTCTGTTACTAAGAGTTGGCCAATTCACAAAAATGTCAAGTGATGCAGATCCATGATATAGTGATTTGAGTCAAGCATTTCCTTTTTATTGAATTAAGTTATTGGAACTCATGTCAATTGAGCATCCAAACACTACCTTAAAGTCTACAATGGACAATTGGAAATTTCACAAAAAGTGTCAGAGCGATGTAGATTCAAGATAAGACTTTCACCTTTCCAGACAACATATCAAGAGACACGACATGTGAAATGGTATCCTGTGCAAAGATAACCGGAGCATATTCCTCATGAATGGGAGACGGCTCGTGGGTGTCCATCCTTTTGATGGTCCATCCCTGTTGCTTCTCAAATTGCGCTCTTTCGGCATGAAGCACCTTCACTGCATACGCTACTCCACTCGTCAGCGGCCTCTCGAAAGCGGTTCTTTCCGTATATCTTGCAAAAGTCATCTGTACATTTTGACGTGTGGATTAAAACACAAGCTCAACAAAATTAAACCTCCTAGCCTATAATTCTAAAGAAAAAGTTCCACCATTTTGTAAATGTCATGGGAAGCTCATAACCGTTTGATCCATCACCCATTTTTTGGATGGTCCATAAAAGTTCAGAACAGTGGTCAAAGAAACAAAACAAAACACCAAATTGCCCTAGTTTTTTGTATGTTGCCCAATCCATGAGGTGGCCTATTAATTGAACAGTCTAGATTGATCAACATATTTTCCAGAGTTCAGAATTATACAGGTGGCCATCCATGAGGTAGTCTATTAATCAATCATGTGATTTTGGACGGTCCACATAAGATCAGAGAATCAGAGCAACTGTTTGGAAAAAGAAATTTATGAATAGAATGGTTAAGTTAGAAATATCAGATAGTTGCAATTTATGAGCATTGGCCCATCCATAAAGTGACCTATTAATTAAAATGTCGAGATGGATCAATGTATTTGACCAGATCTAGAAAATTCAACAATCTCAGTAATTGAAGATAACTAAATTAACACAGCCCAACATCAAAATAAGAACTTCGAAGGATTTGCCTAGGAGTACAATCCCATTATGCATTTCATCTACAAAGTGGAGGAGAGAAAAATCAAAGCACCTGGTCGATGGCAGATGGGTTCTTCCCATGATGGAATGTTGAGACCAGAATTGCCAGCGCCTGGAGATGATTCATACTCACATTGAACTGGTCCTGCAGCATCCTGGCCCGCTCGTCGCACATGCTTGTGAGAGTCTCCTTCCGCTTCTCGTTCGTGTGGGAATTCATATACCAGAAAACTGACATCGATCCCAAGATCGAAAACAGTACCCATGCAACCAAAACCTTCCGCCACCACGTCTGCCGAACATTCCTCGGTCCTATATACTGGTAGCAATGGTATATCTTCCAACCGCTCCTTGACAATCTCTCCCACAATCTAAACCAAACCTTCTGCCTACTGCCGAAGAAACCAGCCTTTTGCTCCATGGATTCACCATCAGCAAACCAATTCATGGGGATTTCAGAGAAGATCCAACAGCATATCATCAAAAGCACATATACCACCTTCAATTCAAATCCAAATACATGAAGTTAAGACGTCCACATCAACAATTACTTCAAAAAAATTAAAAAATTAAAAATTAAAAACTTACCATTAAAATTTCGAGGACTGACTGGATAAGCTCAACTCGTCAGAACCCAAAAACACTCATTCTAAGAAAAATAATAAGAAAAAGAAAAACCATTAACTAAATACAAGAAATCTTCTCTCTTTTTTTCCCCTGAAAGACAAAATACAACAAATCTTGTTTGTTTCAGTCTATAAATTTCCCCCAAAAAACCAAAAAAAAAAAAACCAAAAAAAAAAAAAAAAAAAAAAAAAAAAAAAAAAATCCTCCAAAGAAAAGAAAACCAAATGAACAGAATCACTGGCCTAAGCCTCCAGAAGAAATTCCATCCCACCAGAAAACAAGAGCTTTCAAAAAATCAAGAATTTCAAAAATCTAGAACTTGGGTTTTATGCTACTAATATAATTACTTATTATTATATTCTACTATAGAATTTACGTAACAACATACAACATGAAATCAAAGCAAAGATTCTAAAACCCCATTAAAAAAAAATCAAGAATTTCAAGAATATAGTAATTGGGTTTTGTACTATAATGCTACAGAATCTCTGTCATACTTGAAATGTAAGAAAAATCTCCAAATCCAAGGACAGATTTTTAAAAAACAAAATAAAAAAGAAAACCCAACAAAGAATCTGTCAGAAATATAGTATTTGGGTTGGGATGTCTGGAAATCTGAGATTTTAAATCCTGAAATCAAACAAGAAGAAAATCAAGCTAGAGGATGTTGTTGGAGGTTCACTATGGAATGTGGGAGAGTGACAAGATCGAGGCAGAAGAGATGAGGAAGAAGGAGGAGGAGGAGAAGGAAAGGAGTCTGGATTCATGGGTTCTGTGAAAGCAGATTCTGTAGAGAGAGAGAGGGAAGGATGTCTGCTAGCGTAGACCATTATCTACCAAAACAAACCAAAATATTCATTTTTTAAATAAAAAAGGGTATTTATTTAAAATATTAATTATTAAAAAGAAGGAGAGGGCTGCTTCGGTGGTACGCGAGAGTACACGTAATTCTACTCCGCGAGGTGTCTGTTGATAATTTAATGAGTTCGTTTTGTCTCTGTCGCGAGTCAGAACTACGTTTGTCGCCGTCATAGGGCCCCACTTGCTAAGCTGTTTGATGATCAGAACCGTCCATTTTTTTTAATATGCTACATTGTATATTTAAAATAATTAATATGGGAATATGTTTTAAACATTAGTATTTAATAGATAATTTTAGTTCAATAAAAGAAATTTTCGATGGCTTGAATTGGAGTTTAAAAATCAGATGTTAGGATATTCATAAACTATTATTACAAGAAGATATCTTATGCAATGGTAGCGAAGACAATGTGAACGGTTCGAATTATCGGACCATTTGAGAATGTGGCCCCAGTGGTTGGCGACTCACGCTGGGATGTAAGTCGCAATGAAGGTTGAACGAACTCTAATTAGTACAACAGCAACGAACGCGGATTGCGTCCTGCCATCTGTGGAGGGGCCCACCGTGATGCATCTGTTTATCCACGCCGTCCAACCCTTTTCTCGGGTCATTTTAATTATGATTCAATAAATGAGGTCGATGAAACGCTAAAGTGGACCACACAAAATTGGGCACTTGGTTGCTTTAGTGATCCACTTGAGAGTTGGATATTCCTCGTTCTTGGGATCATAATATAAAATGATATGAGAAAAGGTATGGACGGATTGGATAAACAGATACATCAAGGTGAGCACCTCCACAGATCTGCCTGGACGGTAATCAGTCCAGGCGGCGGCAGGACCCAATCCGCGTTCGACAGCAACGCGTCTGCCCTTGACACGGAGCCCATGTGATTCCATACACGGCAGGCGTAGTGGGCCCACCTTGATGTATTTATTTTATATCAACGCCGCTCATCCATTTTTTCAGAGTATTTTAGAAATTGGGCCCAAAATTGAAGGAAATCCAAAGCTAAAGTGAACCACACCACAGGAAACATTGGGGATCACGACACTCACCGTTGAATCCTTCCTAAGGCCTACTTTGTCGTTTATTTGCCGTACATCCAGTTGATAAGATCACACGTACTTGGTTGAAAGAAAAACACAAACGTCGATTCGAACTAAAATTTTTACGGTACCTAAGAAGTTTTTAATACCACTGTTTCAGGTAATGTATCACCGTGTACTTGAGCTTCGAATCTACCTCGAGCTATATCTTAAAATAATTCGAACAAACGGATGGACGGTGTAGATTAAACTAATACGCAAAGAAGGTTTTTTTAGTATAGACCCGACTCCGTTAAAAAAAATAAAATTACGAAATTAGACCATTATTGTACGGACAAACTCATAAAGACAAAAGTTATCTCGCTTCTTTCAGCCGCTTTGCTTTAGAGTAGCCTGGAGATATTTTTATATATATATATTTTTTAATAAAAAATTCTATTTACTTGTAATGAAAATTCACTTTGGTGACGGAAGTTTTCAACGTC
This sequence comes from Magnolia officinalis, assembly GCA_021015155.1. NCBI lineage: Eukaryota > Viridiplantae > Streptophyta > Magnoliopsida > Magnoliales > Magnoliaceae > Magnolia > Magnolia officinalis. The sequence continues at coordinate 97,030,785 of JAJHSJ010000005.1, read as the reverse complement.
TAAAAATGAAAAAGTATGGTACGAAAAAGTCTACAGTACTTTTCCATATAAAAGGAAGTTCGGTTCGCTGGGCCATCACTGCGTACGTGTGACATCCACTCCGTCCATGAGCTTTGTAAAATAGTAAAATTGTTTTTAAAAATGAGCAAAAAATAGGCAATTTCAAGGTTCAAGTGGGTCACACCACGGGAAAGGTGGGGATTGAACGTGCACCGTTAAAACCTTCCAAAATCCACCGTGATATTTATATGCTCTCAGAACCGTTCATAAGGTTATTTAAGTATACTGAGCTGAAAACACTAATATCAGCTTGATTCAGAACTTCGGCGGCGCCATGAAGTTTTCAATTACGGATACTCAATCGCCGCTGTTGCTGTATGGTGGCCCACTACGTGGGAAGACTGATTGACGGAGTGGATGTCACACAGACTTCAGATTGGCCCCCCACGGACCTTCCAACCGGGACTCGTGTGGGTTGGGGTTGCATGAAATTCGCGTCCGTCGCAGCTTCTCGACGGAGAACTGAAGTGACTTGTATGAAACGTGGCCCGCTGGCCGCCATCTTTGTGCGGTATAGATGATTTTGGATTCTAACAACTGGGGCCATGGAGAGATAATCCATACCATTGATTTGTTGAATCCCACATTAGATAGATAATTCACCAAAAATCTCCCTAAAATGTAAACCGTTATTGTATTGACCGCCTATCTCTAAGCTACAATCCGAAAGGTCAGTGTGGCCAATATCTATGAGGTTTTTTATCCATGGTTCATTCATGGTGACTCACAGAATTCCATCGGTGTGGATTACCTGAAAATGGGCCCCACTTGTCATAATTAAAATCGCGTGTATACCGTGCAGAGCTGCAAGCCAGGTAACATGGGTTGGGTCCCGCTCATGACGGCATGAGGTAGTAGGTGCTATAAATTCGGCGCCGAATACGTGTGCATTAACCCTTCACACTTTCGGCCTGTATTTATGCAAGTGGGTCCCATGGATTAATGATCCAAACCATTCTCTTGAAAGCTGAGGAATATTGACCGTCGAGTCCGTTGATTGAAAACTTTATAATATTTGGACTTTTATTTGTTAAAATTGAACCGTTGCTGTATTTTCTCTCAGCATCACTTATTGAATGGTCTGTATTCTTTCGATCAAGAACGAATTTTTGGTACAAGGTCCATCGAAGTTGGGCTGATAGCATCAACGGATCGGATCATTGAACAGGATGACCAGTTTCTACATTTATGGAAATAGAAAATAGCCGCGGTACCATACCACCTTTCCGCCAGGATATCATATGTTACCAACCTGCTTCTTCGTCCCAGATAACTAAGCGCGCACACGCATGGTTCCATCACTTGAGGTACGACGCCATAATATCCAATGACTATCCACCCAGGTATCGAATCTGTACCGTTAAAACGATATATCATAAAACAAATATAATATATTATGAAAATATTTATGTTTCACTCATTAATTGGGCCATACTATTAGTATTAACATAAACCCGACAGTTTGACTCAAACCTACATATTGGCTCAAATAGTGAGGGGATCGATTCGATTTTAAAGAAATATGATCTTAACAGTGAGGTCCAGTATTTTCATGGTACCGATTCCGTTAAAAAGTGGCATTTCGTCGGAAAGTTGTGGTACAGTTGCTTGTAGGCGATGAGTTCTCTCAATTCCAACATTGCCATTGCTCGCTATCGTTGAATATGAACGGAGCCTGCTTTTTAAAGGCGTAGTTCTAATGCTCGACCGAATAAAAACGGCGTTGCTTTTTTCAACCCAATATTTCTGCTTGTACAGCCTGTCTTTCGATGATCCACACCGTTCATTGCTTGTGGGCCACCCTGAAGTTTATGCCTCTCGTTGATGATCTAAAATAGGAATATCATGGTTCTCAAATGAGTAAATAATTTTCGTTTCGACCCAGAACTATACCGTGGGACCCACTTTTGCTATGATCGAGACCATTCATCTCGTGGGGGCATTATAGCTGGCCTTCTTTTCTCCACAAGAATTTTTTTTTTTTTGGTTAACGGACGGTCCATATTGATTGATAAAGAAATATAAGTCATAAGGTAGGATTCCTGATAATGGGAGATTCGGGTTCATAGCTTCATGACTCATTCAGGACAGTTCCCACCTAACGAATGGCCTGGATCTCTCAAGGGTGGGCCACACCTTGTCTTTTTGCCGGCCAAACTAGAAACAACATTTATTCCTGAGAAGGTCTCACGCGCAACTAGTTGAGGTGTGGGACCCAACGTGCCGTCTAACCTGGTTGAAAATGTAAAGCAGATTGCCGGCAATCTGGCTACACGAAGTTCATGTTGTCAAAGATAAAAGGACACCGCCAGGTTTATGAGAAATTCAGGTATTTTACGTATTTTTTGAGCTTATGTTAGAATGTGGGCCTAAAATTAAAACAGATTTATAACTAAAGTGATCTCCATCACGTAGAAAAAGGACAGAGAAATATCTACCAATGAAACTTCTCTACGCACATAAAGCTTGTCTGAATTTTCAATTCAGTTATAAATATCTTGTAAATGGATAATAATTATTTCAACGGATATATAACACTATCCCTAGTGTTTGATTTGACTTATTACTACTTGGACGCAAACATTAAGAAGGCCAGCCACATAATATTTATGACTTCCACTGTGTTTCTTATTTATATAGTTCATCCATTATGTCTGTTGAATTTATGGCATGAGCCAAAAAATGAGGCATATCCAGAGCTCAAGTGAACCATGCCATGGGAAAAAGAAAATCGAATACTAACCGTTAAAAACCTCTTGGGGCCACTGTTTCTTTTGGTGTGGGTTACCTGAGTGTTGGATCTGACTCATTTTTAGAATCATGCCTTAAAATATTATGGTAAAATGGATGGACAGAATTGATACATAATACACGTCACATTAGAGTCCACAAATTTAAACTAATTCATTTAAACCAGTTTCTAAGGGAAAAATTCATTTGATTTTCAAAGTAAAATGATTAGCTTTCAAAAATCAAATAGGCCCATATATAACATCCAAACTGTTTATAATATTATTTTCAATGAGATGGAACACAAAAATATCAATTAAATTCCAAACTTCTGTAACCCAACCAATATTTCAATGGTAGGTATACAATTTCAAATGTTTACCATCACGTGACTTACTTGGATATTCGATCTGCCTCATATTTTTTTTCTTGCATCATGACATTAGTGGATGGCAGTAGGCCCCACCTAGCTTGACATTAGTAACTTCCTACCAAATCTTAGAATCGTGGAGTGGGTAATCTCACGTTTTTGTAAACGGGATATCCCAAAAAATTAGGCTTTGGAACCATCAAGTGGACCACCATGTGAATTCCAAGGTTCTTGGAGCTCCATCCTTTCAATCTCGTGGTCCACATGAAAGTAAATCGGCATGATTACGGACCATCTTATTTTCACGACAGGACAACCCTGTTGGATGGATGGGATGATACACAAACATCATAGTGGGCCCCACATGCAGCTAATTCCCACTTTCTTCCATCTACAGCCAATTGCGCGTGAGACCTTCCCGCCGCTTCCATCCACCGTTGCATCCAGAAGCGGATTGGCTGGTGTACCAGCGATATAGCTGGCGTGGGTACGAGCGATGACGGTCCGCGAGCTCGAGTTATACGAAATGATGTTTTAATTATATCCACACCGTTCATCTATTTTGCAAGATCATTTTAGAGCATGATATGAAAAATGAACCATATCCAAAGCTTAAGTGGGCCACACCAGAAATAGCAATGGGACAATGATTCTCACAATTAAAACATTAGTAGGGCCACCGTAGCATTTACTTTCCGGCCAATCTATTTATAAGGTCACACATACTGGGTGAAGAGGAAAAACAAACATCCCATCGATCCAAAACTTCGGTGACCCCCAAAATGGTTTCAATGATAGATTATGGATCCCCCCACAGCTTTTTGCAGTGTCGTCCACAAAATCTTTGAATCAGTCTTATTTTTCTTATAAAGCTTTAGGACTGGCTGGCTAAATGAAAGTACGGCTGGGATATAAAACATACCTCATGATGGACCCACAGAACCTGTGACGTAGGTTGATAAGGCCACATATACATGGATGGAGAGTAAAAACAAATATCATGTTGATCCAAAACTTATGTGACCCCATGAGGGTTCCAAGGATTTCAACGGTAAACGTTTGATACCCTGTGTCTTGTTTTTCGTTTCAAGCCTTCGGATAAGCTTGTTGAATGAAATGACGGTTGGGATATAACATATACCTCCTGATGGGACCATAAAACTTGGTGACATCTGTTAATAAGGTTACGTAGACCTGACTGGAGAGTAAAAACAAATATCATGTCGAGTAAAAACAAATGTCATGTCGATCCAAAACTGATGTGACCCTGAAATGGTACCAAGGGTTTCAATGGTAAACATTCAATCCTCCTATCTTTTCTACTATTGTTTTATTTTTCATTTCAAGATTCTATAGGCTTGCTGAATAAAAGGATGGTTAGGATAAAATGCATACCTCGTGACGAGACTCACAAAACTTGGTGGCGTCTGTTGATAAGGTTATATAGACTTGGATGGAGAGTAAAACTGTAAAAACAAATATCACGTTGATCCAAAACTTATGTGACCCCAGAAGGGTTCCAAGGATTTTAATGATAGACGTTCAATCCCCCATAGCTTTTTACACTATTGTCTTATTTTTAGTTTCAAGCCTTATGACAAGCTCGTTGAATGAAATGACGGTTGAGATATAACACATACCTCATGATGGGACCCACAGAACTTAGTGACGTCTGTTGATAAGGTCACATAGACCTCGACGAAGAGTAAAAACAAATATCATGTTAATCTAAAACTTATATGACCCCAAAAGGGTTCAAAGGGTTTCAATGGTAGACGTTCAATCCTCCATAGCCTTTTCTACTGTTGTTTTATTTTTCGTTGCAAGCCTTATAACAAGCTTGCTGAATGAAAAGACAGCTGGGATATAACACATACCTCATGATGAGACCCACAAAACTTGGTGACATCTGTTGATAAGGTCACATAGACCTGAATGGAGAGTAAAAACAAATATCATGTTGATCCAAAACTTATGTGACTCCAGAATGGTTCCAAGGATTTCAATGGTAGACGTTCAATTCCCCGTAGCCTGTTGCACTATTGTCTTATTTTTCGTTTGAAGCCTTAGAACAAGCTCGCTGAATGAAAGGACGGTTGGGATATAACACATACCTCATGATGGGACCCACTGAATTTGGTGATGTTTGCTGATAAGGTCACATAAACCTCGATGGAGAGTAAAAACAAATATCATGTCAATCCAAAACTTATATGACCCCAAAAGGGTTTGAAGGGTTTAAAGGGTTTCAATGGTAGACGTTCGATCCTCCATAGCCTCCTCCATAGCCTTTTCTATTGTTGTTTTATTTTTCGTTTCAAGCCTTATGACAGGCTTGCTGGATGAAAAGTCAGTTGGGATATAACACATACCTCATGATGGGACCTACAGAACTTGGTGACATCTGTTGATAAGGTCACATGGACCTATATGGAGAGTAAAAACAAATATCATGTTGATCCAAAAGTTATGTGACCCAGAAGTAGAGTTAGGCATCGAATCGAGTCGGATCGGATTGGGTCCAACTCGACTCAGTCCGGATTCTACCTGGTCTGATCCGAACTCGATTCGATCCGGGACCGAGTCCAGGCCATCGGACTTGATCCGATCCGATGCACTGATAGTCTGACCCGAACCGAGTCCGACTTGGTCAGAAAAACTGATCGGGTTGACTACCATTCGGATTAAAAGAGAGAAAGGATTTATCTAAACCGTCCATCCATTTGGAGAGCTTGTCTTAAGGCTTGAGCCAAAAAATAAGACAGATCTAAAGATCAATTGGACCACATTGCAAAAAATAATGAGGGAGTGATTGTTTACCATTAAAACCTTTTTCAAATTACAAAAGTTTGGGAACAATATGAAATTTGTTTTTTCACTTTATCCATGTATTTTTAACATTATTAATTTATTAACGGATTAGATGGAAAATAAATGTTATGGTGGGGCAACGTAAGTTTGATCTCATTTGAGCTGTTTGTACAACTCAGAGCTCGAGGCTTGTAACCGCTCGTCCTTGCATGACACGTATGTACAACGGCTTTTACCTTTTGCAAGTTGTGTGTGGGAGGCGGATTAGCTACTGACAGGTTAAGACGTAGCCAGACTCCCTAGCCCTTATAGAAGTGACGTGACCAAGTTCTGTGGGACCCGCCATGATATATGTGTTATATCTGCTCCATTCATTCATTTGAAGATATCAATTTAGGGCAATAGCCAAAGAATGAGTCAAATCCAAGGCTCAAATGGACCCCCACCATAAAACACAATGGAGAGAGTGACGCCCACCATTAAAATTTTCTAAGGCCCACGATAGTTTTCGATCAAACTGAAATATTTGTTTTCTCTTCTTCCATGTCTGTCTTAACTTGTGAACACGTTGGATTTCAAATAAACATAATAGTGGACCTTAGGATGGTTTCAACGGTAGAGTCACTCTTGCCACTGTTTTCTGTGGTGGGGTCCACTCCAAACCTAGATCTGACTCATTATTTGTCTCATGGCCTAAAATGATCTCTAACAATTGATGGACAGTGTGGATACAACACATACATCATGGTGGGTCCCATAGAATCCGGTGACGTCGCCTCAGTACGGAGTCTCGCGGGATACTCAACTTGTCACTTTTGCGTGTGATAGAAGAAAGTGATTTGAATTTAAGCAAGGCAACAACATACGGCTGTGTAGTTGCCCACTCTAAGCATGAATGCATGTGGATCCACCGTGAATGCATGTGGTTGATCCACACTGTCCATTCGTTACTCAACTTGTCACTTTTGCGTGTGATACAAGAAAGTGATTTGAATTTAAGCTAGGCAACAACATTAGGCTGTATAGTTGCCCACTCTAAGTGTGAATGCATGTGGCTCCACTATAAATGCATGTGGTTGATCCACACCGTCCATTCCTTTTTCCAGATCATTTTAATAGTTGAACCCGTTGTTTTGTTGGAGGGAGTAGATGAGTGGTAGAAAGAAAATGAAGGGGAGATGTTTGCATATGAGAAAAATGACGAACCGGATCTAATCGGATCAGATCGGATCCATTCGGTTCAGATTTCAGTTCGAATCAATCCGAATTCACTATGATCCGGCCTCGATTCGATGAACGGTCGGATCATACTAACCCTACTCGAACAACACCGATCTAAGCTTTCGGATCGATTCAGATCAGAGCGGATCAGGTAAGATCGGGTCGGATCCACCGGATCGAACAAAAAATGCCCAACTCTACATGGAAGGATTTTAAGAATTTCATTGGTAAACGTTCAATACCTTATAGCCTTTTGCACTGTTGGCTTATTTTTCATTTCAAACATTAGGATAAGCTCATGGAATGAAAGGACGGCTGAGATATAACACATACATCCTGATGAGACTTACAGAACTTGGTGACGTCTGCTGATAAGGTCACAAAAACCTGGAGGGACAGTATAAACAAAATCAAGTCGATTCAAAACTTATGTGACCCCACGACGGTTCTAAGGGTTTCAATGGTAGATGTTCAATCTCTCGTAACATTTTGCACTTGTTGTATTTTTCGTTTCAAGCCTTTGGACAAGCTTCGCGTCTCATTTTTCCTTTCAAGCCTTGGACAAGCTTGCTGAACCAAAGGACGGTTGGATATAACACGTAACTCGTAATGAGACCCACAGAACTGGGTGACGTCAACACACCACAGCTATATAGCTGGCGTGCGGTACATCAGCCAATCCGCTTCCGCTACATCCCAACCATATGGCCCCAGCAGTCAGACCGATGGAAACGGATTGGCCACTCCCCTGCCACCGGCCAATGGCTGGTGGTCGTACTCTGTGGCCCCACCATGATGTACGAGTTTCATCCATTCCTTCTATCTATTTTTATAGACCATTTTATTATATGAGACCAAAAATGAGGTATATCCCAATCTCAAATGGATCACATTACACGAAACAGTGTTGAATGAATGTCGACCATTACAAACTTTTTGGGGGCCATAAAAGTTTTAGATCAAGCTGATCTTTGTTTATTCCATTCATCTAGGTATCTATGGCCTAATCAACGGATTGGATGTCAGATAAACAGTACAGTGGGCCTTAGGAGGATTTAAATGGTGGATATCCAATCACTGTTGTTTTCCATGGTTTGGCCCACCTGATATTTATATCCCTCTCAATTTTCGGATAAGTCCCTAAAATTATCGGTAAAAATGGATGAACGGAATGGATGAAACACATACATCATGGTAGGGCCCACAGAGCACCGACCACCAGCCACGGGCCTGGTGGCAGGGGGAGTAGCCAATCCGTTTACCAGGATCGTCTGACGTGGACTGTGAACATGCCACGTGGCATCCGCTGGCAAACAATTTGGATTGAGGCCAAGCGAACCATAGTTTGGGATACTCCCTCGAATCACCTCATTCTTTTCTCTCATATAATTGATAAAGCGCTGACAGAAAAGGAGTTATACCATACTCAGGCGGCTTATGACTCTTGATACACATGCCCAGTAAGAAATTATACACGTTGCATATATTAAATCAAACAAAACTCACTACATTCTGCATCCCACTGTTTCAACTCACAACCCCAAGATCAGATTAATTAGAAAATCCTAACCATTGATTAGTGGACACTTGCTTGCTGAAAACCGTTGGATTTTTTCATTTCATCAGTAAATATCCATCAATCTGTTATTTCAATAATAATAATAATAAAACCCTTAATTTTTGGTTCATGATATATTTACACTGGGTAAAATAATTTGAACAGTTTAGCTTAACTCCTTGTAAGCAACATGATTTACAAGTGCCTGCGTATCAACATCACACTCTGACAGAGTATCAATATTTTATTATTAAATAAATAGATAAAAAGGCATCACCCACTCAGCAGCAGAAACCACTGCTTTTGGGCGTTCACATCACATCAAACCAGCACACAAGCTCAACACGCTAAGGCTCCTTATGTGGAGCTGCTTTTTCGTTTTTGACCAAAATAACCTTGCCTTCTTCTTAAATGATCAACATTGATCCTTCAGCAGTGAGCTGGATCGTATGCACTTTCTCTGCACTCGCTTCTTACACGTGGAAATATATCACACGTGTTAAAGATCCAATCTGTTCATCAGATGAATCCTACTCCTTATATGGCTAGATCCATCATGAGAGCCAGATGGATGTTTTTATTTTGAGCCGTTGGTTAGTTTTGTATTAATTGTCAGCGTGTTTTCTACTCGTGGCCCACCTGGTAATTGGATGGGAATGATTAGTGAGACATGGGATTTACAGTGGGTCATCTGATGAGTTGCTTGGATCTTGAACACGTGTGATAAACTCCACATGTGTGAGAGTGATCATGAAAATATCTTACTCGGTCGAATACTATTCCGTATGAAAGAGAATTACAAAGAAGGGTTGTTGGGAATGTGGCCCACCATTGAAGAAGGTGCTTTTTCTATGCTTCTTTTTGTTTGCTTGCTTGGCTTTATACGAACTTGGGATATCTAATTCCATGAGTAAAAAACATGAGATGCGTGTCCCTTTTTCTTTCTTTAACTAACCAAAATGTTAGGATCCGAACCGTTCATCAAACAGGTCCTACCATGGATGGCCCATGTCCAGAAAATAGCTTTGATTGGAAATTCCCAGCCATTAAAATGAAGATTTCTTTTCAGGAAAGAAATGGGCGGTCATGTAAGTTGGTTGTGATCTTGGGTCCATGGCCAATTCAATGAAAAGACAGGATTTCCTGATGTAATGTCTATTCCAAATGTGGCCCAGTTATGATCTTTACTGACCTTTGTATCGGACGGTCCATCAGATTTTGCATATGGAAACCTGATTATTACAGGCGTCCAATCATGAGCTAACAAGATGGATTTCCTTAACGGTCTGTTCTGCAAGCCTTTCATCAGATGGCTGTGATCTGTTCATCAAAGTGATTTTTTCCAGGTAGGTGAACATAATGGACGGCTTGGATCTCTGGGATTTGATGATGCACACTTTCAGTACTAGAATCTTCAGTGCTAGCCTTACAATACAAGTAGCTGCTTTGGACACGTGGGGCTGTCTAAACATTGATCTGAAAAGTCTATCCGTTCGGGCCCACTGTTGTACAAAGACCATGCAAAAATAACATTAAATGGATAATCCTATCCTTTTAAATGTTAGTCAGTTTGATTGCCACCGTTCATTTTACAAGTCACTAATGACAAATCAAAGTGCTTTTGGGGAAGCATCATCTATCCATTCAAAAAGAATCCCACCTAATGGATACTTCAAGTTAATGATTTTGGAGCCATCCATTTTTACACCCTAATTATCCGATGGTTAAGATTGTCTGATCAGTGTAGTTCCTGCATATTCACTTGCTAAATGCCGACTTAACGGTTCAGATTGATGTTTGGACGGTCCCACATGTACAAATTCCAATGCAACTAGTGGTATTGTAGGCCTACCGTACAACTAGCTGTATGAGAAACTTTATGGGTACCGTTTGGGCGTTCTTGACATGGCATGAAGAGCGCACCCCATGAAAATCTTAGCTGGATACCTGATCAGATAGCGATTTGGGGTGCACCCAAACAGTACCTTTGAGGACCATAAATAAAACGCTACGGAAGTATCCGCTCTGTGCCCCTTTTTAACCCTCCGGATGGCCGCAACGAATAATCCAAACAGTGGTAATCTCGTAATTTTAAAAGAAGTTGATGGTAGTGTATAAACTAATACTTCCATCCAAAACTCGTCGCGACATGATTAGCCCATCACTAGCTCATTCCCTCTCGAGTCGGTTTTAGATAGCGACATGACACGTCAGCAGCATCGTTAAAGTACTCAACCAATAAAAAGAGGGCGGATTCGGTGAGGCCAGGAAACACCCACTTCAGTGAGGACGTGACTGTGGGGCCCACCTTGATTATATGTTGTATATCCACGCCGTTCATCCGTTTTGCCAGCTCATTTTAGGTATTATATATTAAAATGAAGCACATAAAAATCTAAGGTGAGAAACACCAAAGGAAACAGATGATTTAATCCTCACCATTAAAAACATCCTAGGGCCCACCGTAATGTTTATATGTCATCTAACCTGATGGTAAGGTCACGGAGACCTGGATGAAGGGAAAAAATAAATATTATCTTGATCCAAAACTTTCGTGGCCCACAAGAAGCTTTTAATGGTGAACATTAAATCACCATTGTTTCCTGAGGTGTGGCCCACCTGAGATTTTTATCTGCTTCGTTTTTGGGCCAATGACCTAAAATGAGCTGGAAAAACTGATGGACGGCGTGGATATACAACACATACATTAAGGTGGGCCACGATCATGGCCTCACCAAAGTAGGTGTTCCCTGGCCTCACCGAATTCTCCCTCCAATTAAAATACGACACGTGGCAGTAATGGTTAGATCGTACTAACACCTGGCAGGCTTGGACGGCGTAGGGTTCTGCGGTGGACCGTAACACGGTAAAAAAATCTCTTCACAGAAGACGTGTCAAGGGATGGGCAACGGATTCTGTCTAAAAGGTCCCCCCCATCCATCTGAATCTGATCATAGCCATTATAGTTATTACGGATATAAGAACAGTCCAAATCGCAGTAAGGACAGACCGTAGAGAAAGCAGCGGACAGGATTATCCCAGTCCATACATCACCCCGCCACGTGTCTTGTGGAGAGATTGCTCTCCCATGATAGGGTTTTTCGTACTCCACCGTATCATCGGCCCACGTGATTCTGGCGGGGAAGCTTTGGCACACGTGTCAAGCTAAGACAATGCCTCCTTCAAACAATCTGGCTGGCCTTGATTATATTTAATGGATGGACGGTGGTCAGAAAGAGCGGCCCATACTCAACATTTGTTGTGGCCTTCCTGCCTAGATTTTGACCACAATTCTTCTTACCTGATTAACGGCTCAGATACATTGGCATGAGCTTCTTGTCTAAATATCATGAAAGCGAATACACTTTACTATCCTGCGAGTAGAGATGACATCTGCTCGCCACGTGGCAGGAATGGAGAGATCGCGCGAGGGATTAACGGCTCAGATACATTTGCATGAGCTTCTTGTCTAAATATCATGCAAGTGAGTACACTTTACTATCCTGCGAATAGGATGACATCTGCTCGCAACGTGGCAGGAAGGGAGCGATCGCGCAGGGGATTACGGCTCAGATACATTGGCATGAGCTTCTTGTCTAAATATCATGCAAGCGAGTACACTTTACTATCCTGCGAGTACAAATGGCATCTGCCCGCCACGTGGCAGGAATGGAGCGATTGCGCAAGGGACGAAAATCTAATTAAGAAACTGCGACGGCCTGTCCGAAGTCAAGGCCAAATGACTTCAAATTGATGTTTACACCCCGCCTAGTTGAATTTACATCCACCTATTTCTCTTTTGTTAATCAAAATGGTACAGATTTCAATTCCCCGCAACATTTCATTCCCATAAAAGAAATCTGCGTGTAAATAAATCAGTCTGTGCGGCTTTAATTAGAGGACGGTTCATCTACAAGGTTTTTTTATGGGCCCCACCATGATCCCATCCGTACATCATGTGACCCAGCTTATGTTATCCTTTAAATCTAAAAATCAAACTGATCTAAAACTCTATTGGACCACACCATGTAAAATCATTCCCATACGTTGCGTGACCCACTTCATTTTTAGAATGGTATGATTTTTGGGGTTTGTACTCATTCTAGTAGTGGGGCACGTCCTTTGAATGGATTGGATACCATATAAAAAATATGGTGGGCTCCACACACAATCCGAAAGTTCTATTGATGGCCATTACCATCCCAACCGTACCCTGTGGTGTGATCCACCCGTGTTTTAGATCTTCCTGATTTTTGGGTTGGGGAGGGAAATAGAGTGGCCGCACCTCATGGACGAGTGTACGTGGGTACTACACCATGGTTGGTGCCATACATGACATTGTAGAATAAGATTATTCTAAGTTGTAGAGGAACCGGTCTTTAAATAATTGAAATGTCAATTTTAATTTTGGACCATCCGTCTAGTTGCTTGGATGGGAAATGGTTTAAAATGTTTAGTGATATGATGCTTTGTAGTAATTTAGTTGTCCACAAAACATAATAGCCAAGGATTTTATTTTATTTTATTTTATTTTTTAAAAGGAAGATATGGAAAGGCTTTAAAATGAATTTTGGTTTTCTGGCAAATAAGCCATCCATGGACTCATATATGGATGGACCTGATCTCAACATAATAGGACCCACCATATGGATGAACCCTACCTCACAGATATGTTACAGACTTGATATTATCAAATTACATAATTATAATTTTGGTAAAATGATAAAAGAAACAGAAAATATTAAAAACATGTTGAATGGTTATTCACCAAAGAAATTGAGACTACTAACAGGGTGCAGGGAAATAACTTCTAAGATACCATAAGCTTGAATGTGATTCTGCATTCAACAAACATGAAGAAATCACTAATGAAATTATGTATGCATAATTTATTAGCAAATCAAAAACTTAAAGAAAAGTCTCGAATCAAAGAGAAAGTAAAAAATGAAATAGCAGGCTTATACCACTACACTAGTATATCTCTTGAGGACTTGTTGGCTAATGGTTAAAGTTCGTATTGAACCTTTTTGGTTGATCAGAGAACATTGAGCTTTTTTAGTTTGTTCGTATGAGAGAGTGGTTCGAGTGGTTTTGATGGTCCAATGAATCACCCAAGATTTTTTTATATAGGCTAGGTGTCACGCCCCGAACTCGGAAACCGGGCTCACGAAATTCCCGATCATTGAATCCGGCACCGACAACCTCCGTAGTACCCAATTCTCGGCTCCCGGCACCCATACACCAGGTTCCGATCCTGGGATGCTATAAGGAGAATTTCTAATAATTAATTTGATTCGTAATGAATATAATGAAAAACATAACCCACGAACAATAACCACAAAAACATCATCACAAAATTCATTATGATAAAAAACTTCGAGTACAAGGCGTATGAAAGGGAAATACAATATACTAAAAGTAATAAAACTCCAAAAGCTCGGCTACACATTCCAACTGCGGTAAGACTACGGCTGCATCCTGACGTCACCCGCACGCATCAATCATGCATAAGCTTATAGAAAGTTTAGAGGGTGGTGTAAGTGTGTGCGCAGTATAAGCGTGCTCAAAATGTAAGGTCAGAGTAATGCGGAATTGTGCTGATGAGTACATGAATGCAATCAGCCGTACCAAGGCTATGAGGTGCAGAATATAAATGTTATCGGTCATATCAAGGCCATGCGATGCATAATGCAAGTCAAGTATATCAATCCACATCCACATATCAATGCAGCTCCTCACTAGAGCATCAAATCAGTACGGTTCTCAGTCTGGATAATCACCGGGGTTTAGTACACTCCAAATGGCATTGCCGCTCTCTCAGCCGCATAGTCCAAGTGAGCGTAAGAAACCTCACTATATGTCTGGCCAATTGTAACATCCCGAAAAATCGAGGGTCGAGTAGTAACTCAACTTTCGAGTTTCCAGAACATCACTTATGCAACATAGATAATGATGATTAAATGTTGTCTGCATTAATGTAGTGAACATGAGTGAGATTAAGCCAAAACAACATATCATACTCCAGAGACAGTGAATTAGCAAGCGGAAGACTGTGATAGATATATAAAATATATAAAAATTGTAGTGAGTCTCTAGAGTATGATAACATTACTAGGTTAATAAATTTCAAGTACATTTCTAAAATATACCACATGTGTAAGTGTAATGTCTTCTATTCCAAGTACCATAACCCCGTCAATACAATACCTGGTCTTCATAGACCTGTCAGAGAGTTACATGTAGGAGAGCTCCTCCTCAACATCATAGTAGTCCGGCTTTGCTTCATAAGCATTGCCATCACTTGAAACTCAACAAATCTGGTTGATGTGTACAACACCGTCCCGTAACGTGGGAGTGAGTAGCTAACTCAGTGGAACAATAAAGCATAGGTTAACATGTTATCAACTCATTCAAGCAGTAATGATAAAGCAGTACAATCAAACACTCCTAACTACTCTTATTAATGCAAGTATGAATGCATTCATGATGTATGCCCTCACCACACCCTCCCTCGTGCGACACCATCTCACGTTCGTGGCATGCTTTCATCCCTCAGTGCTCCACATCTTCCAGGCACATGCAATGCATGATGAGCATGATTACCGAGTATTTATTAGTCCATTTCAAACAGCAGGATTGAGAAACTAAGGTATCTCCCTTGTATCATTCCCAAACATGATCCATTCTAGGGTCGTCAGCCTTAGTTAATCTCAGACGATGGTGTGTTTTCTAGGTCACTGCAAAGGCTGCCAGGGCTGTTACGCACAAAGGTTATACCGCTCCCCCATCACCTCTTTAACGATTCATCACTATACAGAAATAGGCCTAGTTCATACTCCATATACCGCGGCAAAACTCTAAGGCTCACCGCGATTCCAGAGTATGCTCGAGGTCACTACAAAGGGCTGTCAGGATTGTTGCTCGCATTCGTTGCACCACTCCCCCATCACCTTATCAATGTAGGCCGACAGCACGAATATAGTGTCCCATACCACCATAATCAGCTCATGAGTTTGGTTGCTCACTGGTCACTACGGGGAGGCACGTGGCCCCAGCGTAGGTCGACAACTCGACCACGGTGTCCCATACCACCATGACCGGCTCATGAGTCTTAGCGGATCGAGGTACCATGGTTAAAAGGGATTTCACTGGTAAGTTTGGTACCCTAGGTTCAAGCAGAGGCGTCCAAACATGGTCAACATATATAAGACAGATCGGGTTACTTGACGAGCTCGGCTAGCTCGAGCGCACAACAAGTTGAATGGCATGAAGTGCATAAGCACTTCGCGTGGCGAACCACTATCGCCAACCGAAGTATGACTCGAGTTCGTCGAACACATCTCACGTGACAAATGAATCACAGCCACGAATTCAATTCTGGTACCGATTGTTTGGACTATAATCATAGCCCCAAACACAATCAATTTCAAATAGTAAAGCAGTAATGGATCAAGGTTCAAATCATACAATCAAAGTCTGATATTATCCGTTTAGGGCTGCCAGGGCTGTTGCACGGAATCGTTGCACCACTCCCCCATCACCCATGACGGATCATACAACGTAAATATAAATTTAAACATGTGCATTACATAGATAAAATCATAGAAGCAGTTGAGCATGTTATGAAGCACAACACAAGCATGAGTCTGTACATATTCAATTCTTAATCATACAACTATCCAAGGAAATCATACACATAGTTAAAAGAGTTGAGAATCATATCTCAACACCCTTATACATTACAATTTACTAACTACTACTCATCCAAACTTTTTAACAACCACTTAGACTACATACACCAACATACATGTCATATGTTGATCACATAGGTATAAGGCCAAATCCTTTCACTAGGGAGTTACCCCAATCATAACACGCATACACCCACGACGGATAGTCATGGCAAGCAGGAATCCAAGTTCCATATTCATTCAGTCATTTCCACAAACACTTGGGCCACACATTTTAGCATATATAGTGTATATTGGCCGTGGCGTGATTTAGGGCAAATCCTTTCGTCAAAGGGGTATCGCCAATACAACAATCATGAATCCATGACAATTAGTCATGGCGAGCACGAATGAGAATTCTATACTCATTCGGTCATTTTCACAAACACTTAAAATACACTATTACAACATATATGATGTATGTTAGCAAAACATGTATTAGGGCTAACCTTTCGCCACGCAAGTATTTTATCCATATATAGTATATTCATACAACAAATAATCATGGCAAACACATCTCCAAGATTTATACGTATACGGTACTTTCTAGAATACACAATTTCAACATACATAGTGTATATGAGCAAAACATGTATAGGGCGAGTCCTTTCGCCAAACAAGTAATTTATCCACATATAATATATTCGTACAGCAATTAATCATGTCAAACACATTTCCAAAATTTGTACGTATACGGTACTTTCTACAAATACCTAGAGTATGTAGAATTCCATATTTTTCATCTTTAATCGAAACGGAAAACGGACAGCACTTTGTACATGTACAATTGCATGGAGATCATGAATCTATCATTATCTGACATTGAAAGCGTTGAAAACCATAACCTATATACCTAAAGTCCGCACCTTTTGTCGTAGAATCGTAACGGAGTCGATAGGCTTGCTAAGCTTCCGTATACGACAGTTTGGCCACCTAGAGAACGAAGTAGGTTAGCTATTTCATAACCTGCAACCATCAACACTCTAAATCAGATTAGGGTTAGGGTTTCTTACCTAAAAATGGGGCTGGAATCGTCGGGAAAGCGATGAGAACGGAGCGGTGGAGATCGTGGAGCGGCAGGGAAGAGTGGCAGGAAGGATCTCTCACAACTCCCACACTTTCTCTCTTTTCTCTCTCCTCTCTCTAGGGTTTCTCTCAAATTCATAAGGCTGTGAGAGAGAGGGTTCTAAGGTCCTTATATAGCCTAAAATCTCACCAAAACAGACTTGAGAACAAGGTATACTTGGGTTTTGTCCAAAAGGCATCTGTTTCAGTTCAACGGAGGACTTCTGGCGGGCCTCCTTGAGCCAAAGGTCGGACTTAAGCTCACAAACACTGGATCTACGTTCTATTAAGTTTTCGTTTCGGTCGGGATTCCAGATCACGTGTGGCGGACCAGTTTCAGTTCAACGGTCAACGGATCTCGATCGGAGATTCCGAGTACATGTAAATGTGTATGAAATTTCTCCTGATCCGAGGGTGTAATTTGGTCTGATTCTGACGGTCTGGTTGCTTAAAACTGATCCACAAGCGAGAGGTGCCAAATTACTATTCAAGATATTTTATTTTGAAACAATTTCACATTTCTCACACTCTTCACTCCGAGCTCAAGCGAATAGCGCTAGGACACTATCTGGATTTGATTTCAGAGATGGTTGTCAAGCCCAGCAAGGCGGTCCTAATTCCTTAACTTCGTGTTAATCGGACTTCCGATGTGCGGTCCAGATCTGATACGGAGTTTCGAGATGCTCCCGAAAGCAGCCGGGTAATGAGATTGATCCTAGATTTTAGGGTAACCTAGCGTCAATGATTCTACAAGTTTTGGGTCTTGCAGATCGTATTTAAAGTGATTGGTGCTAATTTCACAGGCACTTTAGTTTAACACTAGCTAAATCTCGCCTAATTTCTAAAGGATTTAGTCCTGTAAGATTTCTGTCAGAGGTGGTACTTAGTCCTTTGTAGTTTGTATATAAAGTGATCCAAGTTATACTACTTAGCTAGTTTAAGATAGTGTCTAGGGTGAAAGTACTTTGAAAAATTGAAAGATCAAGGTGGTGAAGGGTGGAATTTGTGAAGAAAATGGTTTGAAAAGGGATTTGAGGCTTTAATTGAGTATTTGAGAAGTTAAACCTGTGTTAGGATTGACCCATCGCCTAAGGACGTCTAATTCTAGGTTGGAAAAAATCTGGGCTGTTACACCAATAATCTGCCAATACCTATCCGGCACGTCGATAGCGAACCCATTCACAAGCTGGTCAAATTCAGCCTAGTATTGCCCCCTAACCTCGGGCGAGTAAGGCCACACCCCTTTCCAACCGACCATGACATGGTGGGAGACACAGCCTCCTGGTATTCGGCCCTCGTGCGCTCATATATCTACTCGGTCTCGACATTGGAGTCATCCTCTGGTACCATCGGGTTTAGGAATTTTCACCTAGGGACATCTATGACGCCCGTATGCTAGAACCAAACATTTCCGGTATCTAATCCAGCCACCCACGATGTGTCTGTGGAGGCTATGACCCTGATGTCGCTAGGGCATATAATAATCATGATCATACAAATGCAAGTGCATGAATCACCCTACCAAACATGCAACAATCTTGCACGCGCTCCGTGCTCATGTGGGAAACTCCGCCTATCAGGGAGCCCATAAATAATCCGCCCAAAGGCATATGCTATGATCAGTCACTCGTCATATCAGACATACATATGATGCGTATGATCATGAATCATGGATCTATACTAAATATGTCATGAGGTGACAGGCTTGTGCATAACGGATATGGGCCTAGATGGCCTACTCACTACAAGTATGGGCCTATCAGTGGGCCTTAGGGAGAGTGACAATGCGGACATTTAACCAATATTATCCTTACAGTGTGGACGTCAAACCATCATTGCTCCCAAGGTAAAACCCGCTATAAAGATCAACACATATACCATGGTGGAATCACACTACAATGGGCCTTATGTACGCCTTATTGGGCCTCGACCCATGGGCCTTGAATACATCATAATGGGCCTCATAACATGGGTTTCATATATATCAAGGTGGGCCTCAACAACGGCCACAAATACATCAAGATGGGCTCAGTCATATGGGCCTCATATACATCGAAGTAGGTCACACCCAATATAAGTGGTGGTAATAGCTTCTACCATTAAAATTTCCAAGGCCTGCCAAGGATGAACGTCATAGATAAAGTACATGCCTCATAATGGGGCCTATACTAATGAAAGGTGTGGATTGCAAAACATACATCAGTGGATCCCATGCGGGGCCCACCATAATATTTATTCTCCATCTAGCCCATTGATTGGGTCATGGGGGCTCACCATAATATTTATTTTACATCCAAACTGTTTATAAGGTCAGTCAGGTCTGGAGTGGGCTTGGGGCCCACCGAAATATTTGTTTGACATCCAACCTATTGGTGAGGTCACACGGACCAGAGGTGGGACTGGGGCCCACAGTAATATTTATTTGTCACCCAACCTGTTCACAAGGTCACACGGTCGGGGGGGGGGGGGGGGGGGGGGTCCAACCGGTTCATAGGATCATGGTCAGGGGCCCCACCGTAAGGTGGTCCACAAATCCAGCCCACTCATTATGTGTGTCCCACTTGGTTGAGGGTTCAAACCAAGTTTCAGCCGCGTCCAAATTTTGGGTAGGCCCCACCAAGTGATTTTATATGTTTTAGGCATGTCTTCACATGATTTTAGATGGTATGGCCCACCTGAGTTCCGTATACGGTTGATTTTTGGGATAACCCATAATTTAAAGGGGACGCATCAAATGCACGGTGTTGATGTTCGAAACGCATCACGGTGGGGCCCACGGCTGGGGCCGTGAGGGCCAGTCCTGCCCGTCGGTCAGGCAGCCAGCGCACGCGCTGCCTGCGTGCGCTTCTGCAGCAGCAGCGTCAGCGGCTGCTGCTTTTTTTTCTTTTTTTTTTTCTACGGAATTTCCTGGGTGGGGCCCACATTCGTTGAATTTGACCTAGCCACTGCATTCTATGACTCAAGATCGACGAAACAAGCCCAATATTGGGTATGTTTCGGTGTGTAGAATCAACAGGTGGGTTTTAACGGTAGCAAACACTAATCTTTATGCTATGGCTCGCCAGATCATCGGATTAGGTTCATATTTTGGCCCGATGCCTAAAATGATCTTAGGAGAAGGGTGGACGGCTTGGATTAAATACATACATCAAGGTGGGGCCTGCATGAGTGGCCCACCATTTCCTTCCTTTTTTTTTTTGTTAGCTCGCTAGTACACTCCCATGTCAGTACACGCACTCCATGTTAACCACCAGCACGTCTAGCGTCCAAGGACGCTGGAGGGCATAAATAAACACATCATTGTGGTGGGTCCCACTTGAACGTGGCCCACTTGATTAATCCGATGTTTGTGTTTTCCTTTGATCAAACACGTCCAAACGGACGGTCATATGGACCACTCGGTGGACAGCCTAGATAGAATGCATGCTTCATGGTGGGCCACACACACACATATTAGGTGGGCCATCAATAAGGAAAAGGGAAGAGAGAGAGAGATAGAGAGAAGGAGAGAGAGATCGACATAGTGGAGGGGCCCCACCACTATGGGCCCCTCATATGACTACAACACATACATCAAAATGGGTCCCACCAACAAGTGGGCCCCCAAATCATGAAATCAACGGTAGAAACTCAAAGATCACCCACCTTGTTGGCCTCTTTCTTGATCCCTTGAACTCCTGTGCTCTTATGCTCGACTTTTAACGGTGGATGATGGACTTTTGATGGTAGGGATGAGAGATGAGAGGGTGGGCCACACTTGGTGTTTGGGAGAAGGAGAGAGCTTGGACGTGGGATGTTGCTTGGGAGATTTGAGAAATGAGAGAGAAAATGAGGTGATGGGATGATATGGATGGGATGATGTGTGATGGGGATGGGTGGAGTGATGTGTTGTAAAAAGAGGTATGGGTTGGGTTGAAATTTTGGTAAAAGAGGGATGGGTGAAGAGAGAGAGAGAGTTGACTTTGTGGAGAAAGATGGATGGGTTGTTGTACTTGGGGTATGGAGTGACTTGACTTGTACTTGACATGAGTGATTGATTAATTGATGAGATATTTCATAGAGATTCCCTCGATGTTTGTAACGCGCGGTGTTTTCTTCAAATTGAACGCGTGCCTACATCTTCTACCCTGGGTATCGGTTCGACGCGCTAGTCGCGGCATTGGAACCTCGGCAACGGCGCGGTCGCCAAGGCACAGGTTTCGGTTTGAGCCGACTTCGGTATGCAGGACTTGACTTAGGATCACGCGCAAACGTCAGAAACGGGTCGAGGATTGCCGGGATTCGACCGGAAGGACCGCGGAAGCGTACAGAACGGTACGGACTAGGGTACATGTCTTACACTAGGGTTGCTGGACGTTTTGGTCCAGGGTCATAACTCCACATGACTGTTTCTATCTATTGGTGAGAAATTAACAGTTATTTAGCAGTTTCTGACCATTTTGCATGTGGGAAACCAGCTGCATACTAGCCATTTAGACTCGGTAACTAACCGTTTATGACTATTGGGCTAGCGACGTACAACAGTTTCTACATGGTTTGGTTTAATACTGCATGAACAGTTACACCACCTCTTAAATGGCTAGTTCTGGCTCATATATAAGGTGAACAGGTCTCTTTTAGATCTCTTAAGCACATCACTCAAGTAACCTGACCCATAGACACTGTCGCACCGCAACTCGCATTGGTTCGCATAAGGTCGCGATAGAGCGACCCATCTGCGACATGTGCGAAGTGCAACACTAGAGCTTCTACAACCACACTGCCTCATATGCCCATGCACTCACACCGAGACAAAGACCATGCCCATGCGGGTGTGTTCCGGTGCGAAACTAGAATACCCAAGTCTTGGTAATGTACGGATTGACCAAGCAAATAATAAGGTACTCAACACCCTACTTATAAATCCAAAATTTTCTTCTCTCATTTTCGTTATGAAATTATTCCCAAAAACACTAAAAATCAAGTTTTTAACAAACATTATATATATATATATATATATATATATATATATATATATATATATATATATATATAGATAGATCTACTGTATTCCATGCTTTCAGCCCTATTTGTCATTGTTAGGCATGCAGTTTCACTAGTGATCCCAACACCAGCCTAACTAGTGTCAAAGCTTTGTGGGCCCCACTATGATGTTTATATTTTATCCATGGCGTCCATTTATTTTTCTAGCTCATATTAAGTCATTATCCAAAAAACGATGCAGATCCAGATTTCAGATGGACCACACCACAAGAAATAGTGTTGATTGGACATCAACCTTTAGAAACTTCTTAAGGTCTATTATAATGTTTATTCACGTCTGGAAAAGATCACACAAACCTGAATGAAGGAAAAACACAAATATAGGCTTGTGGCTCAAAAAAAATTTTCAATGATGAAGGTTCAATACCCAGTGCTTCCTGTGTGGTCCATCTAAGATTTGGATTTACCTCATTTTTTGATTCATATATTAAAATGAGCTGGCAAAATAAATAAAGAGAGTGGATAAAACACATACATCATGGTAAGGGTCACAAAGGTTTGACAACAGCTAGCTGACTAGTGATGGGCGAAGGGGAAAAATAATTGTGTGTACACATAGGATCATCATTGATGGTGTACCCAAATCTCCCACCGTCCATTTCAGCAGGAATTTCTTTCCACATTCTGAATGGGAGTTACCTTCCAGTTCAAATATGAGCATGGAGACAACCGACGGATAGGATATTCGGGTACACAAAAGCTAATAGGAGTGGAAATGGGCCAATGTTCCACTTCCAACCCTAAAACTAAGCCAGATAAGGCCTGGCTTAGGGTTGGTTCCTAAATGTGACTGAGCCCTAGGCCAGATCCATTGCCAGACCTACTTAAAATTAGAAGGCGAAAAAAGAAAAATAAAAAAGTAAGATGTTTCAAAGAGAAGAAAATGGTGATTATAGGGAAAATCTTCTTAGAATAAAATTATTCTGCAGCTCTTGCGCATGGGCATCAATCCATTGAAAAAGGTCGTGTCACCTAAGGTCCTCTTACCTAAAAGTAGGACACCCCAAAAATCAGGTCAAGCTAAACATTTTTAGGCTACTAAGAAATTGCAGGTTTTTTATGGTTATGCGTTATCTTTTTGTGTGGTCCACCATGTTGTTGTTATGTGATCCATTTACTCATCAAGTGATCTTCACCATGATGATGGGATTTTCAAAGAAAAAAAAAAAAAAAAAAGACTAATACAATCATAAGGTGGATCACACCAGAATGGCCCAAAAATTTCGAAATTCACATATAGATTAAGTGATGGTTGAGTTGGTCTAACTTTTAGAATGTTCCACTTGCATGGTCGGGCAACCCTTTTGGACCATTTGGATGCCATGAAGAAAAATCATAGTAGCTCCATAATTAAAAGTAGCAAAATAAACTCTCTCTTTTTTTTAAATTTTTTTTTTATTTTTTAAAATTTTAACACACTCTGCATAAGGACTCAAGCCCTTGACCCCAGTGTTGGAATGCACTCTGTCTACTACTAAGTCATGGATTAGAACCCAATGTGGCAAAATAAGCTTATTGTAGGGTTTTCACATAATATGGAACTTATATGATAAGCCCAGGCAATGCTAGGTTGCCACACATGGAATAGTTCACATTTTAGACATTTGGGCCATTCATTTAGTAGTGGGTTGTAAGCATTTGATAGACTGAAAGCAATGTTTTTTTTTTTTTTGTTGATCCAGTAGGTCAAACTTGTATGAGCGAAATAGATCATTAGAAAAAATATCCAATGGTCTTAATTCAATATTCCTATGTGGCCCACTTGATAAGTGGACTACCATAATTTTTGGTAAGCATGCTCACTACCTAATGAATATCCCAAATCTGTTACACGTGCCATTGGTTGAGGGAATTAAACATCCCATGGGCATCAGATCTAGAGCTTTAAAAACAACCAAATTTAGGTTGGAGACATTCGTCTACTCAAAATGAGATAATCACTATAAATGCTGGGAATAATACATTCTAAGCTGTGACACACAGCAAGCTTTTATTAATTATGTCTCATAGATGAAACCTTTCATTAACAAACAAACAAGAGAAAATATTAATGGTAAGATTTCTTTACATAAATGTCGAAGGAGATTAATTTCCACTTTTATATGTGATAAATGAGACAGCCTTTCATTTTTATGAATGATAGATCTTCATCTCTACGAATGATAGATCAAAGTATAAGTGAGGAATGAAGTGTCCCCTCTAGATTTTATCAAAGACAAAATTACAAAAATTTCATCCCACCTTGGAAAACTCTAAAAGACGCGTTCAAGGTCACATCGCTTTTTTTTTTTTTTTTTTACACACACACACCACCACCACACACTCGCACCATGGTGGGATTTCACCACCTATGGGTATTCGAACGCTCAACCAGGTGTTGAAACTCTTAAGAGTCTACCACAGGAGTAAGATCGTAAGGACCCAAGGACACATCGCTCTTGAATATGAAAAGTAACTTCCACGGTGTTTCTCTCTATGGTGGTTTTTGTTAGAGTATAGGATATGTATGTAGAGATGAACATGTACAACTATACATATTATATATAAATATGATATAAATTCATACATGTATATTTTTAAGATTTCTTATATATTATTCATCTATTATATATATTTTTATTATTTTTAATAAAAGTATATGGACAAGCTTTCAATAATATAGTCCCTATTTATTATATTTCAGAAATATAATTTTAATATAAATATAAACATTTATATATATCATGTATACCTCATAACTTACTAGCTTTATTATCCATCAAAACTCTTTTGTTATTCGACCTATCACCAAATCTAACACTATCTTTAACCATACCTGTTGCGTCTTTCTCATTCAATTCTAGTTGGATCTGATATTCGTTTGTCATTTAGCTCGCTAGATTTAGAAATTTGAACTGATGTACACCTGAATTGTTGATTATTGACATCTATATTCTTTGATATCTAGTTGTCGTTGGATCACTGGATTAGAAAATCTTCTAAAACATTGTGCACTTGTATCATGTGCACTAGAAGCAGTTAACTACAATTTGCAAACTGTTCACTTTGGATGGGATCAACTCTCTCTGGATTAGAGAGTTTGAGATTTTCCTCATTAATTTATTAAAATGTCTGCATTGCCTTTGAGATTTCATCACCATTGATTGCAATCTGAAAGCATTAATTTCGCACCAGCATTTGTCTCTATTCATTGATATATTGCCTTAAGCTTCTCTAAATGGTATTAGAATTCAAATATATTGTTACAACTGTCAACTCAAGTTACAATCTTGCATGTTTACTGCTTATGCTACTAAGATTTTGATGCCATGGAAGTTTTAATTCAATTTTTAATTTATCTGTTAATGGCTTTCGAAATTGAATCATTCCTTTCAGAGCACCTTGAGTTTTGAAAAATGCGCTAGAGAAATATATATTATCTACAAGCATATATGGACAGTTGTACAAGCAATATTGGGAATGTATGAGGAGGGGTTGTCAGGTACACCATATGTATTTACTTCCTTTTTTTGGATGATCATAGCAATGGGTTACATTTGTTTGAAGGATTTGATATCATACACATAACACATGACCCTTCTTAAATTTATCACTTTTTAAAGAGAAACAAAAAAAAAAAAAAAAAAAAAAAAAAACTAAGAGCATTTTGATAAATTCTCCTCTCCAAAAAGTACTTGTAGTATAAAATTCGAGAGTTCGCGATCTGAGTGGGAAGTTGATTGCATGGTGGGCACACACCACCGGATTGCAATGTGGGCCACACATCACCAACCTCGATGGTGTGTTGATGTCACCAAGTTATGTGGGCCCCACCATGATATATGTATTATATCCATACCATCTATCAATTTTGTGTGATCATTTTAGGGCATGGAAAAAAAAAAAGGAGATATAAAGCTCAAGTGGAACACCCCATGGAAAGTAGCGGGGCTTGAATGGCTACCATTAATAATTCCATGTGGGCCACAAAAGTTTTGAATTAAGCTGATACTTGTGTTTTCTCTTCATCCAGGTCTGTGTGACCTTGTGAACAGGTTGGACGACAAATAAATAGCATGGTGAGTGTTAGGAAGGTTTCAACAGTGGTATAGACACTCCACCTCGTGCCGATAAGTTGATTGAGATTGAACAAACTCTAATCCATACCCTTAACCGCAATCCGAACCCTTATACACACCCTCAAATCTAAACCAAACCTTAAACCCTAAATCCAAACCCTATAAGGCTTAAAACCCTAGGAATCAACCCTAAACCCAATCAACTCACTTATAAAAACCCTTCGAAAACCTAAACTCTAGGAAAATCTAACCATCATGTTGACCCGAGAGTCGACCCTTTGAGTCAACACACCCGATCAACCCACATAGCCTGCCCAGTTAACTCACCTTGTTAAGCTAGGTCCACAAATCCATTCTATCTCAAGCCATTCCAAAGCCCAATCGGTGTACAAGATGAGACAATAAAGCAGCTTCGGATGACCAAAGTTGTCAACGTGTATGGGATAAGCCTCCCTCCGAAGCTGAAGCAAAGAAAAATGGCGAGCAGCCCACAAGTGCCGCTCGCCATGTGGCACATTCTATACTTTTGTGAGTTGTCTGTCCGTGTGCATCCCGTTCCCTTTTCAATCTCATGCATGTGTAGAATGTTGAAGTAACTCCGATGCCCTTTGAGCTAAAATAATAGCTTATGCCATCAATCCAACCCATGGGATATGACAATCTCAAATCTTAGCCATCCAAACTCTTTCTAGCCTTAAGCTTTGCAATATTTTTCAGAAAATCAAACCGGAGGGATATAAATACCATATTTCGTTCACATTTCAAAGCATCCTCTCTCACTTATAAATCTCAGAAAATCTACAAATTCACATCCACTCTCGTTTAAGACTTTTCACTCACCCCTTAAGCCTTAGAATAGCCCCTCCATCCCTCCACCAGGGAGAGGAAAGATGTAACGCCTTGAAAATTGGGGGTCGTGCATACACGTAACGTCTCGAAAAAATTCGTCTAAATACACGAGTACCACCTCAGGCAGAAATCACTAAGGGTTGAATTATATAGAAATTAGGCGAAAATTAATTAAGTACTAAACTGAATTAATCGGTAGATTAGCTTGAACCGCTTTCTATACGAACTGCAAGACCCAAAACCAGTAGAATCACTAACTCTATATTACCTAAAAACCTAGGATCAATCTCAAAACCCGGTTGCTCTCGGGAGCACATTGAAACTCCGTATCGGACCTGGACCGCGCGTTGAAAGTCCGATTACTGCGAAACTATACGGTTATGACCGCCTTACTGGGCTTGACAACCATCTCGAAAATCAAGTCCAAATGGTATCCGAAAATGCACAACTTAAGCCCGAAGTGAAGTGTGTGAGAAACGAGAATCTCTTTAGAAAGTAAACTCAGATTTAAGTGAATTGGGTCGTTCGCTTACAGGCCAAATTTAAGATTTTAGACCGTCAGATTTTGACCCAACTACACCATTGGATCAGAGAAATTTCCCTACACATGTTAGTGCACTTGTGGCCTTGATCGAGTGACGATGACTGTTGAACTGAAACTGGTCCTCCGCGGTCGATCCGTAAATCCGATCGGACCAAAAACTTAACCTGACATAGATCTATTGTCAGGAAACTTTCTCTGTACCGTATGTAGAAAATGGGCCTCCAGATGAGCTCCGCTGGCCCAAAACAGCCACCCTTTGGTTATATCCTAAGTATACCATGACCCTGGGGCCATTGACATCAGTTCTGGACCTATATAAGACCCTTAACCCACCCCTCTCTCATTCCATACGAATTTCCTAACCTTAGGAAAGAAAAGAGAAGGAAAGAGTGAGGAGAAGAGAGAAAGAGTGAGAGTTGGTTGCAGGGATTCGATTCCATTGCTCCCCGTGCCTAGTCATCCTGCCTATATCGCTATACCGGCGATTTCGACTCCGTTCTTGGGTAAGAAATCCTAACCCTAATCTATGTTAGTTATCCAAATAGAGTAAATGGTGAAATAGCTAACCTATTTCATGTTATAGGTTGCCGTTGTGTTATATACAAAGACGTAGTATTCAAACTGAGTATGATACGAGTATACCGGCGAAAGGTGCAGACTATAAACATTTAGGTTATGGTTTTCAAGGCTTTCAATGTCAATTAATGATTTATGACTGACTTGATTGCTATCACATGTACTTAGATACGATGTTCTTTGTGTATTACACATATATATGAACTATGTTTAAATTAATGCATTCCATGTGTTTGTTGAAATGTTTGCATGAATATGAAATTATGATTTGTGCTTGCCATGATTGTTGTTTGGGAATACATGATTATGGTACGTGTAACAACTCCCTTGTGAAAGGATTTGCTATAATATACGTTATAACTAATTTATTACATGTATGTTGATATGTGTAGTCTAAGTGTTTGATAAAATGCTTGACTGAGAAAATGCTTATTGAAATGTATTTTAAAGAGAGTGTTGAGATATGATTCTCAATTACCTTATCTATAATTTCAGTTTCTTTCATGTAACCTATCTTACTGCTACGTGACTTATGGATGAAATGCCTATGTATGATAATATGTGCACTATGTGTTTGTTGAAATGCTCAAATGAGATTTATATTTGAATTGACTGTCACATGTTATTTGACTATCACATATGAATGCCTATTGTGTTTGAATATGATTGGGACTACTGGGTAGTCCAGGCAATCGGTAATGATTCCTTAATTAGTGGCTGAGGTCGTTTCGCCACCCAGGACACGTTCGATGAATCCGAGTCGTACGCTAATTATCAACAGTGGTTAGGCCACAAGGAGTGCGATGCACTCCATGTCGAGTAATTCAACGTGCGCTCGTACCAGTCAAGCTTGTCAAGTAACCCGATTGACCTAATGTGTGTTTACCATTATGGACGCAACTGCTTGAATCTAAGGTACCACTTACCAGTGTGAAGCCCGTTTAACCTTGGTACCACGATCCGCTAAGACTCATGAGCCGAGCAAGGTGGTGTATGGGATACTGTGGTCGAGCTTTCGGCTTATGCTGGGGTGACAAGCCTCCCCGTAGTAACCAGTGAGTAACCAAAAACTCATGAGCTGAATATGGTGGTGTATGAGACACTGTATTCGAGCTGTCGGCCTACGATCAGGTGACGAGCCTTTCGTAGTGACCTCGAGTATACACTAGGACTACGCTAAGGTGATGAGCCTTTATGTAGTGACCTCGAGTATAAACTAGGCCTGCGCTAAGGTGACGAGTCTCTCCGTACCTGGAACTGCCCATCGTATGTGACTAACTAGGATTGACGACTCTAGATGGATCATTGTTTGGGTCAATGATATAAAGGTAGGTACCTTAGCTTCCCAAACTTACTGTATGAATAAAACTAATTAAGAACTTAGCTATTCACGTACATGCACCGCATTGCATGTGCCTTTGGCGTTGGAGTAGAGCACAACGGGAGTATTACATGCACGATCGTGAGATGATGTAACAGAGGGAGTGCGGTGAGGGCATACATCATTATCGCATCTCATCCTTGCATTAACAAGACTACTTAGGGCATGATTGTTGTACTGCTTGATTGAATTGATAACATGTTAATCTTTGCCTTATAGCTCCACTGAGTTGATCACTCACTCCCACTCTAGGACGGTGTTTTAAAACACCAACCAGACTCTGTTGTAGTTTCAAATGACGGTGAGGCTTGCGAGATGGAGCCTATCTTTTACGACGACGACGAGGAGTTCTCCTACCTGCAACTCTCTAGCGGGTCTATGTAGACCTGGAGTTGCGTCATTGGGGCTACAGGGACATGGATTAGATGACATTACACTCTTGTTATTTTGTATATTTTGGAACTATACATGTAATTATTTAACCTGGTGACGTTCATACTCTGGGGACTTACAATCACTCATATGCTCTATATATTTATCACAGTCTTTCGCTTGCGTACTTTAACTGACTCTGGAGTATTATATGCTGATTTCGTATAATCTCATTCATGTTTAATGCACTAATATGGATAACATTTAATCCTTATTATCTATGTTGTATAAGTGATGCGTTGGAACTCGGGAGTTGAGCTTCTGCTCGACCCCCGATTTTCAGGGCGTTACAATACACTCGACTCCCAAGTTCCCGGGTATCACTTACCACCGATTTTTGTTGTTTTACGTTTAATCAGGTTTAATGCGCTATATGGAATTACTTGAAACATAAATCACAATCACAACTAGTCTACTGAAAGGAAAGTGGCTAAATGTATACAAGTCCAAAACCATATCAATAGGTCGCACAAGGCGTTGCCCATCAAAAATATAAAAAAATTATATGTCTAAAAAGAATGTTGCGCTGAACCCCTACTTGGCAATCCAAGTTCGCCCGTGAACTCTACGGCGAATCGCCCATTAACTTGTAATAGGACAACTCGTCCTCCTCATCCAGGCTCGCACCGCAAGACTCCTCGTACTCAACGACACCTACTAAAGGGTCTGGTTGGTGTTTTAAAATACCGTCCCAGAGTGGGAGTGAGTGATCAACTTAGTGGGTGCTATTAGTCTTAAGTTACAACAAATATCAATTTTATGATGAATTTAATGAAAGACAAACATTCATAAACACCTAACTAATCTTGTTAATGCATGTGCATGGTGAATGATATGATTCGTGACCTCGCAACAACATTCCCTCGAGCGACTTCGTCTAACGATCGCGTATGACCAACACTCCTTCATCGCGACCTCAACTGCCGAGTCGCCAACCGAATTAGTGCGATGCGATTATAATAGTGTTAGGCGAGTTATTAATTAATTTCATTCATCCAACAGGTTGGGGAAACTAGTACACCTCTATCAATGCCCTCAACTAGTTACGATGCCAAAGCCCCTTAATGTGCGAAGCCAGGACCCTGCGATCCTTGATCCCATTGGGTTTTCCATACCTGACTTCAGGCACATGGGGAGTGCTGAGAAAAGAGATTTCTCGTGGTCATTATGGAGAGGCTCATCACCCCAGCGTAAGCCGACAGCTTGGATACAGTGTCCCATTCCACCATGCCCGGCTCTCGAGTCAGTGGGTCGACTTCAAATGGTTATCAATGGGCTTCAATGGTTGAAGGGTGTTCCAGGTTCCATATAGGTGTGAGAAAACAGGGTTAACAAACATGGTTAGTCGGTACGTGGAGTAGACCGTGTGAGTCCAGACGAGTACGTGACAGACGACATCGGGTACAAGCGACCCATGTAGTCCAACTACTGTCGCCCATTCGCATCCGCCCAAATCCGCCGGTCTAGCCTCAGGAAAGTCCTACCAACGGGACCACATTCTCTCACCTTGGTTTCCTGACTAACCTAGGGATTTGAGGGTAATCAATGACACTTCAACAATTCAGAATTTAACATCTAACATAAGTGATGTCGTATATTCATACTTCAAAACATGAAAATTCAGATTTTTCTATAAATGCAAATACTAACAATATCACAAGATAAACGTGCATGTGTGTCGTGTGGGTTAGTGAGGAGATCAAGAGCTATAAATCATTCATAGCACAAACATGCAACAAGGATCAATGCTAGCATAACATACATTGACGACTTATGCATGCACGCATATACAACAAGGATTAATGTAACATACAAGCTAAAAGGGATCATTACACAAAAATCAAGCAATAAATGAACATGCATTCACCGATTCATGCCCAATCATGTTGAGAAACAACAAACATGCTATAATAAATCCATGTTGATTGAGAGGATCTAAAATGTAAGGTCTTGTTTATGTTTTCTCTAGATTCTTCAAATACGTCATCCAAGCAATCATAATCATTAGATTCATACTAAAATTGGTGTTAGGCTACCTAAGAATAATAGTCCGTACCTTTAAGAAGGAATCTCCGATTTTGAGCTCTTAGGGTTAGGTTTTTAGAGAAAATTGTTGAAAGACCTAAACAAACATACAAGCTTATGAGATTTGGGATAAACAACTATTGAAACCCTAAATTATATTTGAGATTCAACACTTACCTCCAACCATTGTCGGAAAAGCTCCAATGATGACTCTGGATACGACGAAGCGGCTAAAGAGAGGATGAGAGGGCGGAGGTGCACCAACACCCACACCCCAAGGTCTCTCTCTTCTCATTTCTCCTCTTTTTCTTCTCCATTTCTCTCTCTTTTTTTCTTTCTTTTTTTTTTCTCTTGCTTTAGGGCATGAAATTCGTATGGGAGGAGGAGTGCCCCAAAGAAGCCCTTTTATAATGTCAGATTTGGTGTAAATGGCCCCATGGGTTGGGTTTTTACTATATTAGCCCTATGGGAGGGTCTTTCTAAGCTCTAGGGTCCAATATGGGGCGTACATATTGACATACACCATAGGATAGTTAGCCTTAATGATGACTACGTAGGGATATGATCGGCCCGCCATCTGGATGCGCCGATCGACGGATATGATTAGAAGTCTGTTCAATGGTCACCGATAATCGATCGGGGCCGCGACTATACGAATATGAGCAGAGAAATATCATGACTCCACGTGTGAAGTTTGGTCGTAAACCGACGGTTTGAAATCCTCAACTTTGCATAAGAGTGGACTGCCCAATTCACTTAAGTTCAGCTTCTTCCTTTAGGGTATTTGCACTTCTCATGCACTTGTCATTTGGCTCAAGTTGAGCGGTTCTGGACAGTACCCAGGTTCGACTCCCACGATGAACGTCAAGCCCAATAAGACGGACATTATTCTATAGTTTTGGAACTAGTGGCCCGCCAACGAACGATGTAGAGCTTGTTCGGAAAATCGAGGCATTTCTGAAATTAATTAGGTATTGAGATTTCTCGTGGGCAATGATTAGGGTTTTGATTAACTATGTTCATAGTGTGACCTATTTATAACTAGTGAAAGTGGAGATTTGGTCATGATTACTCTAAACCGTCGATTTTAGGCTAAAAGAGTAACGGGGTTGATTTGATTTATTAGTCAAGATCCGGGCTTTATTTGACTCGGTTTCGGTTAGATATTTAATTTAGTTATGATTGTCTTGATTAGTTACCGATGAGTCAGTTAGATTTGGGCCCTATGTGAATAAATCATGAGGCTAAACTTGATGTTCAAGCGATCGGGCGGATTCGTTGGCTTCCTACGGTTGATTAATCGGACTTGTGTGGTTCTTTACTGGTTCCACCCGTGTATAAACTAACATTGAATGCTAATGGTCAGTAAGTGACAATATAAGTTAATTACAAAAAATTTTTAAAAAGGATTTTTGAAAATCCAAAACAGTGAAAATCCAGAATGTTAGAAAAGAACAATAAGAAAGAGTCCAGTATAAGTCAAGCTAAATCCAGCCTAATACAAAGCCACCTGAGTCATCCAAATCTCTATCCAAGCCTCTCAATCCAACCCCTGCGACACTACCGTTCATCCAACCATTCAATCTTCAATTAAGTATCACATATGATGGTTAGGATTGCATAATAAAAAATAGTTAAGAATTCTGTTTTGAAAGTATCATATAGAACAATTATGATTGATAATAAAAAGTGATTCTTTGAAAACATAGTCAACTCATAATGGCCCAAGAAATAAATGGTTCAAATTTTTAATTGGACATATTTTTATATAAATGGTCTCAATCATCCATTTTATAGCCAATTGATGAAGTACTTATAAACATCTTATCTGTGCAAGTTTTATTTTACCACTTTGGACGATAGATCCCAGAATGTGGGATCACGTTAGAGGTGTACTAGCTCGCTTGACTCAACTTGATAAAGCTCGATTCGAGTCAGTTCGAAGTTGAGTTCAAGCCGAGTTGAGCTGATTTTTTGAGCTCGAAAATGTGTTCGAGCCGAGTTTGAGCTGGCCCCAGCTCGACTCGACGTGGATCGAACCCAACTCAAATCAAACTCAGATCGAACCAGTTCGGTGACTCGGTTACTTTGATATTGATGTTGCTCACCAAGTGTTTGATGAAATGACTCAAAGAAGTGTGGCTGGTGGCAAGAAAGGTATGTATATGAAACCAACACCCTTTTTTTTTTTCTCTCGATTTTTATGTTGCTTAGAAGGTGTTTGATAAAATACCTGTAAAATCATAACTGCTATCTCAAATACAGTGAGATTTTGAAGGTGCAGTCCACGTGTTTGTGAAAATGCTACAATGGTGAACTCGGCTCGAACTGGCCCAAGCTACTGACCGAATCGAGCCGAGCTGGCCAGTTAGGGCTCGAGGACCGAGCTGAGTTCGAACTGACGTCAGCTAATGGCCGAGCCGAGTCGAGCTGAGGCTAGCTCGACTCGATGTACACCCCTAGGTCACGCTCACGGGTTTGTTTTGTCGTTATATGCGAAAGAGTGGTTATATTTAACTAGAGTCGGCACTAGCCAATTACTCTATTCCTATAGCCAGTTAGACCTTTTAAAAATGCTAAGAGAGATTATATGAAGATTCTCAGTCCTAAGATGGCTCATCGATCTTTGACTAAAAAATAAGGGACCATAGTTACAGAGAGAGAAGGTGCTAGACACCCACTATGTATGTACAAATGTACAGTCTCTACTTAACAGGATTAAACAAAATATTGAGAACTAGGTCCTCATTCTTGTGCATTAATGATACAATGTGTATGTAATGCTATGTTAAATGCAGTGCCTATAACAAGATGTAGTTTTAGCTAGATAAATCCGCATTGACTGCCCATTTGCCAAGGTGATCAACTGATCAACCCAAATTTCTGATCGACAGGATTTGACTAAGTCAACAAGCCGTAAAGTATACATTTGAATAGATATGGTGCGTAATACAAGGTATGCGATGCAATGTTTGAGGAATTGTATGTGATGTTGTGTGTGAGATGCAAAGTCGAATGTAACACACAAGACAAGTTGTAGTTTTGGCTGGATAAATCCACCTTGACCACCCACTTGCCAAAGCGATTTACCGATCAATCTAAATTTCTGATTGGTAGGATCAACTGGCAAGCCACAGAGCATACGTTTGAACTGATCAGGTGTAAGATGTTTATGAATGTAATGTTGATGGATAAAGTAAGCAAATGGGTGGAGAAGGGAATAGGTGTTGCACGTTGCTTATGCAAGATGGATGAAGTTAATCGAGGTTGGATGACAGGATGAACGGTAGTGCCGCAAGGATTAGATCAAGGGCTTGGATTTATTTATTTATTTATTTATTTATTATTATTATTATTATTAATACGCGCGCACACTGCCGCACACTCACGCCATAGTGGGATTTCACCACCTATGGGTACTCGAACCCTTGACCAGGTGTTGAAACTCCTAAGAGTCTACCATCGGAGCAAGAGCAAGGACCCATTAAGGGTTTGGATTAAGGCTTAAGTTGCTCGTGTGACTAAGGCTTTGAGCTAGTCTGGGTTAACATGAGTTAGACTCTCTCCTATCACTCTTTCCTCTCTTTAGTGGAGGGATGAGATGACTAGGGCTAAGGATGCTTCTATAATTTTCTTTGATCATGAAAATGTGAAGGTGAGGGGGTATTTATAACCTTCAAGTCTGATTTTCTTACAATTCTTTATTAAGCTTAGGGTCAAAGAGAGTTTGATTGGTGTAAATTTCAGATTGCCACGTGACAAGATTTCAAGAGTTGGATTGAGTGGCTTGAAGCATAATTTTTGTAAAAATAAAAATAAAAATTATAGGGGGTATAGAAGTCTTTTTTCACTCGCACACGATTGAAGATTGCAAAGAAAGAACTTTCACTTGTGTTGGGGTCCCTGCCAGACAGGGGCTTGCCACGTGGTCGGAGATACCCAGAGCACCGCTAGAGCCACATGTTGTTCCCTGTCCTGGCAAGTGAGCTCCCTCAACTATGTGGGAGCTCCTGCTTGTTGGGTGGCCTGC
This sequence comes from Magnolia officinalis, assembly GCA_021015155.1. Taxonomy (NCBI): domain Eukaryota; kingdom Viridiplantae; phylum Streptophyta; class Magnoliopsida; order Magnoliales; family Magnoliaceae; genus Magnolia; species Magnolia officinalis. The sequence continues at coordinate 96,994,302 of JAJHSJ010000005.1, read as the reverse complement.
TGTTGCCCCATTGAATTTTCCTTGGGCCTTACAATTTGGGCTTAACCTTATTTAATTTAACCTTGGGCTTGACTAGATGAGTTGACTAGGTGATTTATCTTGGCGAGTTGACTCAGATAGTGAGGTGTCGGGATTTCTAAAGGTTTGGGCCCATTATAGTTTAAATTTCTAATGTTAGGGTTATGATTAGGACTAGGGTTTGGATTAAGGTTAGGTTGATAATTTGATTTAGGGCTAGGGTTTAGATTAGAGTTAGTTGAATTCTATTCAACTTGATCAACTTGTCAGCTTTAGGTGAGGTGCTTAGTAAGACATTCACACTGATGCGATGATCTCAATTCTCAGCCATCCAATTAAGGTATTACCGTCCATCTCGAAAGCCTTTCAAAAATGGGTATCGTCGTTCGATCAGGGTAGTTTTGTGGCCATAATTCAATCCAATCCGTGTGGACCCTACATATTGTACAGTCAGTGGTGATTGTAGGTGGGCCGATCGAGAAATTTGAGCCTTAATTTCGACGGTCAAGATCTGACATGGCAGTGTACTTTTTTTTTTTTTCGTATTATTTATCAACATCACATGTTCCACGTTCTAACGGTGGATTACAGCTCAACGAGATGGTACTGTTTCCGAGTAGGTAGTAAAGGAAGGTAGCATTGCATTGAAATATGTGGCCCACATCGCTTTGCGCAATACATCTGGTCCACATAAACGGTTGGGATCATTTCACCCAGTGGGCCAGGTCATTAGGTCACTTAACACATTAGAAATCACTACATGGTAGGAACAAAGATGTCTGGCAAACAACCACCCTTCATTTATGGACAGTGGCCCATCTAAGGAGTGGTGAACCCAATAGAAAATAGTGGGCCACTTGTACGGTGGAGATGGAACGGTTCACCAAACCTGGCCATGGAAAGCTACTCAAAATGACAAAATTACAAAACAAACGATGCAAAAGAGAGAAGTGATGTACTGATCCTGCACTATGATTTGGGGTTTCAGTTTGTATAGGTGGGGCCATGGTTGAGTAATCCAGACCGTTGATATGATGGTTCCACTCATGGATGGCCCACGCACCAAACTCCTAATTCTTTAATAGGTGACCCATCAAATAAACGGTCATGAAAGAAATAATGAGTGTAAAGCGGTTTGCTAGAATACATCCTGGTGTACATAATATAATATACGTTGAAACTGTATCCGTTGGATCTGGGGCCTTATTCGGCAATCTAAACTGTTGATCTGATGGTAGAAATTGATTAATTTGACTAATTTAAAAATCTTCAAGATTGGAAAATCCTAGCCATTCAAACCAATGACCCACAAAGCAATGGTCAAGTAGACGGTGCATATTCAACATAAAACACATTAAATAACCAAGGTGATTAGGTATTCCAACAAGAGAGTTTCATCACTAGATATCCTCCGTCGATGGTGAGGCCCCATCTTGTAAACGGTTTGGATCACCGAACATGATCATAACCCAACGGATGTAAGATGTAGTCCTCACCACGTCGTATTGTAATAAGTGGAAAGTATTCTAGCAAATCTAGCATGGAAGCTTTTTCACCTGCCTGTGTGGGTCCACCATGTTTATATGCCGTCCAACGGACGCGGATTGGGTGGTGACCCCAACACCATCGACAGCCCTTTATGACTGTAGTCTGTGGGGCCCACTATCATGTGTGTTTTATCTACATTTTGCCAGCTTATTTGGAGAATGAGCGGATATCTAAAATTCAAGTGGACTACACCAAAGGAAATCTCTAAAACTTCTTAAGAGTCACACAAGCTATGGATTGAGCTGTATTTGTGTTTTTCTTTTATTTATATGATCTTATCGAAAAAGACGGAAAGATTGGATAAAACACATACATCGAGTGGGCTCCATAGAGTCTGGACATCATAGATATCAATGATGTGGTGGCCACCACTCAATGCAATGGGTGTATAGTGGTCCACCATGATGATTGGATACTTCAAAATTAAATCATATAAACATTAAATAAGCCATAATACATAACATATGAAATAATAAACATCCGCCCAAACACTTATAAATTCATGTAATGATTGGATTATACTTATTTTTTATTTTTTTATTTTCAAGAAAGTCCATTGGATATGATGTCATGTTACAATGAGCCAAAACATCCAAGTTATCATTATTATTATTATTTTTTTATTGATTCCGCATCTACCATGGATCTCATCCCATTGTAGAAATGGCTTGAATCATGGCAAGATGACCCCATATCTTATACCTAGGTGTTGGGTGGTATGAGATCCATTGTGATGTATGCATTATACTATTTATTTTTCCAGCTCATTTTATGGCATGGGTTCACAAATAAAGCATATCCAAATTCTCAAATGGACTGCACCACATGAAATAATGGTGATGAACTTCCAATATTGTTAAAGACTTAAAGACCCCTCTATATATATATATAATATATATATATATATATATATATATATATATATATTTGAACACACGCACACACACCACCCACACACTCACGCCATAGTAGGATTTCACCACCTATGGGTACTCGAACCCTCAACCCGGTGTGGAAAAAATCCCGAGAGTTCGAGTTATTTTGTGTTCCTTTTGTCCATGTACCCATGACCTTCAAAAAGCTGGATGGCAAATAGATATTATGATGGGCCAGGAAGGTTTCAACCGTCGGTGTCATCATCCACTTAGGCTTTGGATCTACTTCACTTTTAACCTCATGCGCTAAAATTAGCTGAGGCCTCGAACGCGTCCAACGCTACCTTGGGGCCCACCTTGATGTATGCATTATGTATTCATGCCATCCATCTATTTTTTTCAGATAATTTTATGATATTACCTGAAAAATGAAACCGATCCAATTATCAGGTGGGCCATGTCACAGGAAACAGTGTGTTGATTGACCATTTAATGGGCCATGAAAGTTTTGGATCAAGTTGATATTTGCTTTTTTCCCTTCATCTAGGCTTATGTGACCTTATTAACAGATTGGATAGTAAATAGACACTACAGAAACATTAAGATATACTCTAAGAAATTTTTAATGGTAGGATGGTCAATCACCACGGTTTCTTATGGTATGGTCCACCTGATAATTAGATCTGCTTAATTTTTGAGATAATGCCCTAAAGTAATCTGGAAAAAAAA
>JAJHSJ010000005.1:96922652-96991032 GCA_021015155.1 Magnolia officinalis | reverse complement strand
GCATTTCAATTTCCTTATTTTACCTCGACATTTCAACACCAATTTCAGGTAACTAGGAACTGATTTAAGATCACTAAACGAAAATCTGAAGACGTCTACCTAAAAAGGATTTCAGCAAACTAGTAACTGATTTAAGATCACTGAACGAAAATCTGAAGCCGTCTACCTAAAAAGGATAAAAGATATTGCCAAATCATTGACACTCGTAACAGTATATCGTTCCCCCAAAACGCCTAAATCCAACACTTTCATATTCGTAGTATCAAACTCTTATTAGAAAATTTTCTGACCTGTGACGAACTTCTACCATATCTGAAAATTTTATCACTATCACTATCACTACTCCCCACCCTACTGTTAACTTAAACATTGCCTGATGATCTGGTCCACTTGGAAGTATTCAGCACCAATTTGTAGCGTGAATTTGATGTGTAACCTCTCTTTGATCAGCCAAGAAGGGCTATTGTATGTTTCCAATTTCCCATGGATTCACAAATCTTCATGGATTTAGTTTGAACTTCAAGAGATAAATGGAGGAGAAATGCGGACACCATTCGCCTAAGAGATTGAAATGGTGCATTGTGGTGCATGTGCCAACACAGTAAACATTTGCAAGATCCCAGCTATTCATCAGATGGGCCCCACCATGAATGTATGCTGGCCTGAAAATCAGACTTGTCCTCTCGTCATAAGGTGGGCCACATGTGTACGAGTGTTTCTCATTTTTGTCTACCAGCACACCCAACTGGTGAGTGGATCAACCTGGTTTCTGGGCAGTGCATATCACAGTGCAGCCAGAATGATGAGTTGTCTGGATCTCACACAGGTGTGCCACATTAGCATGTGTACCACAAATCACTTCTTTTACCTCTCCTTACAAGAATCAACCTTAAAAGTCCGATGGAAGGCACATGCCTCAATTTGCGAGACTTCTACAATCCCATTCACTTAAATGGCACACTGTAACCATTCAAAAAAGATTGCACAGTTTAGAGATTGTGTTCCACTACAGAGTCGAACCAATTCCAATTTTGCTATTACAGATTTTGCAAAGATGATGTAACCAACATCATTACAATCAACGGAATCTCAATTGCCCCCTCTAAAATCAAAATAAAATACCATTCCTAAAATGGTGAAGATAGAGAAGAGAAAAGAGAACAGATACCAACTAGTCTACACGAGCAGGTACTTAAAAGGATATGACTAAGCCCCATCTGGCTGGACAAAAGGGTTGGCAATCTCATCCGTCCCATCCGTTGGTGATACAAGCATCACAGCAGTCCCCCGACATACCTGCAGTAGTAAAATAAGCAACAGTGAAATATTTGCTTTTCTACATGTATTTTTCTTTTTCTTTTTTCTTTTTCTTTTTCTTTTTTTTTTTAAAAAAATTAAAATTACTTCTTTGCAAGTTAGCAAAACAGAGAGATCTGATGAGATTTGAAAACAGGAAAGTGCATCAAGTACAAAGAAGACATCAGTTATTTCTCTTTAATTCTTTTTTCTTTTAATGAGGGAAGTCCGTCTGAAAGTAAACAAGTATTGCTAAGAGCCCACGCACACTTCTTGAAGTGGGCATGCCTACCAAACTGTCACGTGTTTGTGACATCTGAGCCATGCATCGGTGGGTCCCATCTTGTAGATGGCATTGGCCGCAAAATAGACCATCCCACTCATCAGGCAACAATTGGCAATTTTTGCCATCCATTATTTTCACAGGCGTGACCCACCTGATGAGTGAACAAGCATGATTTTTGGGCTAGCTCACCTACAATGTGGACCCACCTGATACATGGATGAGATGTCCAAGCCATATCAGATTGGCGTGTGTGGCCACATGTGGAGATGCATGTGGAGGTGCCGGTGGCTTAGCAAAGGTGGACTACAAGGAGCCATATGTTTCCTCTCAAGAGGAAGAAATGACTTGGAATGAAACTTAGTACTCGGTAGCATACACTTTTCACACACACACACACCAAAAAAAAAAAAAAAAAAAAAAAAAACGAAGGATGGTCATGAAGCCCTTTAGATTTGGCATAGAGAAAAACGCAATACACCAACGGGCAACCTGATGCCTGATCAAACATAAGCAATGAAAAGGATAACTTTTTTTTTTTTTAAACACACGCACATACACCCCCACACACTCACGCTAGTGGAATTTCACCACCTATGGGCACTGAACCCTTGACCGGGAGTTGAAACTCCTGAGAGTCTACCACCCGAGTAAGAGTAATGAAAAGGATAACTACTGAGCAGAATTTATGGCCGTGCTTCAAATAATAAGAGGGACTGTGATTTTCAGGTGTTAAATCCTAGTTGCAGAAAGAAGCTAGAATGGTAGTAGATTGCCTGATTAGGTCAAAAGTGTTCGGATCTGCAAAGCAGCAGTTCTAAAAATACCAGGAAGTGGAAACACCTCAGAAGCAAGAACCAAAGAAGAGCGAGATTCCAAGATGTTTGCAGAGTTTTATGTGATCGTCATGTACCACTCAAACAAAAAGGGATATTTTACAGGACAGCGATAAGACCAGCCATGGTTTATGGGACAGAATGTTAGGCGGTCAAGGAACAACATGTTCATAGGATGTGTAGTGGAATGAGGATATTGAGATAGATGAGGGCAGGACAATTAAGGATGGAATTAGAAATGGATGCATTCGAGGGAATTTAGGAGTAGCACCAATGGGTAATAAAATGAGGAAAAGTAGACTCAAATGGTTTGGTCATGTGCAACAGAGACCAAGAACTGAGCCAGTTAGAAGGAGTAAGTTGGTACAAGATGGCGACTCTGAAAGGGCATAAGGAAGACCCAAAAGGACCTGTGTGGAGGTAGTAACAAAAGACTTCATGACCTATGGTCTAACTGAAGTTATGATAGGGAAGAAACGCAGCAGAAAAGGATTCATATAGCCAACCCCAATTAGTTGGAATTAGGCTTAGATGATGATGATGATGATGATGACGACGACGAGTGCTAGTTATATTTCAAAAACTTCAATCATTAGTCTTTCTGATTTTTAAAGACGTCTATTTCTTTATAAAATGACTGCAAAAAACAATTGAAAACCTATACACAAGAATAGATCAAAAGAGAGCTTACTATTAGACCAAGGCGCCTGGTCTGGTCAGTAGTCTTCAGTGGATCATCCGGATCTGCAGTTCAAGAACAGCAAGCATTAATAAGTACTCTCTTCTCGCATGCAATAGAAAGACAATGCAAGCAAGACTGAATGCAGCAAAGAATTATCTGAGACAATGAGAGTTATTTTCAGATGGAAGGGAAGTGGCATTAGAGCTAGTGGCGCAAATGACCCACGGCTTGAGTTATTCAACTGATAGTTCCATTTTGTGATAGGTACTTCTCTGGATACAGAAATTAAATGACCAACTTTATAGAAGCGAAGACTTGAATGAGGTAGCATCTCTATATTCAAAGCTGAATAGACAAGCTGAAATGGAGATGATGGTTGGCGAATCCGGTGTGGTCCAGTCAATTAGGAGAGGCTACAAAGGGGCAGTGAATGACTGGCACACTAGTAACAGAAGCAGAGAAACGAGGCTGGCCATACAGCAGAGATCGTAAGAAGTTCATGTTCAATGTGCAATCTGCCTGTTTGAATGGGATCATGGCCCCAGTGGCATCTGCAGCTATCATGACGACCTGACTGGATGCGCCCCAAGTTGATATGGGTTGATTATTCCAGAAGCCAGCAGGACTGGCCACTGTGCACTTGGGAAGGGTAAGAGGACAGAAGCTGTCGTAGGTGGGCTCTATTTTCCACCAAAAAAAAAAAACAGTAGTGACATGAGAATGGGACCTACTGGTTCTTCTCTTCTTTTCTTTTTTCTTGATTTTTTTTTTTTTTTCAAGTAAACTTGACACCGTACTAGGTCTTAACCCAATATCAATTTGGGCTGCTTCCAAATGCACCCTAGTCTGGTACAACTCATCAACAAAATCTCTTTGATAAATAGCAGCCATAACTTCCAACTAAAGAATCATGAGATAAATACCTCTTCGATTCAATCTTCAAAAACAAATTAAATAAATAAATACCTCTTAGAAACTCTAGTGCTTCATCGAGCACTAGGTTAAGTAACTGATCATATCCTTTCAGCGTCCCTGTCACTATCAGAACAAAAAGATCAGTCAGTCATGCACTTTACGTTGGATTAAGAATAACCACATGTCATTTAAATCAAGAACCTGAAAGAGTGTGCATGACCAGGAATCCTAACTTTGCAATCTCTCCAAAAAAGGGTGATGAGAAATGCAACATTAAAAAAAAAAAAAAAAAAAAAAAAAAAAGATTTAAGTTATATGGCTCAACGCTTTGCTTTTTTAAACTTCAAATAACAATGAAATTTCTATCTCCATAAAGTACAAAGAGAAGTTAATGTAACCACACTGGAAAAACTCCCTTTAAAATAAAAATAAAATGGAAAGTTGTATGGAAGATGTTGCTAAGTGTTTGCTTAAACAATGTACTTCCCACAAGCCAATTGAAAGAAAATCAATCCCCACAGCTAACTTGTGCTTACAGGTTATATCAGCCAAAGCTTCTGATGTTGAACTAGCCAACAGCATTAAATGGACATTCCCATTAAAGCACTTGAAGATGCACAAATAGTCACGACACAATCTCTCATATTGTATTGTTTCAGTGCACAGAGATTATCAAAACACGAAATATTTGCAAGCATTTACGAATGGATGACAATAATAATAAAATCGAATAACAAATAAATTAGATTGAGTGCACCTGGACCCCATAATGGCCGTTACGGTCTCTTTTTTATTGAAAGAAAAATCCAAAAAACTTGTATCTGCCCCATAATGTTGAAAAATAAAATCCGAAAACCCTATATTTGCCCCATAAAAGACCATTACAGGGCTATTACGGCCTTCATAGGTGGCGTAACAAGCCGTTAACAACTATTACAGGTCATTTTCTTTCCATAACAGTTGTTACGGCCGTTACGACCCCGTAACATGTAGCGATTGCCACTGTTACCTTTACATAACAGCCTTTACGGCCCTGTAATGGCCTTTACGGCACACCATGACCTGGAGGGGCTCACCCGTTCACAGTTCAAATGTCTCGACACAAATCATGGTGGGGCCCACAGAGCTCGACCTTACCCATAAGACTTATATAGGAACATTTCCCTTCCAAACTGGCCCTCAAGGTTGCACCATTTTTCCTTTCTCCTATTTTTTATATTTTTAACCAATTTCCACCAACTTATTCGACAAGGCTTGATCTCCACAGGATGGCTTTTTAAACACTTGATTTGAATTTTGAACCATCAGCATGCACATGCATCAACTACTATTTTTTTTTGCACACACACGCACCCGCCACACACGCCGCAGTGGGATTTCACCACCTATGGGTTTCGAACCCAAGACCTCATGTTGAAACTCCTCGGAGTCTACCACTTGGGCAAGGACTGGAACCCTGCATCAAAACTACCTTGACTTCATTGATATTATATATATATATATATATATATATATATATATATATATATATATATATATATATATATTGAATAAAATTGTATTGTGATTGATACGGATACAGCACATAAAGTGAAGACCATTGGACTACAAATCAAGTGCCATCCATACCTTCCTTTCTTAAGAAAAACAGAGGTGCCAAAGCATTCAGTTTGTGCTAGGAATTCGCTGCATGGAAGTGGGCTAACTAAAATGCAACCTCAATGTTAAATTCCACTGCCACAACTCAGTCTCAAAGACAAAACAGAACCAAAAGTGGCATAAAATCAGCCTCCAATTTTTTTCCCTCAACCAACGCAGAACAAAGATTTCCATGAAGATAACATGAGAAAATCGTTATGCTATGTCACCAATGTATGGATATGAGTGCAATTGGACTCACTCAACCCCGAAATCCTAGGGTATGGTGAGACAGTTTTATCTCTATATATTTATTTATTTTTTTTTTTTTTTTGAGAAGTGACGAAATCTTATAAAAGAGAAAAGATACAAGAGGGATTGGACCGCTGAGATCCTATATAGAAGGAAATGAAAACAAAGTATGCTTGTTAATTTTTGCAACATAGATCCCACATAAATATCAGTGTTGTCTCATGTTCAACAATGCTCATAGGGAGTTTTGAAGGATGTGGGAATCATAGTCACTGGGTGTAAATGCACAGACAACTCTTTCTATTGGCAACAAGAAATATTACTAATTCAAATTGGGATTAAAACAGCTACCATTAAGGCGACTGTGGTTAAAACACTAGATGAGAAACAAATGGTCATACGGATTAACTTCAGGATGCGTGTGTGCGTGTGTGTGAAGCAGTGGAATCGAGTTGTGGCTACTGAAAGGTAAGGGATTAATGAGATATCAAGGACTAACCTTGTCTTCCTCCAGTAAGCTTAACTTGGACACCCTTGTCAACAAACTTCGCCAAATCTAGAACTGTTTCCTTCCGGCCTGACTGAAACAAAGAGAAAGTTATAGGTGAGTATAATGTCTATGAGTCTGTGAAATCAATCAGAGAAGGTGCCTGAGAAAAAAAAAAAAAAAAAATGGAAAAGATTTAAAACAGATGATAAAACAGTTAAACAAGCAAACCTTCAAGGAAAAAAAGGTCGAATAAGCAGTAAATCAAATTAAAATTTTGAAACATACTAAGAAATTCCAATGATTCAGAATCTCAAGTCTTATGTTAGCATTCTACTTTATCCTGACATAACAAATACATGTTGTGGCTTAACTCATGCATGCATGCCAATATCCGCATGAACCATGGTGTGCCGTAAAGGTAGCAACCGTTACACATTACACGGTCGAAACGGCCATTACAGAAAAAATGACCCGTAAAGGCCACTATAGCCCCTGTAATGCTCCGTTATGCCCCCCGTAAAGGCCGTTATGATCCATTATTGGGCCACACAAGTTTTTCGGACTTTTTTTTTCGCTTTAAAAAATAAAAAGACCATAACACCCATTACAGCCCCTGTAACGGCTGTTACATCCTGTATCATTAAGGTAACAGCGGTGGCCGTTACAATCACCGTTACCATTACAGAATACCTTGGCATGAACAGAAGCACCAGCAGACAAAGAAACTCCATTTCTGCCTTCTGTCAAATATACATGACAGTTTCCCCCGCACCAACACCACATGCTATCGGTACTACTAACAGCATCTGGTTAATGAACAGTGAGAAATCAAAAATTGGTTTTGGAGAAGTGACTTCTGCAGATACAGAAACCAATAGAACTTGTTTCCACTTGACTAAGAGCATTTCCCACTCAGTCAGAAAACAAAATTTGCAAGGTTGACTACAAGAAATGACCAGTGAAATTGAGTCGCCTCGGCCAAGACTTGTATATTAAGCGAGTTTTGACTCTTTGATTACCAGGTGTCTCACAAGCCCACACAACCTACATCACAAGCATCCCATGATGATGAAAGACAACTTGCTTAAAAGGTTCCAAAGTTTTGCAATTCAGTGTATAATCAGAGTTCAAAGGAAGCCTTTCTATTTTTTTTAACATGACCATGCCATCAAGAAAGCAACAACCAGCTACCCTTTTATTGACACTAGGGAGAACACGCATGCGCATAAGCACGTGCAGGTTGAGCAAACGTCCACCACAATGCATCAGAGGGAAGCATGTATGTGGGACGGGAATAGTCTACGCTACCTATTTTATGCAACACGTAGAGCACCCCAGCTCTGCAGGCCCACAATGTTGTATATGCAAAATCCACATCGTCCATCAGGTGAGAACCCTTGTGTTCATTGTACACACAAGGGATCAGCCAGATAAAATAAAAAACAAACCTCATTTGGGCCACACCAATGTGAACAATGTAAAAATGTTTTCCTTTTTTTCTCTTTTTTTTTGAAGGATGAAGGATGTAAAAATGTGCCCAGTAGCTTTAAGTTACATACAATGTGGCCCCCCCCACCTGAGTTTTGGATCAAGCTGATTTTATTTTTTTAATCTTCCATTCATCCTTGTGAGCCACACCTGATGAACGGGCTCAATGAAGGATACACGCCATGGTGAACCAGCACACAAACCTATGGTCGGTGTCCCTTCATTGTTCCCTTTGGTGTGGCCCACTTGAGTTGTCTATCTGGATGATCTTTGGCCCCATGACATACATTGAATAACGCACCTGATGGACGGAGTGGATGTCACACAGACCACACAGCATGGGTGTTTTACGCTGCGTAGAACAGGTGTTGTAATGTATTTTGGCCCGTGTGTGTACAGCAACACATGTAGACGTTGGTCCACATGGCAGTATAGCACAAGGCAGGAAAGAGGCCCAAACCCTTTGTTCCATAGGTCCCACTATTTCCTGGGTGTCAAAACAAATCATTCAGGTTGACTCATCAGATGGTCCCTTTTTTTGTGACAAACGGACAATCGGGAATGGTCTACTTAAATTCCGGTGCTTATGACATGTGGATACCCACTTCCCATGACCTATACCGTCCATAAAGCAGGGCCTGTGGAATGGGTGGCTCAGATCACATCTACATTGTCACTCGCCACATGGGTCATGCAGTTCAGCCATTATCCAAGCGAGTCTACAGCAGCACATGAGGTTATGCAACCACATGCATACCAGACAAACATGTATGTGTGGAATTGGTAGCATGGTAGAAGATGCGAGATCCAAACTGTCCACAACATAGGTGCCACTGTCCATGATGTCTCTCCCGGTAAATCAAACTGGTTCACTCATCGGATGATGCAAACTTTGTGTAATCAACAGATGGATAGGAACAATCCGCTCAAGTTCTTGCGACCATCACATGTGGTTCCATAAATTTCTTTGGCAAAATTTCCCTAATGAGTGGTGTTATGGGTAAAAATGGACTGACCAAGGAGAAGAGGTCAGCTTGGACATATGTGCTTGTCACGTGGTTGGCTAGCGCCAAGCATGACTAAAGAGCTCCTCAATGGCTAGAAAGCAGTAGTCTACTACTGCGAAACCCGCCTATTCCTCGAGCTCGACCATCAAAGATGAAGTGCCTCCGCTTCTATCAGACACCGAGCTCTTCCATGGTCCCATACATTTCTAAGCTCTTGCTCGAATCATCTCTTAATAAGAGCCCTCGAGGTATGACTCAGTACCGAGCAAGATGTCGAGCTGCTATACTCAGGGGAGCCCTGCGTCGTACGATAAGATGAGGATGATAGGTCATCCCCGATTTCATTTGTATTATACTAAGGAAGGGAACTCGGTCTTAATGCTTCAGTAAGACGTTCAAGGGCAGGTCAGTGATCTGCTTAATGATTGAGAGAAAACTCAACCACGACTCGCTGGAGAATCCAAGTCGGCAAACTACTCCTTGGGGCGGCTATGTAGGCCACCTCGGATGCTTGACCTCGGCCTACTACTACATGTTTCCTCTGATTTTGACTACTCAGATCTTATTAAAGAAATCTGCCCAACATCTTAGCCGAATATCTTAGAAGATAGCCGCAACACGGGCCTGTCCAAGATCTCAGCCGAAGATCTCGAAAGTTAATCGCGACACGCTCAGGATACGATTCCCTCTACAATACGCACCTACTAAATAGGGAGATGACCATCTACGCCACCGCCCCTTTCAGCTATAAATAAGAGCATCCCTAATGGTGAAAGGTAACGCACAAACCACACCCTAAAACCCTACGTTCTACTAGACCTAACTTGCCTGTCTGACTTTAGCATCGGAGGGTCCCCTGCAGTAGCCAGGGTCTCCATCTGTCTTCTCTTGCAGGTATCAAGTGGTCTAAGGAGGGCATCCAGATTTCTGCATCAACAAGTGGCTCAGATGATCGCACATGTAGTCTCTCATGATGTGTGTAACAACAATGCTCTCTCTCTCTCTCTCTCTCTCTCTCTCTCTCTCTCTCTCTCTCTCTCTCTCTCTCTCTCTCTCTCTCGTGCAGTATAGATCACCACAGAGAGGATTCATGATTATCATTGGAAGCATTGCCTACTAGCTTACATTTCCAGATAGATCAGATTCTATGACTATGAGATGCAGTGAATAACAGGGAATGCTTGCCTTAGTTATTAACGAAAACCTGAGTCTATAACAGGTGCAGATAAACTCTTCATGGATCTACTAGTCAAGAATCACGAGTGTCGTCTTATGATTTATGAGGAATTGTCTGGATCTTTGACCTAAAGGTATGCACTGTGTACTTGGGTTTTCAGTTTTTATTAGAGGCCCATGGCTCAGCGATCCAAACCATCGATGTGCTAGGCACAAGCGTGGATGGACCATGCCCTAAAAATATCCTATCATTTCAATTTGGGGCCTCCTAATAGGCACATAAGAAAAGAGATACAGCTAGGATCTTCCATCATCATATAACCAATCATGCTATTTATTGCTTGAGGTTAAACAGTTAAAGATCCCATTTCGTTTGATGAAGTCAGATCCAATCAAAAGCAGTGCCAGCCACCAGTTATGAAATAAGTAATGTAAGCTTTGGCAGAGAAAACACCCGTGCAAGAAGGGTTTGGGTGGGAGTGTTGCATGGACTATGAAGAGATACTTGAGTTGCTAAGCCTAGCAGATCTAGAAGCTGCAATGGCTTTGGCACGCCAAAATGGCAGCAACTTGAGCAAGCGAACAGGAACAAAGATCCATTTGCCATTATTAGAGAGGAGCTTCTTAACTCAAGGTGTCATTAATCCACTACTAGCAAGAATCCAATGGTGATCTGAGGACACTATCAATAAGCTCGAATACTAAAAGCAAAATCACAGTATTTAGTGATTAAATATCAACTTGAAATGCCAGTATTCTTCTCTTGAGTCGTTTCTCTTTACATTCATAAAGATAGGCCAATGAGACAGCTTCCTTTGGCGGGAAACAATGGGCTCCATCTTTCTCCACACGAGAGCCTAGCCAAGGGCAATCGCACAAACTACTCATGGGCATGAGTGCCAACATGGCAAAAGAGTGTGAAATCCAAATGCTCATTCCAATCTATATTTCAACATATGCGTGACATTTGCTTGGTCGGTAGGGAGAAAAAAGGTTCTTAAAGTTGACAATCTTCGAAGGTGTGGCATGATAATCCCAAATGTGTGCTTATTACGCAATAAAAACGAGTCAATCGATCATTTATTTATCCATTGTTCTTTTGCATCAAATATCTGGATTGGTTTTTTCATTCTTTTTGGAGTCTCATGGGTTAATCCAGGTGCAATAGATCACTTTCTTTCCGGCTTGGCATGGAGTGGGAAAAAGTAAAGTCAGGAAACAAATTTGGCATCTATGTTTATTAGCAGGTCTTTGGGGTATTTGGATTGAGAGGAATAGCCGATGTTTCAAAATTCGTAGGGGTTGTCTCCTGGAAGGTTTCAATAGGGCAAAACAAAATGATATAGAATGGGCACATGCAGCTAATATTCTGGGTGCTGATCAGTTTCCAGTTAGTTGGTTAGAGTTGTAAAGCTTTTCGTTTTGTTTTCTTTTCCTTCTTTGTATTCTTTGGCTCTTGGCCTTTTCTTTAATAGAATTCGTTATTTTATCGCTTCAAAAAAAAAAATAAAATATGCATGCAACCAGTCGGGAGTAGGTCTGATAAGATATCGTAAGTTCTCAAGCCAGGCCGAAATTGGGGATTCCTTGTTCGCTGAAGCATTATCATTGATTCAATGTATCAGAACTGCAGCAGAGTGTGGCTTCTCTCCGATTATCCTCTAGGGGAACTCCAAGAACGCCATGACGTGGATAACATCTGGCACATTTACATGGAGGTGGGCGTATATTCTTGAGGAAGCAAAAGAAATTAGTCCTTGAGTTGGAGCTTCATTTGCCCGTATTGTGTTCGGCAAATGACCGTGGACAATTTGGCAAAAGAAGGTACAGCAAGGGACTCCATTACGGATTTCGGAATTTGGCAAGCCTCTTGCTCAGTCCTGGGTGTGGGCAAAGGCAGGCTCTTTTTGGGTTTCTATTTTCTGAAGGGCCGATGCCTATTATACCAGCTGTTGATGACCCAGCAAGCTAATTTTTGGGCCGATGCACATATACTAACTCAAGAGGACAACATCTTCTTTGCTCCTCAATGTGCATGGCCAAATGAGGTAACAATGGAAGCTGGTGAAAAACATACGTGATGGATGGGCATCCCTTGACATCAAGAGAATTTCCAGCAATATTAATATTTAAAAAATACATATTTATACAAACGGTATGTAAACTTTCGACAGCATATTCTGCCCTTCATTACAGCACTAGTTGCAAGATTATAAACATGATCTCTCATCACATTGAATTGTAGAAGAAGAAAATACATATAAATCCATGACCAGACCTGCCAAAGGAGACTTACCATATTGTAGTGTCTTACCTCCCCTCTCGCTCCGTCTCCCTTTGTCTGTCTGTCTTTCAGAAATGAACTAAAAACAGTGGGGAAAAAAAAAACGAATCACTTAAGCAGCATAGACACAAAATTCATGCCAAATAACAAAATATACATCGATTGACATAATTCAATGATTATCAGCCACAAAATATTAATATAATTATTTTTGGGATTAGATGCATCGATTATAACTGCTTAAACTTTTAAACAGCGCTAGACTATAACGTTAAACGCATACACCTTGGTTACAAAGCACTCTTTTCACACATGGCACAAATGTGCAGGATACAGACCGCTCTCAGTTGTGGGGTCCTACTAAAGTACCATGGATGGAAATCCAAACGAGGAATTATAAGATAAGTAAACCGGTCATACATTCCAACAGCATACACGTATTTTTAATGCTGAAAAGGGGGGCCCATGGTTCAGTAATCCAGAATCACGACCATTGGTTTGTTGTCTCTCACCGTTGGGTTATACCCCAAGTATCTCCTCGATTGGACAATCTTAATCTTTTGATTCATGGCCTACATGTAGATAGCCAATAACATTGATGCAACCCAAGACTAGCCACGATCAAGATATCCAATCGATGGAATGGGTCCATTAAACTGTGTCATCGATTAGTGGCCCCACTTGATGGTGCTATCGATCTATGGATGGCTGGACGCATATGGTCCATAACATTGAACTATTCCATATATTTAGTAATGAGGCCTCATCGTGAATGGGCCTGTTTGGATTAACAATCACCATGGTAATGTAAAGGAAAAGTGCAATGAATACAAATTCATTTCCCTGTCTCTTGACAACATCTGCATTTGACCGCCAATTCCTATGTTTGGTTTATTCGTAGTAAATTTGTAATGATGGCATTTTTCCATTACCGTAATGTCAAATCATCACATCCATACACTGATGTCACTGTTTGGATTCAAGATTTCCATGAAACACCATGAAAAAGTGTAGTGGTTACAAATTCCATGTCTCCTAAAAACATCTGCATTTGACCGATGATTCCCGTGTTTGGTTTGGTGGTGTTTAAATTGTAATGATGACACTTTTCCTTTACATAACCATGATAATTAGTAATCCAAACAGGCCCTAACCGTTTTGTGCGTTGAATTCGGACAACGAACAATTTTGGCCATCCATTTGATGTTCATGATCATCTGATCAGTGTGATTTTCCGCCGTGTTCCATCTAATGGGGTCCATGGTTTGGACAGCCCAGGTGCATCCACATTGGAGAGTTTACAGTACACTTTGTACAGTGAATTTATATGAACCCTAACTGGACGATGCGCGCATCATACTCGGATTTCAGTCTGAACAAGTGGTGCCATGATTCAGTGGGCCAGAACATTGGATGGGCCACTCCATGGATGGACCATGAAAATCTCTCAGATTGGAAAACCCTGGCAACCAATACTGGCCCTTTTTTTCCAGCTGAGAGTGTAGCCTTGCTGCATCCCCCTTCTAGGCCGCCTATCCGCAGGCCACTAATCGAAAGGGCAGGATTGCCCTATCGAGAAGATCTCGGGGCGTGGCCCATCCACGGTGGGGCCCAAAAGACCAACCGTCTGGTCACTGAACCATAAGACCCACCTGTACAAAATGAAAACCCTAAGGAAACAGAAGAGAGAGAGAGAGAGAGAGAGAGAGAGAGAGAGAGAGCCTACTTTTGTTAGCTGCTGTTCTCGTCCTTTGGTGGCGAGAGATAGAGAGGAGAGACGAAAAAAAGAAAGAACAGAAAGGCTTTGCCAGCTTCTTTCCGTTCTCTTCCTCTTCTCCCGCTTGCAGTATACTTTGATACTCCGGCAGATTGTATGATTTGATACGCGGGCCTGAGATATTACACGCGTTGAATAATCTTTACTTAACCGAGGAGGTGGGCCTACTATTCTGGTAAATGGAGATATTTGAAATGTGTATGGACGGAAGTAAATGTATGTAAATAAAATTAAATTAAAAGTAAATATTCATGTAAATGAAATCCCCTCGACAGAAGAAATGATTCGGCAGTAAAAGGGGTGAAGTGCCTTTTTAAACTCTCTTAGAAAGTTGTAGGGTGTAAACAAGGTACCGCGATTCGCCTGTCTAGTATGTATGCGTCGCACTAATGATACTCCAAAGCAAATTAAATATTGGATATAAGACTTAAAATCATATCAAAAGAATGATCCAAACTGCACAAAAGATGTTTATTTAAATGGATGATTTAAAAAAATGTTATCAAGTTTGTGACTTATTTGAGATTTAAAATTTTTTATTTTTGGCTAAAGTACATATTTTAATAGGTTTATTACAATTCTTCTAATAAATAATGCATATGTAAGCTAAATGGGGATATTCAAGCTAATTTGGAATATTATATGTATTACTGTGACTATATTAAAAATTTCAAATGCATTCTAAATCCTTTCATTTACTCCCATCTAAACATTATATTTTGATTTCAAATGCATTTAATTTACTCTTATTAAAACACAACTTTGTGGATAGTAGAAGTGAAAAGTTCAACGGTCTTAGTTCAATATTATTGCCAGCTGTGTAGAGGTTAATACCGTTTCAATTATTGTGAAAATTACTTGATAAGTGGACTCTCCATTTGGGTGGTTTAATTTTAATTATGTGGCGACATATGTAAAATTAGAGCCCCACTATATATATTATTTGTAAATTGGAAATAATACACTTAAAAGGGAAACATGGATTACCTTGGTGACCCTGCAACCATGGACGGTGGTGATCCGACTTGGTAGAATTGATTAGGCCACATGCCACTGTTTTAGATTGCTTGGGTCTAGCATACCCAGGTACTTCCAAACATGTATTGGGTGGCCCCATCTTTGATGGTGACAAGTGGGCTAATCAAATCCTATCAGATCAGGTGACCAAAGATGGCCGTGGTAACAGGGTTAGTCATCATGTAATCCACCAAGCTAGTTTATAATGTGATGGGGGAGAGAAAAATAAATATAAAAGTGTAATGATTATCTAGCCTTTAATTCAAGGGAGTGGATTAGGTGCGGCCCATGTATGTGGGGCCCACCCTAATGTATGTATTCTACATCCATGCTGTCTATTTATTTTTTTTATATCATTTTAAGGTGCAAGCTAAAAAATGAAGAAGATTCAAATCTCAAGTGGACCGTGCTATAGAAAACAATGGTGATTGAATGCCTTACCATTCAAAAACTTCCCAGGGCCAACCATGAGGTTTTCTTAATATTTGTTTGTCATCCAACATTTTGATAAGATTACATAAACTTAGATGAAAGGATAAAACAAATATCAGCTTGATCTAAAACTTATGTGGCCTATTAATAGTTAATCACAATTGTTTTCTTCGGTATAGTCCACACAAGAATTAGATCCACTTTATTTTGTGGGCTCATGCCCTAAACACAATCCACGGAAAATAGTTGGACAGTGGATATAAAATGCATGCATCAAGGTAGGCCCCACGGTAAGGGTTGCACTGTCCCGGGTGAGGCCATGTTGCTCCTAATGTACTCCCTGATTCAATTCCTAGGGGGTGGGTCAGATTGACAGTTAAACCCGAGAACTTAAAATAAGATTGTCCTGACCCAACCCAACATTCAATTCACAGTGGTTGGGTCATGTTGGAAGCAAGCTTGACGCCTCAACTTGATCCACCAGCTAGACTCGAAAGTTTTGGCAAACAAATCAAGCTTCAATAGTAAGCTCGAGCTCGAATTCGAGAAGAGCACGGACAAGCCAAGCCAAGCTTATCCCACCTCAACTCGACTCAATGTACAACCCTATTCACAATTCCAAGCCAGCTCAAATTCCTCGGTACTTGACCCTAAACCAACATGACCCAGCCTGGCTCAAATACATGTGATAAATCCATACCTAACTTAACCCAACCCAAAATTGGCCCACCCGATTTCAAATTGAGCGGGACTTTTCCAACCCTAACCCAACCCAACGATCCTGATATAGCCTACCTAGGCCAATCTCAAGCTAATTTCACGGTTGTTATTATTTATTTATTTTAAATGTATTTGTTTCCATATACATTGTGTCATTTCATCTGTTTACACATGCAAGCATCCAGTTCATTTGAATTCTTATACCTCTAAAAAATTATATATAAGAACAGTGTTTTGATTTTTTCAGACTCTGAAAGTATTAATTAATTGACAAATTCATGCATAGACCATTAATTAGAACTGGATCTCTTTCTCTCTCTTTTTGATATGCACCCTCACCACCCATACACGTCACAATGGGGTGCTCGAGCCCATGACCTTAAAGAATGCAATTCTTTCAAGTACATCTGAGATTGAATGTGGGATCTATGTTGTGCGTGTATACCATTCAACTCGTTCATTAGGTGGGCCCACCAAGATTTAGGGACGCCAAAAGACAAGGTATTCAGTGCTTGGGTGGCCCATGCAAGTCAATGCATAGGTTTTAGGCACCGGTGTCCAAATCCCCCTTTCCCCAGTGCTAGAAATTGGGGAGGGTGGCACCCGCGCAAAACATCTAGATTGAATGTGGGGTCCATCATGCTAACACACATGCCATTCAACCCATAAAGCCTTTGTGAGGCACCAAAAAGATAAGCCATTCTCATACTGGTGAGCCACAACAAGTCAATATATAGGTCTTATTAGGTGAGCCACAACAAGTCAATGTACATGTCCTGGTCTTATCAGCTTGAGCCGCAACAAGTCAATGTGCTGGTCTTAGGCAGGTGTTGATGTGTCCTATCTGGTGCATATCAAGAATGCAATTCATTTCAAATAAAAGCATGTCCAGGTAAGATATATTATAGGAGCATCAGCAAGTTTTTTTTTTTTTTTTTAAGGATGTATTATTTATTTATTTATTATTTCAAATGAAGTGTTTAAATGAAAAATTACATGCTTCTGGATCATTAGAGATTTTTCATAGGGGTGTTTGTTTTCCAATTCCACCCTGTAAATATTGGTAAATGAGTAATAATTATCATTTATATATGTTTTTTTTTTTTTTTTTTTTTGGGGGGGGGGGGTTTAGTTTGTTAGTGCACACCCATGTCAGTACACACACTCCATGTTAACCACCCCCACAAGGGATCGATACCAAGACCTCAAGTGTTGAAACGAGATATCTCCACTCAGCCTACTAATTGAGCTATGGATCTGGGTGTATCATTTATATATGTTTGGCATAAATGAATATTTCCTTATTGAAATGCTTATTTGAAAAGAATGGGCTTAAATTCATGGGCCCCACTATAATATTTGTGACATTACAATGTTGTCCATCCATTTTACCGGAACATTTTATGGCATGAGCCAAAAAATCTAATAAATCGAAAGCTCAAGTGGCCTACCCCACAGAAAATCGTGATCTAAAAGGCTTTTAACAATAGGCATTCAGCTCACTGTTTTGTGTGGTGTGGCTTGCTTGAGCTTTGAATCTGCCTCAATTTAGAATCGTGCCTTAAAATCAGCTCACAAAATGAATAAACAATATGGATAAGCAAGCGGTCATTGTTGATGTAAAAAAATAATAAAAATAAAAATAAAAATCATTATCCATTTACTTGTATTAGATGATGGAATTGAAAAACAACACCCTAATGGTATCTGATTATATTCAAAAAAAAAAATTTTGTTTCTTATTGGATGCAGATGTAAATGAGTCCAGGATATATCGATATGATATGGATTCATCTATTATTGAAAGAGTCAATAACTTTAACAAAAGCTAAGGTCATTATCATGTAGGCTTTAACGGCTCACCAATTCATATTGTAGTCAATAATGTTTTTAATTAAGTAAAATATAAGTGCTCTTTGATAGTTTGGTACCATATCCATATCCAACCTATTTAGAATAGGATTAGTAGTGAGTAATCAAGTAAAACTTCTTGGACGGTAAAATTGGGAGCCAATTAGGTGCAGCCCACCTCATCCAAGATGGTACGGCCCTTACTGTGGGGCCCACCTTGATGTATGTATTATATATCTACGCCATCCATATGCTTTGATAGGGCGTGAGTACAAAACCAAAACTGATCCAAATATCAAGTGGACCATACCATGAGAAACCGAGGTGAGTAAATGCCATACCATAAAAATCTTTTTATGGCCCACCATAATGTTTATGTAGTGTCTATTTGCCATCAACCTGTTGATGCAGTGAGCAGGCTTGAATGAAATGAAACATAAATACTAGCTTGATCTAAAACCTTTGTGCAACATAAAAAGTATTTAATGGTAAAATACTCATGTTTCTTAGGGGTCATTTGGCATGGTAGATTTGGGATTTGGGTTTCAAATGGATTACACCTGAAATCATTTCAATAGTTTTAGATGTAACATGTGTGTCACTATACTATCATTCTATTGGGCACATGGCCCACTAATGATGATCGACACCGTCCAAACATTGTCTATGTAAATCAGAACTGACCAAATATTGTCCAGCACCGTCCAAACATTGTTCATGTAAATCAATGATTAAAAATCATTGGTTAGTCACTAAGACATGATCTTGTGCTTGTGGCCTGTCGGAGACTTGGAATTTCATCATTTTAAGACAAAGCATATATTTCAACGGGCTTATTACAATCATTATGTCAAAAATTACATATCTCACTAATTAGAGATATTAAAGTTAATTTAGTAATTAAATTCAAACTCCTGTGAATATACCATGCATGGCTATTTTTTTATTTTAAAGTTGGTTAATCCGGTGGCAAACACACTAAGGGCCTGTTTGGTCAGACCAATCCCACGGTATTAAGAGGGATGGGATTGTGATATCCTAGGATATGCATGACGAGCCAAATAGACCCGGTGAAGTTGTCCCGGGATATAAGCAATCCCATAGATCTTAAAACAATTCACTGACATCACCATCGTTACCTTAAAATTGATCCCATCCCTTGGTTGGATGGAGTGGAAGGTAAAATCCCGCGATATGCAGGCGTGCCAAACAGACCCAGTGAACTTGTCCCCAGATATAGCAATCCCATGGATCTTAAACCATTCCACTGACACCACCATCATTACCTTAAAATCTATCCCATCCATCCTAATACCATGGATTCGCCGGGCCAAACAGGCCCTGAGAGGATTTCAAATCCACGCTCTCAAACAGGCCCTTATGGTACGGTTCACCTGAGATTTGGATCAGTCTATTTTTTTGGCTCATGCCCTAATATGATTGGGAAAACGGACGGAGAACGTGGATATAAAATACACACATCAAGGTGAGCCCCACAGTAATGGCCGCACCTAATCCGCTGCCGGTAAAAATCTGATACCCGAAACTAAATTTATCGGGTCACGTGAATGGATAACCTCATAAGTCATATCCATTGCCAAGCCAATTCTCGGAGGGCTATTTTCGTCGATTAGAAAGATTCATGAGTCGATGCGTCAAAAAGCTAAAAAACAAGGGCTGATTGGCAAAACGCGGCTAATCTCTCGGCGACCAGATAAATATACCCTTGGACCGCGTACGGCTTCTGCAGCATCGGAAGAAAGTTCTCTTCCTTTCAGCGGTTTTTCCATTCCTCTCTCGGAGATCTAGGGATTTAGGGTTTCTTTTTTCTTCTATATCCGAGATGGACGCCATCGATTCAGTCATCGATCCCCTTCGAGACTTCGCAAAGGACAGCCTCCGCCTCGTCAAGAGATGCCACAAGCCCGATCGCAAAGGTTAGATCGATTCTCAGTCTCTTTGATCAGATCTCTCCTTTCGGATCCTGGATTTTAGGGTTCTTTCGCTGTTTCTCGTTTCTATAATTTTTTTCGGGGTTTGACTTGGTGGAAAATAACAAGGATTGATCCGTTTGGTGTAGAATTCACGAAGGTGGCGATCCGGACGGCGATTGGTTTCGTCGTGATGGGATTCGTTGGGTTTTTCGTGAAGCTCATCTTCATCCCGATCAACAATATCATCGTTGGATCCGGTTAGGTAAAGATCTGAAATTGCAGTTGTCTCTCATCTGTTGGGATAAACATGCATGCATGCGAGGAATTCCGTTGTTTTTTTTTTTTTTGTATATATATATATATATATATATAATATATATATTTGCGGAATGAGGTTATTGTTGTATGCAATGTTTTCGAAATCATTATTGTATAATATATTGTACCCTTGGGATATTGATACATATCAGTTATTGCACTGGATATATCAGTTGTATCACATAATTTATTTATATTGTTGGGAAACATAGGGAAACATTGGGAAATTGGTTGAATTTTTCAATAAAACTTTGAGGATTGTTAAAAAAAGACACCAATACACACTTATAAAATAATTTTTAAAAAAATCACAAAAAACAAGTGCACATAAAAAGTTTCCTTTGTATAAGGTCCTAATCCATGCACTGTTTGACTAAACAAATGCAACTATATTTAAAGTCAATTCGTAAAATTTATAAATGTGAGAAGAAATGTATGGAAACGCAAGCATTGCATTCAAAAGCAAAAAAGAAGAAGTAGAAAACTAGGAATATACCTCTGGAATTATAATATATATATATATATAATATATATATATATATATATATATATATAGATAGAGAGAGAGAGAGAGAGAGAGAGAGAGAGAGAGAGAGAGAGAGAGAGAGAGAGAGAGAGAGAGAGAACGGAAACTTCATTAAACGCAAAAAAAAAAGAGTTATAGAAAACAGAGGGAGCTGGACCGCTGAGATAGCGATACAACTATGCTCTATGAAATGCAAATTACAACCCTTATCTTTCTGCAGTAGCTGCCACATTCTCCATAGTGTACTTCTGTGTTTTCCCAATCTAACTATGTGCCAGGCCTTTAGGAGTCTCCCTATTGAGTATGGAAAGGACCATGAAATCTTGAAGCGGTGTAAAATTTCTGGCCAGATCTGATTTATAAAAGCACAGTGAATAAAGCGATGTTCCACCGATTCTTCGTCTGCCATAGAACATAGGTAGACATTTGTGATAAACATACCCCTTTTTCTCAAATTGTCAACTGCGAGGACCTTCTTCTTGCCTACCAGCCATCCAAATGCTGCTATCTTGGGCGGGACTTGGTATTTCTAGATGTAATTAGTCGCTGCCTCTTTGCTCGAAGGAAGATTACTAACTATTGAATCATAGAAAGACTTGACCGAGAATTTGCACGATTTGTTTATTCTCTAGACTAGTCTGTTTGCTCTGAATTGATCCGGTTTGCTACTGTTTATGCGGTTGAGAAGCGCCACATATTCTTCCACCTCCCAATCTCGAAGATTTCTTCTGCACCCTGGACTCCACAACCACCCCTCCTAGGAGTGAATAGCATTCACCCACAGATATGGACTGGTTTGGGGCGAGGCGGAAAATACGCGGGAATTCATCTTTTAGAGCAACCTCTCCCACCCAGATGTCTTCCCAAAATCGAGTACATTCGCCGTTCCCTAAATCCACTCTTATACCTTTAAGGACATCCTTCTTTATGGATAGCACCCTTCTCCAAAGGGTTGAAGCTCTGTAGTAAGTAGAGTCCCTGGTCCACCAACCTCCTTTAGATCGCCCGTACTTGCTTTTGATTATCGTGTTCCAAAGAGTTCCGTTCTTGGTCCCAAGCCAGGTCCACTTACCTAAAAGTGCCTAGTTCATGCTTTTGAGGTCTTTAACTCCCATCCCTCCATATTGGGTCTGCTTGCAGACCTCCTTCCACTCCATTAGGTGGAATTTTTTCTTCTCTTCCTTCTCATGCCATAGGAAGTCACGTCTTAGCTTTTCTAAGGTTACCATTATCGACGTCGGGCATTTAAACAAGGACATGAAATACAAGGGAAGGTTCGACAATGCTTCCTTGATAAGGGTGAGACGCCCGCCCAGTGATAAATATCTGCATTTCCATCTAGCTAGGTACTTGCTGAACTTGTTGATGACCCTGTCTCATAGCGACTTCGAGGGCTTTCCAATACATGGCAGAAGGCCCACAAACGTAGTTGGGAAATGACCGGCTGAACATTTGAAAAAGTCTGCAAATTTAATAACCTCTTCTTTCTCCATATTCACTCCGAACATCTTAGATTTTTGCCATGTTAACCCTAAATTATTTTTTCCTGAAAAATTCCAAAATTGCCAAGAATGTGTAGATTGGGATATATGTATGTTTGCCTTCATGTTTGGACACTAAGATAGCAACTGATTTGGAAAAAAAGAAAGAAATTTCAATTTTCGGCAACTCGGCCTCATGGGAAGTTCCCATGAGGTCGACCTTATGGTACCATTTCCCTATATATATATATATATATATATATATATATATAATTAAAAAATATGCACCTTTTAGAATTCGACCCCAAGAAACTTCCTATTGCGATTTTAGAGAAATTTCGCCTAGATGGGATAACAGATATATTGTGGGATATAACAGTGCTATCACAAGATATTGAAAACATTGGTTGTATGAGGATCTGCGTGAGATCCTAAAGATCTCATTATGAAAGGAAGATTCTCTAAAGAGAAACTATGAGGTGACTCACCAAAGCTGCTTGCGCCTTCTGCCTTACCATGTGGTGACCTAAAGCATTCATCTAGAAGGTCCCCCACTGTACATGGTCACAAAGTTTCAGTTGGCGGAGACTTCATGTCCATACGAAGGCGAGTTTGAAAGTGAGCAGAAAAAGGACTCTGTAACTCACATTTATATGGAATGTAAGGATATGATCAATGAAGTTTTTTCTCCCCGTGGCCTGTGGATGGTGGGATCTTCTTGATTAACAATTTTTATGATCAGGAGGTGGACTAGAAGGGAAGAGCAGTGTGGGCTTACCTTGAGGGAGTGAGCCTCCTATGAATTCCTCTCCCAAGATCTCTCTTAAAAAAAGTGGTGTTACATTGCCATTAGGGAAGTTAAAAGGCTCCAATAAATTGTGTTTCATTCTATCCTTGAACGACGGACTATGAGCCAATGATGGCTGTGACGTTATTCATGGATGAAGAAGTGATGCCAGTTTGGAGTGCGCCCCTATCTGTTCAGACAATTTTGTGCGCCCCCGATGGTTTGATTGACATGTGGGCCCCACAATGTGGTCAATGATACATGGGTCCCATCTGCGAGCCCATGGTCCAGGCGATTGGGCTTATTTTTGTAGAATAGTAGCCAGTCACTTATTCTTGGGCAAGTTACCATTAAGTATTTTTATCAGTTTTTTTTGGAACGCTTCTCGAGTCGCAAATGATGTTTGAATGACATGAAGTTAGTCTTGTTTTTAACCCTATTAAGTTGGCTTTCAAACAAGCCCATGGTCACATGATTCTAATATCACTTGTGTAAATTATGGAAGGCTGTATGGTTGTGACATGATCTGCCCCTTTTGAAAGTTTACTGGACAAGATGGTTGGGAGTAGATTTGATTGAATGACTGTGATTATAATGGGACTGAGTCCTGATATATGTTTGTAGATGCTGGATGACAAATGATGTATTGAATGTTTTGGTTCTCTATTGCTTGACACAATTGAATTTAGGGGGTGTGATGCTCCTTTTGATAGAAGTTTCCTTCTGCATCTGTGGTGAGATTCTAACAAGATATTCCATAATGGTAATGGTAGCCGTAACGGCCACCGTCATTACCGTTATGATATAGGCTGATACTGTTTTTTCTGTAATGGCCGTTACGGTCCCATAATGCATAAAGGTTACTGCTGTTACTATTATATAACGGTTGTGTAGGCATGCCTTGGATTCCAAACAACCATGTTTCAGAGAAATTCTATGTCATCCATCATTCCAACTGTTCCTCATAAAAAAAGTGAATTACGAAATTATGCCCTCTTAATCAGATAAGGGGCATAGTCATGATGAGATGTTGACATGAACGCCACAAAGCATGTGGAGCTGCAGCCTTGAACCCTGGGAACCTTCGTGTACCCACACCTTGGGGGCAATTGTGGCAAAACACCTGTCAGATCTAAACTTGAGTTGATTGAATGGCCTGGATTTGATCTCCTTGCAGACATTCTTAGAGAAGAATTGGTGAGCACTGGATGCTTCGAAACTGTCTAGAGGTTTGAGAACTCACCTTTACATAAATACGTAAACCCACCAAGCCTCCTTGACTTGAATCAAGACGCTCCATCTTTTCCCGTTCAAGTCAATAACCCAAATTCTTGTCGGCAATTTTTCATCAATACAATTCATTCCCAATGTTGTAACTATTTCAAGATATGCCACTGATAATAAACACCTGGAATTAAACGTGTTTTGTACCATAATAATAAGCATTGTTGGCTTGTTCTAGCTATTCGGTGTTTGCTCTGCAGATCATATTTCACCATTTTATTTAAGACAAAGATTTCTCATAATTGCTTGGCAAAAATTCTATGACTGGTTGTTACCAGAAATGAAGCCACTTCTTTACAACCGCTTTGGGCCAGATGGCTCATCCCTTCCTTCTAGAGTTTCCATATGCATCACATAACTTGATAACCTGCGCATGGACAAGGGTCACAAATGCATACCTTGAACATCCACTCAATCATTATACCTACAAGTTATGGAAAAATCCACGGGTATTTCTTTTTTAAATATGGGTAGATTCAAAATAAATAAATAAAAAATAATAATAAAAAAGAAAGAAAAAAATCCACAGCAAGTATGTAATGTCGAAACCTAATTTGTATTCTTTCTGCTGCCTTCCTTAACAATGCTGCAAACATATTGAGGCTGTGTTTGTTAAGATGACTCATCATCATCTCAGTCATTTGATCCATCTTTTCAGTTCCTTACTGTATTTCTCGCATTGGGATACATATTTTATGGTTGTTATTAAGATGAGTTCTCATAAAGTTCTTTGCACACGTGTCATGGGCACAAAATCTGAATGGTCCACGTGATGCGGCTCCCTCGAAACTTTGTGGGCCCAGTTTTCAGTTTGATCCAAAACTCTAGTGGGCAATAGCAAAGAGAAATGTAAATCAAGGGAGGAAACTGTTTCCTTTTGCCATGGCCCACCAGAGTTTTGTATCGGGCTGAAAGTTGGGCTGGTGAGGTTTCAAGGTGTGCCGCATCTGTTCAGATTTTGTGCCGAAGACACTTGTGCAAAGGTGCGCAGGTGAGCAGCCTATAATATATATATATATATATATATATATATATATATATATACTATATATATATATGTCATGCTCACCTGCGCACCTTTGCACACGTGTCATGGGTGTCTAATTGAACGGTCCATGTGATGTGGAATCCCATGAAACCCCAGGTGACAAATTTTCACCATGATCTAAAATTCAGGTGGGCCATAGCAAAGAGAAATGCAAATCAAGGGAGGAAACTGTTTTCAGTTTTCATGGCCCATCAAAGTTTTAGATCAAAGTAAAACTTGGACCTGGGGGGTTTCACGAGGTGCTGCTTCACATGAACGGTTCAGATTTTGGATCCACATCACGTATGATGGGTTCTCAAAAAAGTTCGCACCAGTTATTCACAGGTGAGCGTTCCGCTATATATATACACACACACACACACACACACACACACTCACCTGCGAACCAGTTCACACGGACTACATACGAACTTTTTTGAGAACTCATCATATCTGATGAGTCTTGAAAATCTGAACGGTCCACATGAAGCAGAACCTCTTGAAACCGCCCCTTGGTACCAATTTTTACTTTGAACTAAAACTTCGGTGGGCCATGAAAAATGCAAACAGTTTCTTCCCTTGATTTGAATTTCTCTTTGCTATGGTCCACCAGAATCTTAGATGGGTGAAAATTCACCCCCTGAGGTTTCATGGGATTCCGCATCTTATGGACCGTTCGGATTCGACACCCATGACATGTGTGCAAAGGTGCGTAGGTGAGCATGCCTCTCTCTCTCTCTCTCTCTCTCTCTCTCTCTCTCTCTATATATATATATATATATATATATATATATATGAGATGAACTTATTTTCAGGTGTCTCTACCAAACAGGGCCTAAATTCTTTTTCTAATATGTGGTTCATTGGTTTGAAATTGAATATCATAGCCTTTGTCTGTTCCAGTTGCACTTGCACCTCATCACCCAAAATCTCTGACCATTTTCTTCATTCAAATAAATATTGCAGGGTCCATCTATATGGAGATTAGAAGAGATAGCACACAAGTGGGGCTGGAAAGAGATTACGAATTAGTGGCTATATGTCTCCTTTCCATGTAGACTTTTGCTTTCTTTCTCTTCTGGAATCCCTTCTCTTACTTTAGGTTGTTTATTTTTGTTTTTGTTTTTTTTTTTTTTTCCCCAGAGTTCAGTCTTTTATAATTTTTATAATTTGTGAGCTTCATAAATGTCGTTTGGTTATGTGAGGCTTCTTTCCTGAATCATAAATGTATCAGAATTGTAGCTTTTTTAAGTAGAGGTATGTGCAAGATGTGAGCTTTTCTCACGTCTGCCCTCACAAACAAACATGTGGTCTGAAAATAGCCTAGATCCGGATCATCTACAACACCTGTGGGGCCCACCATTTTGGTAAATGTAAATCCACTTCTTCCATCAGGTGAGAGAACCCTTATTTTAACTGTAGGTACAAAATATCAGCCCATGAAAGACTCTTATGGGCCACACCAATGGGAAAGTGTGAAATTGCTACGGAAACCTCCAAGGTCGGTCATGTGCATTGATACCTGCTGAAGTTTTGGATGTAACTGATTTTTGTATCTTCACTTCATCCTGATTGCTTACACCTGATTAAGGGGTTGTGTGAAATAAATCCCATACAAAACCTATGTTTGGGATCCCATCCCCATTGGCTCCCTGCGGTGTGGCCTAGCAAAAGTTGTGGATCTGGCTGATTTTTGGATTGGATTTTACCTTTACAGTTAGTGGGCCCTACAGAGCTCCGGTGTTTTACCTGCTGTTATTGCATAGGATTCAGGCCCAAATAGCTCGGTTGCCTATCGAGAGGGAGCGGATTGGATACTGAACGCTTCAGTAGCCTTCTGGCTACTGAAGTGATGTGGCAAAACGCCATTGGTTAGATACCGAACGGCTGTGGGAGCGGATTGGATACTGAACGCTTCAGTAGCCTTCTGGCTACTGAAGTGATGTGGCAAAACGGCATTGGTTAGATACCGAACGGCTGTTCCCTCGGTATAAATGCTACTCCGTTAGATCCGTTAACGGATTTTTCTCCGTTTCCGCCGTGGAAGTGGATTGCGTAATGAGTTACTCAGTTCGCTAATTTATGTGTTACGGGATTTATGTATTTGATCCACTCCGTCCATTCATTTTATTGGATAATTTTAGGGCTTGAGCCCAAAAATGAAGCATATCCAACACTAAAATGAACCACACAACAGGAAACAGTGTGAATTGAACATCTACCGTTGAAAAATTATGGGGGACCAAGTAAGTTTCGAATCAAGCTTATTTTTATATTTTCCATTCATCCATGTCTGTATGATCTTATGAACAGGTTGGATGACAGATAAACATCACTGTGGGGCCTAGCTAGATTTCAATGGTGGAAATCATTATTCCCACTGTTTCCTGTGGTATGATCGGCTTGATCTTTGGATATGCTTCAATTTTGGGTTCAACCCCTTAAATTATTTGGAAAAACAGATGGACGGTGTGGATAGACTACATACATTCAAGGGAACAACCGTTTGGTATCTAACGGATGGCGTTTTGCTACATCAGTACAACACTTCTTGGCTACTGAAGCGTTCAGTAACCAATCCGCTCCCAAAAAAATGCAGGTTAGGCTGCTCACATCTTCATCGATAATTTCATAAGCATGTGGTTCCATTGATTAATGAAATAGGAGACGAATGGAATAGATCTCACTTTGGCACGTGTAAATGAATATACTTCCCAATGTTGATGAGAACCTGTTCGACTCGTGCTGACCAAAAAGATGGAGATGTTTAAATTCTCTGTACGTTATGAGGTTCGATCCTTTGATTGTCTTACTCGGTAAACTCTACTAGAAAGAAAGAAGAAAGAAGAAAGTTGAGCTCACCAAGTAATGAGAAGGAATACAAGCCCCAGTGTCACTTGTCTAGTGCGAACTTACTATAAAACGAGAAATGCTTCAGTGCTCTCAGAGCCACTATAAGTTATATAATAACTTCGACAGTCTGATTGATCAATCTTAACCGTCTGTTAAGTCTCTAACAAATTCCATGGGATTCCAATAAAAATCTCCACTGATCGGATGGTTCAATCATACTTTATTTCACCTTATTATCCATAGCCGTCCCTTTGGGATGGTTATGATTGCATCATAACCAATCTATGATTGGCCCTACCAAACAGACATATCAAATTATTGCGTGTAAACAATATTATCTGTCCATATTGACAGCCGTTGATCAAATGGTTAATATTTATCAGATGACTTGATCATGTTTGCAGGGTAGCCCATGAAATGCGTGTTGGACCTGATGAACAGTCTGGATCAATGGATTGGACAGTCTTTAAGTCTCCAAACTCACCGTGTATCAGGTCTGGGCCACCTGGAACTTGCCTCTTTAACTTCTCCAAAACCGTTGCGTATCAGGTCTGGGCCATCAGGAATTTGCCTCTTAATATCACCAAACCCCTTGTATATCGGGTCCAGACATGACCATTCCCATTGTTTATTGGGTTTGGTGGGCAAGTTGTATATCGGGTCTGGTCCTCTTCGAACTTGCCTCTTGATATCACCAAACACCTTGTGTATTGGGTATGGGCCACCGCCAACTCGCCTCTTCTTATCGGGTCGGGGCTGGCCGGAACTTAATGCTTTATATCCCCAGACCCGTTCAAACCTGTTCTTCATTGGGTTTGGTTGAGCTGGAACTTCGTGGCTGTGAATAATCATAATCGAGGTTTGCTATAATTCATACCAAGTTAGAGAAAAAACCTTAATACTCTAGCAGAGTGTGATGGATAATACTCGAGCACTTAAAAATTACACACTCATACAAGTTAAATTAAACTGCCCAAATTATGGTACCAAGTGTAGATGTCTCATAAACCACAATTAAACTTATTTGATTATACGATGATCAGATTGGCGGCAACTCAACGGATGATTAAAAATGAAAAATATCCAAGTCCAATCCACAAACAAGTGACCACGAATCAGAGGATAAGATTTTATTTGAGTTAATATATGGCACAGGTACAATAACTGGGCACCTGTGTATTGAGTGTCATATGCAGACTGAGTATCATATTACTCCTCCCTGCATTATTGCTTTAAAATTAAAAAAAAAAAAAATAAAAATCAGAACCATTGATTTTGGAGTCCAAGCGAATCTACAAGCTGGTCACTAGCTAGCACATGGAGTCACAATTTCCTTGTCTATCACCTTCTCATACACAGGATGACAATCAACTTCAATGTATTTGGTGCATTCATAAATAGATTT
This sequence comes from Magnolia officinalis, assembly GCA_021015155.1. Taxonomy (NCBI): domain Eukaryota; kingdom Viridiplantae; phylum Streptophyta; class Magnoliopsida; order Magnoliales; family Magnoliaceae; genus Magnolia; species Magnolia officinalis. The sequence continues at coordinate 96,961,273 of JAJHSJ010000005.1, read as the reverse complement.
ATGGCCCACGTCTAACTGATTGAGGACATTTTCATTCAGAAATGGTCACTCTTGCTTTAGAATGGGCACCATCAATACCAAGAAAGTATTGCAAGGTTCAAAGATCCTAGATTTCAAATCTCTGAAGAAGGAATGGAATGCCTTCAAGGCTGTAATGTCCATAAAATTATTCAAAGTAAGAATAATACCATCCAAACGTACAACCAAGTATCGTCCCTCTCCATGACAGTGGAAGAGAAGTGGTGGCTTTGATGGAAGCTTTGCCAGCAAGAGGAGACTTCGTTCCATCAGCTAAGTGACATACTACAAGGATGAGATTTGGTAGAGCATCAGGGGACTTGTAAGAAATTTATCTTAACTGTCTTTATGTTCAGAACCTTACAGGTCAATAACCTAAGGATTTTTATTTTTATTTTTATTTTGTAAGGTGACAAATATTTTTATTAAACCACTCACAAAGCTTGAAAAGAAAACACCTGGAAAACACAAACACATGAGAGAGAGAGAGAAGGCAGCCGAAGCAGCCTAAACAAAAGTGGCCTAATCCGAAATAAGACCCTTAATTTTCAAAATGACCTCATCTATGCCCGCACACTCATTTCGAAAGCAACTCCCTGAAGGTATCTGAAGGTATGATTTATGGGAAACGCGTAAGGCAGATCTGAAGATATCTGATTGGCTAATGTAGCTTTGGATGAAGAAACATTTTCCTACTAGTCGAATTGCAAAAATACTTAATACTCTTTCCTAGATATGAAAACGTAGTCATCTGAGGTAGTTGGATGTTGGACACACTGAGCATCTATCACAGGTGTCTTTCTACATTCTTCTAAGGATATCTTTACCCAAAAAAAAAAAAAAAAAAACTTCCAAGGATGCACTGGTTCAAGAAGAGTTGGCTATGTTGCCATTCTAATAATATCCCAACCCCTACTAGTGATATGATTTGTCCCATTGTAACAAGCACAAAAAAGGTTTGATCCACTTCATCCATGCCTACAACCTCCATTAGCATCTCTGCCTCCACCTGTGGATTCCACAATGAGGGTTACTATTTGCATTGGGTCATGACCACGATTTCCACTCATCGCCGAGTGGAAATTACAAATGATTGATCAAACAAGGTCGGGGTAGATGAGGATGTTGCATTATAAAACCTATATTCCTGCTGTAAAAGAGGGTACATTGTATTCATCATAGGAAGAAGTACTAACCCCCGAGCATGGTGAAACTTAGGATTTAGAACAATGAGGAACGGCATCGACCTTGTTTCATCACGTTACTTCTAGTAAGTTTCGTCATCTTCTTTACAATGAAATGGGAGAAACTGCTACACATTCAATTCATCCCCCCATCCCTTATAGACTCACATAATACTCACTCATGATCTTTCCACCTTGTTTGAATTGAGATATGTCCAAAAGCAATTGATAGACCCTTGTAATATGGCTTTTTTTCAAAGTACATATCATGTGTTGTACTTGTATCCCAAGTCTCTTGGGGAGTTCTTGAGCATGATGACATTAAGTTAAGGACTCCATACTATTCAATAACCAAGTCATAACCAGATCATTATCTTTCATCCACTGTTTATACTTGGAATCATCTTCCATGGCATAACCTCTCAAAAACACCTATTTAACTACCATTCTCTCATTTTGTCTCTTTCTTCTCATCTTAACCTCTTAGAACTCCCTTTATCTTTGTATCTCTATGTTGGACATGGGCCTGTAGGGCCCACTTGTGGGCAACCACTAGTGGGTAGGTCGCACGAGAGTTTTCCTCATTTCCTCATTCATGTTTTCTCTCGGTGGTTTCAAGTTAAAATTTTCATTCAACTTCAAATTTAGATTGGATAAGTGTGAGATCAGATGAGACTAGATAACCTTCAGCCTTATCCGAATTCTCATACGCTTCCCTATAAAATGGGAAGTTCACTCGTGAAAATTATTATGAAGTTTCGAGAATTTTAGAGAGAAAAGGGAGGTATAATACTCTATATACATTCTCTGATACTACTGAAAGTTGGCCCATAGGATCCAACGATCTACATGATTTTTGGAACCTTCACAAAAGCCAAAGATGAATGGTGCAAGTCCAGTGGTCCAACTAACCACTACGGAGCAGAGAAGTCTGATCACCCATCTAATTCTACGGTTAAGATGGCCCCGAATTATGATCTATGGCTCGGATCGTATAAGGGATGGGGCCATATGGACAAAATGTATATTATCTCTCTTTTCTCTATGAAACTCTTGAAACTTTAAAATACCCGTCACGAGAGGATTCATTCCCATTTTATAGGGAAGCGTCGGGGAGTTTGGATGGGGCTAGAGGTTATCCGATCTCATCCGATCTCACTCTTATTGAATCCAAGTTCAAAGTTGAATTTGAAATTTAACTTTAAACGACCGAGAAAAAACGTAAATGAGAAAATTAGATCAATTCTCTTAGGACCCACACACTAGTGATTGCTCATAAGCAGGCCCTATGGGCTCATGTCCAACATTGCCCACTCAATCACGTTGTGGGATAGGCACAAAGAACATTGTCCATCTAGCATATCGTAATAACCAAAACCAAACATCGCGATCAAAAGAAGGCGTGAGACCAACTGAAACACCATTATCTTCTCACAAGTGTTTGAGTACTAAGTGACCACCTAACTAGCACTCAATAACCCAAGCTTTGCAATGCATGTCTTAGTCCGCATGACCTCACCAGATGAAGTTAACTCCCGATCTACAGAAACTCCGGCCACTACACCCATCAGTGCGCCAACAAGAAGATGGTGCAACAAAGCAAATGACACGAGATCATCGATGGCTCGAGGAATTATGGCCTGTAGTCACGAGGAGTTACAAGGTGTACATGGGAAATAATGGTGCTAAAGACGTGCTAGGGAGTGGTGTTTACCGCATCCGTACGTGTGTAGGGCGAACAATAATCCTCCGTAATACTCGTTTTTTTTTTTTTCCAGTGGGCATGCATCAGAGTTTAATTTATATTTATAGGTTATTGGTTGATGGTATTGACATTCGTTTTTCCAAGACAATAGTTTCATTAAGACTTAATAACCCTATGATGAGGACATCACGTCATGTACACCCTTATGTACGTATCAGACTTAACAACCCCGATTTTCCTGTGTCTAGGCGAGTACCCGTGATCGTGTTGAAGACCCCATGTGCATGTGCGAGCATCTGGAAGACCCCACACTAGGTAGATGCACATGGGCTGCTTTATGGAGTGATCCAGACCGTTGGATCGGAGAGACGCGGCGATCGGACTATTGGATCACATAGATCACATGATCGGGCCATTGATCGTTGATCGTCCACATTAGTTTTAAACTTTATCATATTTTAGGATTTAGTTTTTAATTATTTTATATTTGGACATATTATGAGTGTTTTAGTTGATTTTATTTAGACTACGACTATTTTCGTTAAAGTTCACAAGACAGAGATTTTTGTATATTTTGAAACCTCTTGGATCTATAAAAGAGTACGGCATGTGACCTCTCCCTCATTGAATTTCGTGATTAAAGAGAGAGAGAGAAAGAAACTCTTGCTTTCTTCTCCCATCTTTATGCAATTTGAAGATACTTCCATGCGATTTGGAAGGAAGATTAGTGCGAGGCTAATCTTCATCAACAGAGGTGCAAGGTCTATCCCCACACTGTCTTCTCTTTTCTTCCTCATACAGGATATTTTCTTTAGATTCTTAATTCTCTCATCCCAAATCTTCGTCTTCTCCCAAACCCGACTTTCTCGTATCCATCCACAATCGAAACCCTAACCCTGAACCTAAAAGTCTCAATTTTCCTACTTTCCCAAATTACCAAACCCTAATTTTCACCCTAGGTTGTATTAGGTTTCCTATTTTGAAATATACGATATCTTATGCTAATTGGATGTCCCCACATCTATTAGATCCTAGTTTCTTTTTATTTAATGATTTTGAGTTATGATTTTGGTAGCTTAGGCTAGGATTATGCGTGGTTTTCTTTTGATTTCCATGGTATTTGTGATGATTATAGCGATGTTTGTGTTTTTTTTGTTAAATATCTTAATTCGGATGATCTCACATGTTACTTAGTTCATGCATCAGTCCTGCATCTAGGGCTTTACACGAACCGGGCTAGCCCGATTAATTCGCTCTACTTGGCCCGAAAAAGCTCAACTCGGCCCAACCCGAAACTGAGTTAGGGTCGGGACGGGCCATTTCTTCGGCCCGAAACTGAGTTCGGGCCGAGTTCGGATAGGTTTCAGTTCGGCCCGACTCGGCCTATATATATATATATATTCCCTAAATTCTTACCCAGTTACCCTAACCATTTACAACAATCCAGGCCGTCCAAATCGTGGGTCCCTGGGTCCCTTTGTAGATGGAGCAAAGTCCCAAAAATCTATGACAAAAGCCCTTCCCAAAAATCAAGGCCATTCAAATTACCTGCCAAAGCTCTTCCCATGGAGTAGATGGAGCAGAGTACAAAAATCAAGGCCGTCCAAATCGTGGCTTTGAAACTGGCCCAAACTCGCCCGATTGCTACCGGGCCGGGTTCGGGCTAGACATGTTGGCTCGGTGACCGAGCCAGGCCGGGTTCGGGCTGGTTTGGCTGGTGATCGGGTCGGGTTGAGCCCAGTTCGACTCGGTTCAGCCCGATGTACACCCCTACTTGCATCACCCCATCTTTGCATGGGTAAGTTTCATTTCAATTTTATTTATTCTAAACGTAGATAATAATGATGACCTCTTACTTTATTTACTATGTCAAATGAATTTGTAGTATCTGAATCTATAAAATGTAATGCGAAGTTAGGTTACATTAGAAAAAATTATATAAAAAGACTAGCACGTTTTGGTCTATTAGGTTAATTATTCAAAGTTGATTTGTTATTTTGTGAACACTGTTTCTGGAAAGACCTATAAGAAATCATTCCCTAAAGTGGCTGGATCCAAGGGTTTGCTAGAGATAATCCATTCAAAAATCTATGGACCATTGAATGTACGTGCTAGAAATGGATGTCAATACTTTATTACTTTCATTGACGATTACTTGCGCTATGGATATGTGCATCTCATCTCACATAAATCTGAGGTTTTTGAATGTTTTCTCAAATACAAAGCTGAAGTAGAGAATTGTCCTGAGAAAAAGATTAAAATCCTTAGATCTGATAGATGTAGCGAGTATACATCCAAAATATTTAAATCATATTGTGAAAACGTTGACATCATCCAGCAGTACATTATAGTTTATGTTATACACATACCTCTCTCTAATTTGTGGCTGTCAAATTAATGGTGGAAATAGACCAGTCAAGTCTAATCAATATGTTTTTGGGGTGTGGTACATACAAAACAAGAGTCGTCATTTCAAAGGTAGGGATTATTCTTCATGCATGCCACAATTTCGGTATGTGTTTGTTGACTCCTTCCATTAGTTTGGATACTATGTCCCACTTAATGATCTATCCAAACAACACCATATGCATGGTTGGATGCATATTTTCATTCCCACCCATGTTTACCACATATGATACCCTATATTTGCAAAAGGTGAGCCCCATAGTGGTGCTTATTTGGCATTGCAATAAGGTCGGTCCATTCAATAAATTGACATGATGACCAATGCCTCACTTATGCCTCAAGTGGTACAAACCAAAAGCCCAAGTATTCGTGTTTATTTGAGATTTGCTATGCTGACCCTATACACATGTTCAATGCAGCATTCATTTACAGAGCAACAGCAAATTTTGTTCTTCATCAGAGGGAGAGGAAAAACAGCAGACATCCATGGACGGATACGAGAAATTGGAGAAGGTTGGAGAAGGGACGTACGGGAAGGTTTACAGAGCAAGAGAGAAAGCGATGGGGAAGATCGTCGCTCTCAAGAAGACTCGTCTTCATGAGGATGAAGAAGGGGTCCCACCGACTACCCTTCGAGAAGTCTCGCTGTTGAGAATGCTATCCGTCGATCCCCATGTTGTCAGACTGTTGGATCTCAAACAAGGCCAGAACAAAGAAGGAAAGACAGTCCTGTACCTGGTTTTTGAGTACATGGACACTGATCTGAAGAAGTATATCAGAAGCTTTCGTCAGACTGTAGAGAAAATTCCTACTAAAAATGTGAAGAGTTTGATGTACCAACTTTGCAAGGGTGTTGCATTCTGCCATGGCCACGGCGTATTGCACAGAGATCTTAAGCCTCACAATCTTCTAATGGACCGCAAGACGATGATGCTTAAGATAGCAGACCTTGGTCTTAGTCGAGCATTTACTATTCCAATCAAGAAGTACACTCATGAGATATTGACGCTGTGGTATAGAGCTCCAGAAATTCTTCTGGGTGCGACCCACTACTCAACACCAGTAGACATGTGGTCTGTAGGCTGCATATTTGCAGAAGTGGTTACAACTCAACCACCTTTCCAGGAGACTCTGAATTGCAGCAGCTACTCCACATCTTCAGGTTACTGGGCACCCCCAATGAGGATGTGTGGCCAGGAATCAGCCAATTACCAGACTGGCATGAGTACCCTCAGTGGCGACCACAGAGTCTGTCATCGGCTGTTCCCAATCTTGATGCTGATGGCCTTGATTTGCTTTTGAAGATGTTGCATTACCAACCTTTGAAGCGTATCTCAGCGAAGATGGCTATGGAGCACCCATATTTTGATGATTTGGATAAAACATATCTTTGAAAGGTGGTGAAGTTCCACCAACGATTAGAAGCTTGGCACGACAGTTGTGGATGTGTGTGAGTGTCACTTGCTTTCCTCAAGCATTTAGGAGGGTGCTGTATATGAACAGCAATCTTTGATGTTGAAATGGTTAATGGGTGTGTGATTCTATGTCGCGTTGATCTTTGAATGACAATCTTTGCATTCTCCTACTTGGAATTTTTTTTTAAAAAAATGCAGCATTCATTTAAGAGAGAGAGAGAGAGAGAGAGAGAGAGAGAGTTTCCAATTAGAACATATATATATATAGATATATAGCATTCAATCAGAAATTTGACGGGGACATGAGAAATGACACTCCTGCTGCTGAACCATCAAGTCTTAATTGGACAATAATATAAACTAACATGATGTTTGGGAGTTTAATCTGAGTGTTAATTGCACCCTCGTTCCCTCAGAGGCACCTGGGAAGCATGTACAAGATCCAGACCTCTGTTTGATTTGAGGGAAGAATATATGACTGCCACTAAAATTCAGCCCAGATTTTCAGTCATGGCCCCTACATAGTCAGGGCTGCCAGAAAAGGAGTCTAGAATCATACACAAGATCCAGAACACTTGTCTAGAGGGCCACACGATGGATGCTTCGTGGCCTTGTACAATCTTAATGACTTGACCTGAAGTTTTTTTTTTTCTAAAAAAAAAAATCCAACCCGCACAGGGTTTGGGGGAATGGCAAGTGCCGTGGGTGTGCTCCCCACAAACGTGAGTTCAATTTCCCTCCTCAAGATTACCCGATCCATGAGGTTTGCAGGTGATTGCGTGCATCCGCAGGGAATAGTCTTGCCTTAAAATGGGGTGGGACGACCCTGACATCATTAAAAAAAACAAAAAAAAACAAAAAAAAAAAAAAAAAGAAGAAGAAGAAGAGGAACACCGTTGCCAAATTGAGGATCATCCTCCTGGCCTGAAAACCCACATATAGTGGATGGCTGCTATCCAGTGTCCAGATATTGTGCATATCTGCCATTTGGCCCCGTGAGGACTAGTGTACTGTAAGCCACTAACAATTAGCATCCTCCATTTGATCTTCAACAGATCACAGAGAGAGAATTTCTCGAGATAGTGTAGACAGATATACCAAATGAAATGAGATTCCACCCTCTTCATATCACATTCAATGATTTACATGATGAGAACAGCACTGACGGATGGAGCAGTACCTTTGAAATTAAATTCGCGGAGACAATTCATCAGCAAATGGGATTGCTTTCAGAGACTTCCTCTGCCGATGCCAATACCAGTTGGGGAGGAGGAATGCCTTCCTTTCTTGCTTTTCGGCGCTCGCGTTGGAGGCGGAAGGCCTCCCTCTTCCTCGCCTTGTAACTGTTTGGATTCTCGGGCTGTACTTCGCGTGGATAAACACTTATCTGTTGCAATTGCCACGCAATAAACCATATGAAATAAAAAGAGAAATAGAAATAGAAATAGACCATGTACGGCAAATTTGTAACTCGACCTTTTTCCTGTCTGGACCGAATTTCTCGAACTTCACCAATCCGTCGATCAGGGAGAAGATAGTGTGGTCCTTTCCCAGTCCAACATTCTTTCCAGGGTGAAACTGAAAAAGTGGGCCATTGTAAGATATGAATCATATAATAGCACGCCATAATGCATACGTAATCATAGAATCTGGTGGAGCGGAGAATTTGGAAGAACATAGGACTAGAACTTCTGTCAAGTTCAACTGAAGAGACATTCACAACCCACTGCTTTACACATACTTGTATTGTTGACTAGGGAGAAATGTGAATGCTACAATGCAAAAGTAGGAATTTTTATCCTAACCTTGCTACATGGTATGCAAGTACCAGGTTGTTTGTCAAGTGAGCCCCACATCTATCTGCAGGCCAGTCAGGTCATCGGATGGGCCACATGAGTACACAAAGATGGATGACTAGAATGAAATAGACCAACATAAACCTTCCGCCATGGTTCAAAAACCCAAGAACTCGACTTGACTCAAAGTCCAAAGTGGTTGGATGAACTCAAAGACTCACCTGACTCGAATTAATATAATTATTGTAAGCTAAAAATATTATAGAAGGTAACAAATATTTTTAAAAAGTCAAATCTAGTATAAGTAATATGAAACAGAAATGCAACAGAACTTGCTGTTTAAGAGCATTACTTCCCTCGTTAAGGGTTGGGGATGTTGGGGGCTTGATCCTAAATCCTCCCTTCTATTTTATTTTAATAAAATAGAGTCGTAAGGTGAGTGACTCAGTTTGAGTTGCACTGAGTTGACTGCCATCGAGTCGTCTTGACAAGTCTTTTCCATGTCAAGACTGAGTCACCTCATACTAAGCATGCAAGCAACTCAGCTCGAGATCTCGCCAAGCCGACTTAAATCGGCCGAGTTTTGAGTTGACTTGGCAAGTTTTAGAACTATTCCTTCAGCGTACAAGTGGCCCGCCTGATAATGTACAAGAAAGATTTTCAGCACGTGGAGGATACACAGTGAGCCCACTTGACGAACATCCCAGATCCCATGCATGTGGCAAGAGAAGTCTCAACAAAAACTCTTGAACTAAGAACAGAAATATGTGTTTCTTCTACTATTAACATAAATAGAGAACATAATAAGTTGAGCCTCATGATGAGGGCAATTGTTAATAGTCAAGAGTGGCAATTGTCATTAGGAGTGGCAATTGTCCAGCATGGAAAGGTACCAAGCCCAACTTTTTACCTGCAGGTATTGGGTGATTCCTCCAGGGCCTAATCAAAATCTGCCATGCGCTCACCCCAGTCTCGGGCCATTGCTAGCACTAATTGTAATGTGTCAAATTTTTTTTAAAGGAACGAAAGAAAAAGAACTGATGTGATGAAACAAAGCCCCTCCTAAAGCCTGGGACTAAGACTTTTTTCTACCACACCCATCATTTGACTCCCACAATCTATTGGACATAGGAATGTAAAACAAGAAGGCCAGATCCTAATAGAATGTAATGTAAGTGGCTGTTTGGATTGTGGAAAACCATGGAAATAAAATCGATTTCCATGGCTGTCATGTTTGCCCCTGTCTGCGAAAACAAAATTAGGTCTATAAATCGATTTCCATCTCCATGGTTTCCCTCAAGAAATAAGTAAAACAATTTCCCGAAAAAAAAAAATAATAATATAGATTTATAGATTTCCGAGAGATCACCCTCATTGTTTGACCTTTGATCTTTTAACATTTCCACGGAAATCAAATGATGCAGGACAATTAACCACTTGCTCTAAAAGCTCAAACTGTTAAAGCATGACGAATTAATCCCTTTATCTCATAGCCCAGGCCCCAAATTCATGGGTTAGGTCTTCGGCCGAACCCCTCCTCGTGGGCCCTAAATCCATGAGTTCCGCCCCCTCGTGGGCCCCAAATCCATGGGCTCCACCTCACATGAGTCACCCGCCTCACACGGGCCCCAAGTCCATGGGTTATGCGGGCCACCTGCCTCAAGTGTACCCCTACATCCCACAGGCCACCCCACTCAAACCCGGTGTGAAAATGCCCCTGCATTAATCACCCCCGGTGAGGAGTCTCGAACACGAGACCTCCCGCTCTGATACCAATTTGATGCAAGACAATTAACCACTTGCTCTAAAAGCTCGAACTGTTAAAGCATTGCGAATTAATCCCTTTATCTCATAGCCCAGGCCTCAAATCCATAGGTCAGGTCTTCAGCTGAACCCTCCTCGTGGGCCCCAAATCCATGGGCTCCGCCTCACACGGGCTCCAAATCCATGGGTTATGCGGGCCACCCACCCCAAGTGTGCCCTTGCATCCCACAGGCCACCCCACTCGAACCCGGTGTGAAAATGCCCCCGCATTGCCAAGTGTACTAAAACCAACAAGCTATTGTAGTTTCTTTTCCCACATTTCCATTTCCTTAGATGTGAAGTTACCGCATCCATATGTTTTAAAATAAAAATAATTTTTTTAAAAAAAAAAAAAAACAAACAAAACAGCAACAACAACAAGAAGTTACCATATCCACATTTTGATTTCCAATTCCACCAATCCAAAAAGAATGGAAGAGATCAACTAAAGGGTAACCTAGACATGGTCAAATATAGCATACTCCATATCCTACATGCAATTAATTTATTTCCTGCCACAAGAAACATGCTTTTTAGATGGGATGCATGTACACGCACATCAATGCTATAATTGGCTGCACTCATAAGTTAAAAAGAATCGAAATTCAACAACCTCTGATAAAAAGTAAATGACCACTGTAGCGGCAAGCTCTACTCCATCTCTAACAAGTGACCACGCCGCATAATCACAAGTAACATAGTTTCAAGTCCAACTCCAAACTCGGAACAGCATAAGAGTTCAGCTCATGGTTTTTTGATCCAGCAACTCGAACTGATACAACAACCCTGAGTCAAGCAGTCACTTGTCTGAGTGGGGGGTGAGTCCGCCGAGTCAATACTGACTCGCAGTTCTGAACTGTATAAAACTCGACCGAGTCTAAGTTGCATCGAATGAGTCACATTCGACTCGGTCAAGTCATCCATCCATGGCTATGCTTGATTGAGCATCTGAACCATTGTTTTAAAACTCGAGAACTGAATTTGACTCGAGAGTCTATCAGAGTATCATCCATCACATTCGACTCGGTCAAGTCATCCATCCTGAGTGCCTGCATATCATCCATCACACTCTACCAGAGTATCAAAGATGGAAGAAGAGGTACGAGAATAGCTGACCTTGGTCCCACGCTGCCGGACGATAATGGCACCGGGCTTGGCGACCTGATCGCCGTAGATCTTGACGCCGAGCCTCTGGCCTGGAGAATCCCGACCGTTCTTTGTACTTCCGGCCCCTTTCTTATGGGCAGATTCTATGGTTAGTGGGAATTTTGTAGGAAAAGAGACGGACGTATTAGGACGGGCCACGATGACGGACCCAAAATCCCCTTTGAAATGGGAAGATGATGAGATCGAAGATAGGGAGAGGCTTTTGAACGATCCAACGAGACTGAGGGTCGTCACAGATGCTGCCATCGGACAGGACCCGTATTTTTCTTAGTTGGTTGTGAAGAGGAAGAGAGAAGGGATTGACGAGGGAGAGGCTACCAGCTTTAATAAGAAGCTCCCAAATCCACGCTCTCAAACGGGCCCTTATCTTCTTCTTTTTGTGGGAAGCGGATTTCGTACCGAGTAAACTCTGTTGGGGACCACCGTGATTGTATCTCTCTTATCCAATCCGTCCATCCGTTTTTTAAGGTCATTTTTAGGGTCGTTAAGCACCGTGGATTGGAGGGGGTTTCAAATCCCCTTGGTTGTTAGGGAGCATAAGTAAATGGGGGGTTTCAAATCGGGCGCGGATTAGATACTGACAAGGTTAGTAGGACGTCACCAAGCTCTGTGGACCCCACCATGATGCATGTGTTGTATCCATACCGTCCAACCATTTGTAGATATCTTTTTATGGCATGATAAAAAGAATGAGATAGATATAAAGTTAAGTGGATCCACTGCAGAAAACCGTGGGATCAGTCACACCCACCGTTGAAACATTTATAGGGCCATCCATGATTTATTTTTTAGATCCAACCTATTCATAAGTTAGAATAGAGATAGATGAAGTGAAAACAAAAAATTAAGCTTGATCGGAAACTTCCGTTGCACCTAAGAAGTTTTTGAACGGTGGATGTCACTGTCCCCACTGTTTTCTATCGTGGGGTCCACTTGAACTTTATATCTATCTCATTATTTTTTCTAATACGATCATCCAAATGGATGGACGGCATGGATACAACACATGCATCATGAAGGGGTCCATAGAGCTTGGTGACGTCACTTCAGTATCAGTATCTAGTCCGAGGGTTTTCAAAACCAGGGTTTCTGATTCCTCTTCGAGGGGTTCGCAATCCACGGAGATAGCTTGGATTACACCTGGAATCATTACAATAGTTGCAAATGTAACATGTGTGTTACTGTACACTATCATTCTATTGGGCACATGGCCCAGTAATGATGATCAGCACCATCCAAACATTGTCCATATTAACCAACTATTAAAAATCATTAGTTAGTTACTCGGACATGATCTTGTGCTTGCGGTTCATCTGAGACTTGGAATTTCATCATTTTCAGGTAAAGCATATATATCAGCGGGCTAATCATGACCATAGTGACAAAAATTATATATCTCACTAATTATGAATATTAAAGTTAATTTAGTAATTAAATTCAAACTCCTGTAAATATATCATGCATATGTATTTTTGAATTAAAGATGATTCACACTCCAAGGTGCCAAACACACCGGGAGGATTGCCAATCCTAGCATCCACAGGGGGTTCCAAATCCACGCTCCAAAATAGGCCCGGCTATAAGACCAAAATTGAAACATATCCGAAGATCCAATGGACCATGCCATAGGAAAAGGTGGGGACAATGACCTCCACTGTTGAAAATTCCATACAACCCACAATTATGTGTATTTATCATTCAATGGTTTTACTTGAGTAGGAGGGATGAAGCTGATCCAGTTGTTTTATCCGTGTCTTGATAATAGTTGCATTTGATTGTAATGATAATAATTCAACATTATTTAATTTATCTATTGTAGAATTACTGAGATGTCAATTTTACATTGATTTTGAATCTTTTGATTGACATAAACATACAAATTTTAATTTCCTATATGGTGATTGGTCTTCCTCATTGGTCCATGTCAACATTCACCTTGTCAACACTCAACTGTATTTTGTGTGTGATGATGTAGCCCAATTAGATATCAATAAATATAATTTTTTTTTTTTTTTGTAGCAAGCAATGATCTAAGTTCTTTTATATTAACTTACTTGTCTACCTAATGTATCTTTATTTGACTATCCATTATCGTATTGTTTTGGCAGCAAGAAACAGTAGTAGTGACATTTTATCTTATGCCACAGGTAATAATAGTAATAATAATAATAAAAAACACATACCTTGATGTTGCAAGGTGTGGCCACTAAGTGGACTAGTTTTTGGTCGTCCATCTACCTTGGTGACAACATCTTTTGAAGGATTTATAATGGTATCTTCATCCAATTTGTTCACTCCATAGGTAGCCCACCTGATTTCCTGATCACTATGATTTTTGGGTCCCTCGGATTAGGGTTGAAAGTCGGGTGGGTTGGTGCTCAACCCTAGCCCAACCTAAGGTTCCTATACCTCAACCCTAACCCAACCTCAGGTTGGGAATTCTCAACCCAAGCCCAACCCAAGCGGGCTCAAACGAGTTGGTCGGCGGATGCATGCTAATATTTTCATTATTATAGTAGTCTATTATAGTTCAATACACGTCTTATTTTTTGTATATTCGAGTTTGTTAATTATATATATGATTATTATCGTAATGAACTTCATTTTTTCTAAATAAACAAGCTAAAGTATAGGACAACCACTCCTTTAAACGTCGTGCTATGTAGAACGCAATCTATTTTGGAGAGATAAATTCGGCGATCTTGTTAGCTTGGGTCCAAATCGGATTGCGTACTGAGCTACTCAGTACGCTCTTATTGTACCGAGTAAACTCAGTTGGGCCCACCGTGAAAATAAGTAGTTTATCCACACCGTCCATACGTTTTTTCAGCTCATTTAAGCGGTTGAGCCCAAAGTTGAAGCATATCTAAAGTGGATCATAAGACAGGAAACAGTGGGAATAATGATTTCCACGGTTGAAACCTTCCTAGGCCCTACAGTGATGTCTATTTGTCATCCAAGCTGTTAATAATATCACATCCAAGCTGTTAATAATATCACAAAGACATGGATGAAGGGAAAAAAATAAATATAAGCTTAATACAAAAATTTTGTGACACTCAAGAAATTTGCAACGGTACAAGTTCAATTCACACTGTTTCATGTGGTGTGGTGCATTTGAGCTTTGGAGATCCTTCAATTTTCGACCCATGTCATAAAATTATCTAATAAAATAGATGGACAGAGTGGATAAAATACATAGATCATGGTGAACCCCACAAAGTTTACTCAGTACGCAATCCGCTTCTGCTTGGGTCTTTGGAAATAACGTGGACTAATGAGACCCAACAACATTTGAATTTCCCGTGCCTTCAACACAGATGATCCTCGCTCAATTATACATTGATCAGGTTTGGGTCGGGTCGAGCAACCCGAGATCTCAACCCAAGCCCGACCCAAGTTTTATCAAGCTGGTGTTTGTATAACGTAAGCTCGAGACCTGACCTGATACATCTTGCCCGAGCCCAACCTAATGTCGGGTCGGTCGGGTTGAACCCGCCCGACTTTTAGCCCCACCTCGGATGATATTAGGAGCGTGCATGATGAATGAATCGGATGTTATGAAACAATAGTGATGTCCCAACCTCTGGCATTGTAAGTTGAGTTTCACCGAAAAGCTCCAATTGGGTCCAGCTTCATTTATTCAATGCAATATATGACATGCAGACACCTATAAATGAATTAGGATCTTTGCTTGCCACAAGTAAAGAAATTACACTTTCTTGTATCATGATTGGTCCACATTGTTACTTAGTATGACCTTGTCAGCAAACGCAGTATGTGATAATGTGGTCCATTTAAATTGCAACAAGTAGGATTTTCCGACTCGCGGAGAATAGAGGAGCAAATTAAATAGTCCAAATTATAAGTAAAATGATAGTAGGCAGTTATTGGAAGCTAAATAAAATATACAATGGTACTATTTCGGCAAATAGTCGTTCACATCCCAAATAACATCCAAAAAGAAAATAAAATTAACAAAAGCTGACCAATCCTAAAGATTTTAATATAAAATATATTAATATTTAAAATTTAATTTAAAAAACGTTCTTACTTAGGTAAATTATGGAAATACACTCGGTGGTGGGATACGCTGAATCCGATCGGAAGTCGGGCAGTAGGATAACGGGGTAAAAATTTTTTAATGCCAGAAGTCTCATAACCACTTCCATATCCGATTATCTCGGGCTAAACGGATATATATTCCCTGGCCTTCCAACTCCGGAACGGATTGGTCGAGGCCTGACCGTGGGCCTACCTCAATGTACGTGTTGTATATCCACACCGTCCATCCATTTTTGCAGATCATCTTAGGATATGATTTAAAAA
This sequence comes from Magnolia officinalis, assembly GCA_021015155.1. NCBI lineage: Eukaryota > Viridiplantae > Streptophyta > Magnoliopsida > Magnoliales > Magnoliaceae > Magnolia > Magnolia officinalis. The sequence continues at coordinate 96,945,450 of JAJHSJ010000005.1, read as the reverse complement.
ACGAGACTGATCCAAATCTGAGGTGGAGCACACAGTTGGGAGTGAATTCCCACCGTAAAAAACTTATCGGGGGCCACACAAGTTTCGGATCCAGCTGCTATTTGTGCTTTACCTTCGTCCGGGTCCGTCTGTGCGACCTAATCAACAGGTTGGATGGAAAATAAACATTACAGAGGGTACTAGGAATTTTTTAACGGTGAACGTTCAATCACCCCTATTTTCCTGTGGTTCGCTCCACCTGAGATTTCTATGTGTATCATTTTTTGTAAAATACCCTTAAATAAGCTGGAAAATCGGATGGACGGTGTGGATACACAAAACATACATATAGGTGGGCCCCACCCTCCACGGTCAGGGCCTCACCCACCAACTGACTCACCTAATTCGCGCTTTCCTACTCCAAGAGCCAAAAGCTGAAAAGTTTACCGGCTGAGCCGGTGGAATTACCCGTTGCTGCCAGTTACGTACCCCTCCTACCCCTCCTCCTTCCCCTCCTCCTCTCTCTCTCTCTCTCTCTCTCTCTCCGCCATTATCAGATCTTCTCTGAGAAAACGGAGGAATAGAAGAAGAGAGAAGAAGATGAAAGAGAGAGCAGCACGCCTCTACAGAGAACCTAACCCTCAAGAAGAAGAGGAAGAAGAAGAAGACGATGACGACGACGACGACGACGACGATGATGATGAGGATGAAGAAGAGGATGACAGGAAGGAAAATCTCCATCTTACAGGTCTCTCTCTCTCTCTCTCTCTCTACAATCTGAAGTGGAAATCTAACCCGCGCCATGTGCATAGCCTACTTATCATGTTGCCCTGTTGAAATTTGGAAGCGCCAACAATCAATTTAACTGATCTGGAGACCGTTCACTGGGGTGGGCGCCACCATGGATCGATTACAGCTTGATTATCTTGGTAATTGGACGGTCATAACTGTCTGATCGTCTTGTTTCCAAATGGATAGTAAATACTACAAAAAAAAAAAAAAAAAACACTACCAAATGGAACGTTAGGATCGTTTGATACCATTTTGTGTCGTTGTTGCTTATTGGATGGACGGTGCAGATTACAGACTGGCGGGGCAGCGCATTGATACTTCAATGGCATCCATCATTTTATCTTATTCTATTCTGATCAAAGAGGAATTGCATGTATGCCAAATGCATCTTTGCACAGTTATACATGGATTTTCAGTTCTGGCAAGTGGGGCCTGTGGTTCGGTAATCCAGACTATTGGTCTGCTGCATCCTGTTGTAGGTGGGGGGCATGTCCCTAAAATCTCTAGGATTGGCATTCTAGCACCAATATTGGGACTTTTTCAGTTGAATGTGGGCTGTTGATGTACTTCTCTTCTCAATCGTCTATTTGTACCTCTAGGCTGCTAATTGAAAGGTCGTGATCGCCCTATCAAGGTCCATCTTTGGTGGGACACAATTGACCAATGGTCTAGATTGCCGAACTGTGGGCCCCATTTGCTAGAATTGAGAACCTGCTTAATTCTTCCTGATCAAAATCATCTCTTCCGAACACTCGAAAAACTGTGACTTTGTGTGCTGGCATTTTTTGTGATGTTGCTTTTGCAGTTGTTGGTCATGAACGTAACCCCATGGAAACCACCCCAAACCAATATCACCTGTTGAATAGATCCCATTCCAGTTCAGAAGATGTTGGAACCGACACAGGTGAAGACAATAAAACAATGGACAATTCCCTAGGGAGGGAGCTGATTGTATCCCAAGGAATCTCAAATCTTGAACCGCGTGTTGGTATGGAATTTGATTCTGAAGAGGCAGCGAGGATATTCTACAATGCGTATGCTCGGCGTGTGGGGTTTAGCATTCGTGCAAGTGACTTCTATCGCTCTAAGCGCACCGGAAAGCTCACCTCTCGCAAATTTGTATGTGCAAGAGAGGGTTTTCATAAAAGGAAAGACATGCTCAAACGGCCGCGTGCAAGCAACAGGGAAGGTTGCAAGGCGTCGATGCAAGTCAAGAAACAAGATTCTGGGAAGTGGGTTATTGTAAAAGTTCTAAAGGATCACAATCATGAATTGGCTGCTTCAAAAAAAGTGCATTCACTTCGATCTCATAGGCATTTATATCATGCGGCGAAAAGCTTGGTCGAGTCATTTGAAGAAGCGGAAGGTGCCTCTGGTCGCACTAGATCAATGTCTAGGGAAAAATCTCATTTCACTGAGCGGGATTGTGGAAAGTCTATTAGAAGTGGCCAGCAGAGTAGTCTTGGAAGAGATGCTCAGAATCTCCTTGACTATTTCAAGCGTGTGCAAGCTGAGAATCCTGCATTCTTCTATGCTATACAAGTTGATGAGAGTCAGTGTATGAGAAATGTTTTCTGGGCTGATGCAAGATCTAGGATGGCTTACAAATACTTTGGTGATGTGGTCAACCTTGACATGACATATAAGATGAATCAGTATCGATTGTCATTTGTTTCATTTACGGGAGTTAATCATCATCTACAAACAGTGTTGTTTGGATGCGCACTGCTAACAGATGAATCTGAATCTTCTTTTGTTTGGCTATTTAACACATGGGTTGCAGCTATGTCCCGACGGCATCCAAACACGATAGTTACGAATCGAGATAAATGTGTTCGAGCAGCGATTGCACGGGTTCTTCAGGGAACCCGTCACTGTTTTTGCAAGTGGCATGTAATAAGGGAAGTTCTAGAGAAGGTGTCTCCTGTATTTCATGCACATCGAAATTTTGAAGCGGAACTCAATAAGTGTATCAACCTCACAGAGACAATTGACGAGTTTGAATTAAGCTGGGGGTCACTCCTTAATAGATATAATCTTGGAGAGAATGAATGGCTTCAATCACTGTATGATGTACGTCGACAATGGGTGCCAGTGTACTTACGAGACACTTTCTTTGCAGAAGTGTCCACAACCCAACAAAACGAAAATATAAATTCTTTCTTTGATGGGTATGTGAATGCACAAACAACTCTCCAAGAGTTTCTAAGGCAGTACGAGAAAGCTCTAGAGAGTTGTTACCAGAAAGAAGTTGAAGCGGACATGGAAACAATTCACACCAAACCGTTTTTGAAGACAGCATCACCTATAGAAAGACAAGCAGCAGGACTTTATACGAGGAAAATATTTATGAAATTTCAGGAGGAGCTATTTGAAACATGTGCTTATATCGCAGACAAATTTGAGGAAGATGGGGCCGTGAGCTTGTATAAGGTGGCGAAATTCGGAGAAGACCACAAGGCTTGCACCGTTGCATTTAATATTTCTGAGCTAATGGCAAGTTGTAGTTGCAGGATGTTCGAGTCTTCTGGCATTCTTTGTAGACATGTATTAACGGTATTCAGGGTAGCGAATGTTCTAAGCCTCCCATCCCATTACATCAGGAAAAGGTGGACACGAAATGCTAAGAGTGGGATTGCACTAGATGAACGAGGAACTGAACGTGAATCTTTAACCTTGCGATACAACAGTCTTTTCCAAGGGGCCATTAAACTTGCAGAGGAAGGGGCAACATCTGTTGACATTTATGATGTGGCGGTACGTGCTTTGCGAGAGGCTTTGGATAAAGTTGCTGCTGCAAAAAATAATGTTGTGAGGGTTGTGCATCAAGACACTCAGGCGTTTGAAAATTATCATGGCGACAATACCAGTGAAGGAAGTCAAGCGGAGAATACAATGGACCAAATATCAACAGAGCAAATACCAAAATCAAAAGGAATCACGTTGAATTCAAGATTTAAGCCTGGGCTGGAGAAGGCCATACGAAAGACAAGGACGTGTGTTATATGCAACCAGTCCAATCATAACTGTCGTATCTGCCCAAAATTGAAGGTCACAGGGTCGAAAGCTATTGGAGACAGTGAAATGGTTAGATATTTCATTCAAATCTCAGTATATTTTCCATCACTTCAAATGAAACAATTCTTATATAATGGCTTCTCACTTGATGCAGGGACACTCTTCTCGGAGCGTGTCTTACATTGTGGGTCAAAGTAGCACCCAGGACAGCTGTACAAAAAGTTGCAGGTAAACACATTGATGTCAAATATATACGTGGCATGCTAGCATGGTTCACGCATCTGGTTGCACGCCGTGAACTTGCCTCCAAATACCACTTAAAAGGCACATTTTCATCTTGTATTGACCAAAATGCCCCTTTTAAGCAGGTTGCAGAGGTGAGCTTGGGATGTATCATCCCAGGCCAAGCCTTGCTGGAAAAATTCATCATTCATAGTTGCTATGAAATAAATGATTGCCCCAAACTTAAATTTATTTACTTGATTACTTCTATATCCAATATTGTAATGTGAACTTTTTGAAGTTTTAACTATAACTTTTTCTAAGTTTATGTTTTGATTCTTATCAGCAGGGATGCTTAATTCAGTGCATTGGCTTGAGTTTCTTTAGAAGAGTTTTTCTGGGTAAGTTTCTACAGATTTTTGAACTCATTTACTTAAACAAACAGAATAGACCTTGTGTTTGGCGGTGAGTAGGACAGTATTAGAAGAACAATTTAGAATTACGTATTCGACAATTTTCTGTGCAATGTTTATGCTTTTAGGATTGCTATTCTTGCAGCTTTTAGTTTCTGCTTCATACCGGTTGATACTTTGCAAATTCATTGTGATTTTAAAATTTGGGGAATTCTAATTGCACAGGAGTTAGCAGTTAGCATGCATCCTGATACACAGGATTCCCATGTCACATGGAAGACATCTACGTGATCCATACAGCTTTTCCAATCGCCCCCATCATGAATGGCCCATGATCCAAAAATTGGGCTGATTGGAAGGTCCTAATTGCTGGATTGGAAGAGATGGGCGGTGATCATTTTCTTCGTCAAATTGAGCAACGAGGATCTTCTTATCTGCCTGATTTATGTGCTATTGATCATTCATGGTGGGTTCTGATGAACTAGTGATATGGATCTTGTACATTTCTGCCACATGTCCCCATCGGAACTCGTGTGCATTGAGTGTAACAAATCATGTGCAATTTGTCAAACAACCATTTACTCCAAAAGCTTAAGCTGTCAGAGTGTGGTGTATCAATGTATATCAAGGGACTTTATCACTTCAACACCCCCTCGCACGTGCGGGGTGGGAACTCCGCATGGGAACATACTGACGAGGGTGAAGGGATGCTCACACCATAAATAGGCCGGGCTTGATTTCCCGGTTCTTGGGCCAGACCTGATTTTTCCTGACCCCCCGTGGGAGAATAATAAATTTGCGATGCATATTTGCTGCTCTCGAGATTCGAACATAGGACCTTCCGCTTTGATATCATGTCAAACAACCATTTACTCCAAAAGCTTAAGCTGTCAGAGTGTGGTGTATCAATGTATATCAAGGGACTTTATCACTTCAACACAATTACAATTTCTTTGGTGTGTGATTTTGGCTTCTTGGTTAAGGTGCTGTGTGGAAAGGGAGCAGATTGTGATTGTGCCACATTTAAATGGTGTCTGCTTTAAATTGAAAACAATGCTTTGTTGGGAATTGCAGCAACCTCATTCGACATTGAGCAGAATGGAGAAAATCCATCAAACTGGCTCCAAATTGAAAGTGAGCTTGCTTCTTCAATAAACAAAAATCACAATAACCATTTCTGCGAATGGCAATGGCTACATAGTTCAAGTATAGTGACTTCCAGATCCCTAGAACCTTTTCCCGGCTTGGTCAAAGATTTTTGCCCAGTAAATTTCTGAATAACTCAAGAAGTCTGAAGCTTTGTTTATTTCATCAAATAAATGAAGTTCTGCAATTGGTAGGAGAGAGAGATGGAACAAATCAGTGGGAAATTTGTGACATTATATCTAATGCTTTCTGTCAATATTGAATGCTTTTATCTTGTTTTTGCTTGGAAGGATTACTTTATGCTTCCAACCATTTATCATCTTCAATCTGTATACTGTTCAATTAGAGGAGGAGCCAACGACTTCTTAGTGCAAAATCAGTCACATGGTCTTTGGTGTCTGTTGTTCAGGTTGCATCTGGAAGACACTAAAGTCAATATGATTCATTAGCACCAAAACGTGTGTGAGGTTTGTTTGGGGCCTTCCCTCACATATCTTCCTTGTGATTTGGGCGAGAAAAAGTGGGATGGAAGTCTGAGAAGAGAGCTATTATCTGTGCAGCCCCAATGAAAATAGCACCTTTTGGGTTGAAAACCTGCCAACTGCAATTTGTTGCCACATCCAAAAATTACCTCATTTCTTGAAGAAAGTAGACCACTTTGGATGGGTTATTATTGAAGTCCTTGTTCCCAATCTCAACAATGATTCTTTAAAGCCTGGTCTATTACTTTCATATGACATACGTGATTCCTTCGCATGGTTCATTTTCTCAGTGATGGATGTTGTCTTCTGCAAATGTAGGAATTTTGTAATATCTTATTACACCTGGGCTTGAATATGGAGGGAGAGTGTTGACATGCTGTAAGTACTGTTTATTGCAACTCATCGTTTCATCTGCTTCTTTAGCTGCTTTAGAGTGCATTTGAGTCTACCACCACCTTGTGGTTGGAGTGACTTCTCTTAGTCAATACACATAATATTTGGCTGGGGTGAGAAATGGAGGCCACTTTAGGTGGGCTTCTGTTCTCCCCTACTTTTTTTCCACCCCAAATCGCAAGTGAGTTAAGAACAGGGAGGTCACCCAGTTCTTGCTCAATTGTTATTTGGATGTAGTGCATATTATCTGCTTTGGGAACAGCTAACACTCACTCATATCCTTTGCAAGATAAGAATCATCACTTAATGCACTTACTTTTCTTTCTAACAGTGCTTTTGTTATGGAGGACTTCATTCTACATCTGCATAGCTGCCAGCTAAAACTGCCACACAGAAGAATTTACTGCCAGAGTTGGCATTGGAACAGTCCTTGCAGATAGCCCTGTAGCAGTCCTTTGGGGCTATTGGATTCTGTATTCCTGCTTTGTTCATATCAGATTGTACTCAAATACCAACTTTAGAGCAGCAATGTATATAACGTGCACTGGTTAGGAGCTTCGAGCTAAGCTGCTGCGACAGTTTGGGAAAGATACAAGTTTTGTGTGTGATTCAAGTATTGTATGTCTACTTTATTTCAGTTTAAAATGGCTTTCGTTTATGAGGAATAATAGGGTCCTGACTCCTGAATGGCAGTAAATATAGTCTGATGATGCTTGCAATTTGGTACATATGGGTTCATAGTTTGACAATCATGAGATTCAAGACCGTTGATCTGGTGGATCATTGAGAGATGAGGGTTGCCTGAAGATGACTGTTGATCTGGTGGATCATTGAGAGATGAGGGTTGCCTGAAGATGACCGTTGATCTGGTGGATCATTGAGAGATGAGGGTTGCCAGAAGATGTCCCTGATTGGAAGATCTTTACCATATGCTTGAAGACCAACAAAATAGATAATTGAGAAAAAAAAAGGCAACATTCCACATTCAGAGGAAGAAGGCAAAAGATCGAAGGATTATAATATTCCAGCCTAGGATATTTTTGGGGCTCCCACCAAGGCCCATCAGATCAACAGACTGATCACTGAACAGTGGGCCCTAACACATACTTAAATGAAAGCATCAACAAACTGTACATTTGCTGAGGCTCAAGATCCCTTAATTCCTCTTCCTCTTTTTTCTGCATATTTGATTTGTATAATTGGAGCTGTACTTGGGATGGATTGGATCCGTTGTTAACTCACATGTAACTTGGTATCAGTAAGAAAGAAGGGGTTGTGATGCAAGATTTGCGTTCTTGTTAAATTTGAGAAAAACTCCATGTACCAAGAACACTATGATAGGCAGAAGAATTTTGATAACAAGGAGTCTTTAGGTGAAAATCAAATTGTTTGTTATGGAGTGGGGTTGCACTTCTGGAGAATTCAAAGGTGTTCTGGTGGCAGATCTCAATAGATGTTGGGATGAGGTCTTGGACTATAGTAAGCCACCGAAAAAAGGGTGCTTGATGGGGAACGCAGGTCAATCCGGGGATTGGGGGAGTCATCGCATATACTAATGGCATGATTAAGACTGCCTTTTTTTTTTTTTTTCTGGATCCTCTGGAGTGGGCGATTCCAACAGACCTGAATTACAAGCAATTAAGACTAGTTTTTCCTTGCCCAAATCTTAATTGAACCCATTGGAATGGCTAAGAGTGACTCCAAGTGCACTCTTCTTTGGGTGGTGGGAGAATCTCCTATTCCTTGGAAAAACCTTTTCATGTAAATAAGAGCAAGGGGCTGATGTCAAAATTTTCTGTTTCTCTTAGCTTAGTGCCCTGTGAGGCCAACTCATGGGCCGATGTATTGGTGAAGGTGGTGTGTTGAGGCAATATTTGTATATTTGTGACGCTTATCCATTATCTTAATGGATAGTGCCCTCGCTTTCTTCTTTTATTAAAAAAAGAATAAAAGCATGTAATTGCTTTCCACAAGGCTTCCTATAATGGTTACTCGTTCGATATGGAAAAAGGTCTGTGGGTATGCAAAAGAAACTGATTTTCTCCCTTGAGATTATGTTTATCTTCCTGCATTCTAGTGTTCCAAATATCGGCGATATTATCGCCAATATTATCGGTATCTCCAGGACAACGATGCTGAAACTGCTGAAAATATAAAAATTTCCAAATATCAGATATTTTCAATAATATCGGTGATACTTGGTAATATTATTGATATCAACGATACTGTGAGAAGAATTCCTTATAAAATTTCCCTAGTATCAGTGATACCATTGATAATATATCAAATACCAGGGAAATATCTGTAAATAGGCAAATATTAACATAAATTCAGAAAAATTTCAAAAACCCAAAAATCTCCATTTTTTTTTGGAATATTCTTTAGAATTTTGTTCCTAAGGTGATTTCGATCGCGCTCTTGGTTTTTATTTTATAAAAGTTTGGATTTTGGGAGAAATCTTGACTTGAAACGAAGATGGGCCAGAACTCAAAGGGGACAAAAAAATTAGTGGGATTTTTTTTTTTCAAATTCTAGCATGGATTGCAATGGAAATCCATGTCTATGCTTGATTATCATGCATTAACATGAATTTGTGGCGAAAAAATTAACATTGAAGTGAAAATGGGAAAAATTCTTTTTTTTTTTTTTCATTTTTATATTGGAAACTGCGTTATTCACTGTTACTTAATGTGGAATTATATATTAAGAGTGTTGGGATTGGTCACAAATTTTATGTATTTATTTTATACTGATTTTTTCGACAACACATGGTTAAGCCTCTATAAAATAGAACTTATTATTTACTGATTTTTATTTTATTTTTATTTTTTGTTTATTTTTAAACAATATTTTGATTCCTACATGTGTAAACATGGGTCTTTTAATCTCTTGAAGTTTCACTGAAAAATTCTAAAGAAAGGTTGATGCTACGGAGGATGTCCTTACTCGCTGTTTGGGAGTAATGAAATGCAAGATGCTTCTGGAATGAAAGCAAGTCGGCGGCTTCTACGTCCCGAAGGTTGAGGCTTTTAATCATTGAGTGAGCTTCCATCTCTGAGAAGCTCAAGGGCTGTAATCTTTCTTTTGTGGGGATGTAATTTAGTCACCTTCTTGGTGGCTTTGGGCTGTTTTTTCTTTTCTTGGTTTAAAAAAGTTTCAGTTATCTTTCAAAAAAAAAAAAAAAAAAAAAAAAAAACCTGTCAGCTCCCTCTTTCTTTGGAATCAATGTGATAAAAGAAGTGCCAAATTCTGCCGCCAGCTTGCCTTTCTCTAAAAACTCCCAAATGAATATGTGGTAGCAGTGATACCAATGTTTCCCTCAGGCAGCCATATTTTTCTGAGTATCAGCGATAATATCGTTGATACCAATACATGTTTCTATATCCCCGACACACATATGCAAACGCATATATATTATGTACAGCACTACATAACACACACGCACAATACACGTATGATATATCATGATTTCTTGTTCAAAAGTTACCCTGAATTTTTAGTATTTCAGTCAGCCCAGGTCTCCATGTTATTTTTTTTCCCCAAAAGGCCCCTTGAACCAAGGCCTGTCAAGCATAGCTTCTCTTTCTTTTCCTTTTCCTTTCCTTTTAAGTAGCCACTCAAAGCTTGGTAGCAAGCTGCATTTATACTGATGCACAGACATTCATTTAGCAAAATCATTTTCTTTTCAATCCTTCCAATCTTTTTTCGAGCTTTTTCTTAATTGATTCCTACTGTTGGAGCTCTAACTATACTTTTGTCTTGGGGAAGATTCATTAAGTGCCCTCTCTAATGCAAGAGCAGACCTGATTGCTTCATCATTCTGACTTTTAGCTTGTTCTATACTCTCTATTGCTTGCTTCTTTTACAAGCCAAACAAATACACACAAAAAGAAAACAAGGAGAAGGATAATAGTAGTTTCTTCATACCAGACAGTGATTGCTAAGCTCATTCTCCTTTAAAAATCAGGTGAAAACTCCTTTTCTTGTGTATCTTTTGACGGTCTTTGAAACTTTCTTGATACTTCGACAAGTTTCTTTCCATGATCAGGTCTTTCATTTTTAACAATTTGTTTTTTCTTTTTGTATTCTAGGTAGCAACTAGTCAAAAGGCGTTGGATAGTGGTGGTGGAGATGCAGAAGTGGCTATGTTGCTTAGATATGATGTGGATATTGAAACTGATAAAGTGAGTGGTGATACACCTTCAACTTCCTCTAAGTGTAGGGCATGAAATGTATGCTAGTATCTGTCTGTATCTTATAATTGTATCTTAACAATTATTTTTCAACATGCTCAATTTCATGAAACTATCAATATTCACAAAATCTTGGCAGTGAGTAGATATTGTTATAGTTGGAAAATAATGAACCAACCGAAAGGAAAGGAAATAATCAACCTGATAATACCGCATAAATTGAAATTGTACCCTACAAGTGTCAATCAATCACAACCTAATACCAGTACTGCTGTGCTGTTATATTGTCTTAATGTTGTCAAGGTAAAGCATATAAAAACATCTCATTTCATTTTTTTTAAAAAATAGCATACGGAAGCTTCTGTCCACGTAAGTATGCTAAATCTGTTGTAAGGTGAAACAGTATCCTACATGCATATATTAATAGACTGTGCTAGTCAATTAGACTAATTCAACATTTTAGCCACCTCTTTCTTCTCTTAGATCTCTACGCCCTTCTCTTTATTTAAAACAACTTAGTATTTGAGCATCTCCCCTCCCTAGATTGTCCAACGGCAACATTAGTGGGGCCTATTGCTGACGTCATCAATGGTATGATTGATGTCAGCAGTGTATGGGCAGATGGAGACTTGAAGGAAGAAAGTATGGGGTCTAATATAATTGCTTTCCACAAGGCTTCCTATAATGGTTGCTCGTTCGATATGGAAAAAGGTCTGTGGGTATGCAAAAGAAAACTGATTTTCTGCCTTGAGATTATGTTTATCTTCCTGCATTCTAGTGTTCCAAATATCGGCGATATTATTGCCAATATTATCGGCATCTCCAGGGCAACGATGCTGAAACTGCTGAAAATATAAAAATTTCCAAATATCAGATATTTTCAATAATATCGGTGATACTTGGTAATATTATTGATATCAACGATACATAGTTATATTTTCAAATTTAACTATGTCATCTACTGCAATCATCCACAAAGACAACAAAATATTTAAATTAAGATGAATTGGACCCCAAACATATGAATGTATAAAAAAAAATAGTTTATCGTGTTACTTTATCTTCACGAGACATAAAAGACACTTTAAAATGCTTGCTTAACTCCTAAACTTTACACTTTAACCTACGACAAAGACGAGATAAGACTCTTCAAACTATTTAAGGATGGGTGACCAAGCCTGGAATGCCACTAATGAGGAGCGATGTTGGTCTGTAGTACGACTCCAACTCCAGTTGTTCCATGGTTAAGGTAATAGAGTCCATTTGATTCATGCCCTCCACCAATCATCCTCCTCGTCTTTAGATCTTGAAATTTACAATAAGAAAGATGGAATTTGATAGAACAATGCTTACCGGTTATATGATCGGAAGTGCCAAAATCAATAATCCATGGGATACTCTTAGAAAACATAAAGCAAGATGTACCTGATTGGGTCAAAGTTGCAGTAGAGGAAGAGGCATATGTGGAGTGATCTCTCAGAAGCTTGGTATGTTTTTCCTTGGATATAGTAATTGTGTCACCTCAAGTACTCGGTTTAGTAGGAGTGACAGACTTAGATACATACACTTTAGAACCATCATGCAATGAGCGGACTTGATTAGCCCAAGTTGGCTTTCCCTCTAAATCCTAGCACGTATCAACAATGTGATTATTGAGGCTGCAATGGGTGTTGTGTCGATTATTGCGACCATGACTATTATCGCCACAAGAATTTATGCCACGACCATCCCACATACTTCTGCCTCTAACACGGCAACCACAACCGCCTTGACTCCTTCATCACCTCTACCAGATGTAGAGACAAAAGCAGATCGATTGGATGATGAAGAATTCTGTGTAGGATAGCTTTGGTCGAGATAAGACCATCACCATAGTGGAGGATAGATTTTATTGGCCAAGTCTCAAGCGAGATGTAGCCAAAATTTTAGGGTAATGTCGAACATGTGAACTAGCAAAACAGAAGAAGCAGAATACCGGATTGTATACGCCATTGCCAGTGCCACATGCGCCGTGGCAAGACATCAACATGGATTTCATGCTTGGGCTTCCCAAGACAATTAAAAAGCACGATTCCATTTTTTTGGTCATGGACTGCTTCTCCAAAATGACCCACTTTCTCCCGTGTTAAAAAACGTCAGATGCGTCCAACACAACCAAGATTTTCTTTGAGGGGGTGGTTCGATTACATGGTTTACTTAAGACCATAGTATCTGACAGGGATGTCTGATTTACTAATTATTTTTGGAATACATTATGACACGTGATGGGCATGAGACTCCAGTTCTTGTATGCCTACCATCCTCAAACTGATGGCCAAACTGAGGTTGTGAATCGAAGTCTTGGAAATCTACTATGATGTTTAGTGGGTGAACACATTAAAACTTGGGACTTGGTCTTGCCTATTGCCGAGTTTGCATATAACAGTTCAGTTAATAGGTCTACGGGTATGAGTCCATTCGAGATTGTTAGTGGTTACAAACCTAGACCGCATATAGATCTGTTACCTATGTCAGTCACCCAAAGGCCCTCGGAGTCAGCTGATGCATTTTCCCATTATATTCATGAGTTACATGCGGAGATTAGGTGGCAGATAAATTCTAGTAAAGAACAATACAAAATTTCAGCTGACTTACATCGTAGAATTCAAGAGTTGAATGGGGGTGATTATGTAATGGTTAGGATGAAGTTAGAATGGTTCCCGTAAGCTACTGTTAATAAGTTACAAGCACGCAGTGCTGGATCATTTAAGATTTTGAAAAAGATTGGATCCAATGCGTATGTGATAGATCTTCCACCTTGTATGGGGATTAGTTCAACATTCAATGTGGAAGATCCACCTTGTATGGGGATTAGTTCAACATTCAATGTGGAAGATCTAATGCCTTGTTTAAGTCATCGCATAGACCCTAATTTTGTTCCAAACTATTAGCCAATTTCTGAATTTTCTTTCCAACCTACACCACCTATGCTCACTATACCTAAGAAAAGACAAGAAATTGAAGGAATTGTGGATGAGCAAATTGTTTACACTCGAGACGGTGGATTTTAGAGGTACTTAGTGGAGTGGAAGAACAGACCATCATTCAATTGTACATGGTTGACGAAAGCGGAGTTGCAGAGGTTAGATCCGAATTTGTTAGAAAGGCACAAGAGTTTTATCTTGCTGGAGTCAAGCTCTTCTCAGCCGAAGGGAGTTGATGCGGACATCAGACCATTCAAAGTATATCAACGCAGGAGGCGTGCATTACCCGTGTAAATGTGGTTAGATGATGGGTACTGGTTGGGTCTTTAGAGGTTAAAGACCTTACACATATGTTCGTGATGTGTGTAAGTTACTTGGAGGAGATATTTGAGTCGTTGGATTGCGAGGTTGGTGTGATTAGATCGCTTGATCGTCGCGGCCCACCTTCATTGTGCTATCATTGGGGCCCCTTGGGCATCTTGGATTTGAGTTTATTTTATGCACTTTTTATTTATTTGAGTTTTGTGACAGTTAGGGGTGTACACGAACCGAGCTAGCTCGGTTCGCTCTCTTGACTCGACTCGAAAAAGCTCGATTCAACTCGGTTCGAAGCTGAGTTCGAGCCGAGTCGAGCTGATTTTTTGAGCTCGAAAGTGAGTTCGAGCAGGCCCTTGCTCGACTTGACTCGAATCGATACTCGACTCCACTTAGATCGACTGTGTGTGTGTGTGTGTGTGTATATATATATATATATATATATATATATATATATATATACCCTAAATCACGTGTTAGCTTGATTTTTGAGACAGTGAATCGTTGCATCTACAAAGTGAACGCCTCGGGTATCGTACACGTGTGCTGCTTTTACGCGTATGAGGCCCACGCACTACACGAATCCTAATTCATCCCTCTCTCTCTCTTTCTCGAGTCTCTATGCCCTGGGATCTTGCGATAAAATCCCCATAGCATTTCCTCAAACATGCTGTCTGCAAACTCTCCTTCTCCTTCTATCTCTTTAAACACCACATCTCCTCCTTCGCTCTCTCCAAATACCTTCCAAAATCCAACGGCATATACTCCTTAGATCCCTCTCTTATGGCCTCCCAATGGCAATTTGACCTTGGAGTGGATCCAAGACCTCACGTCCGCATTTTAATGGTCTTCGAGGAATCTCCCAGCGTTCAATTTCCCATCCTTATTTCCAGTAAGCGTCGTCGACAGCCTTATCCTCAAGGCGTCGAAGATCATCCACGCCGAACCCAATTGCGTGACAGTCAATGAGGAATGTGACAATTCAAGCGTTGTAGTTGTTGTCGGCGACGTCCATGGGTAGTTGCATCGACTTGGCTCGAACTCGGCTCGAAAGCTCGAAGCTCGAAACTGGCTCGAACTGGTCCGATTGCTGACCGAGCCGAGCTCGAGTTGGAGATGTTGGCTCGGTCACCGAGTCGAGCCGAGTTCGAGCTGGGTGTGCCTGGTGACCGAGCCGAGCCGAGCTGAGGCCAGCTCGACTCGGTTCGGCTCGATGTACACCCCTAGTGACAGTGCACGTACAATTTTTTGTGCAAATTTATATATTTTTAAAATTTTTTAGTAGGGGTATTTTGGTCATTTAAAACCTCAAAGGTATTGCTATGTTATGTTTATGAAAAAAGAGAGCTTTTGCTTCTTTAAGGCCGGACAATTCCGTCTTCGACTTCTGGTGATTGGAAGAAGGCGCAAGGCACAGGGAAGTGATTTCTCATCTTCTCCTTCTCTCTCATTTCTTTTATCAAGGTATTCTCTTCTTTAAACCTCTTTTCTTCATTTTCTTTTAAATTCTTTAGATCTAGAAGCTGATTCATTTTTTTTTTTTAAAACCCAAATCTTTAATCTTGGAAGATCTTGATCCCCACATATACATATTTTGATCTTCTTCAAATACCATCACCCATGGCCCTAAATGTGAACTATAATCAAAGAACCATCAAATTTTCTAAAATTTTCAGATTTTCTAATCTAGAAAATTCCTATTTCCTGGATTAGAAAATCCACTTGAATCGTCGGACGGACCCATTGTGAGATGAAAGTCCTATCTTTCGCCAGATCTGACTAAATTTAGATTTTAAGGTTCAATACAACGTGTTTGTGATGGATGTCTGTGATCATTGCTGAATTTTTCTTGGTTCTTTTTTATTTTATGACGTATAATGCTGAATTTTTGTTGTTAATGCTTGCATAAATCTGCCCATTTAAAATTCCGCATTCATTTACGGTTGGATTAGGCCGTCCTACACCATGAATTAGGTTAGCTTAGGGTTGGGCACCTTAGGTTGGAATGTAGGTTGGTGTTGGAGTTCCGGCTCCTATCTCACACCACCAGTAATCCTGAGTCACAACAAATCCAGATCAACCCTAGGTATTAGAAATTTGGATCTAACACCAACGTCAATCCATGCGCTTTGTGGAAGTATGTTCAATGAAGATAGAACAATCACAATAAACAAAATAACCAAACAATTAATCAAGCAACCACAGAAAACAAGTTATTTTACGTCGAAAACCCTTGTGGGAACAAACCACGGCACAAAGCAACAAAGATCCAATATAATCAAAACCTTATCGTTTACACCACTCATCTTTTTCGATTATAGGATCACTCGATCTTCTCTTGCGATGCGCACCTAGGAAAACCCTAGCCTCTTGAGAAAATCCCTTCCCAAGCCCTTACAAGTGTCTTGAACCATCTCACCTCGCAAAACCTTTGCCCTTAGAGAGAAAACACTCGTCTATACTAAAGCCCTAATCGTATAACCTGTTGGTCGGACCAAATCAAACCAACTCACACATTTCAGTCGAACTGAAAACGTGCAAATCTTCATAGTGTGCAAACTGAGATTCCATCCCTAATTCGGTTGGACCGATGATATACCGGTCGAACCGAAACAGGACTTCTCTGCACTAGCAGATTGACAGAATCCATGGCATCCTGCACAATAGTTGGGTTGGGTCCTCTTGAGGTCGGTTGGGTTGGGGTTTACCCTCAACGCGACCTGACCCACCCTACCCGAGTTTCACCCCTATTTGGAGATAATAAAAAATCTGCAAAAACAGTCACCAAATATGTCTACAAATTGAGATCTATCAAGAGGCACCGCTTTCGACTGATCCAAGGTGGTTGCCCATATGGCTGATGATGTCATCATATGACCTGAAGCACACAAGTGTGTTTAAAAACTGCTGTGTTGCACTCCAGAGACATGGAGGAACAAAAGAAAAATGAAGAACTAACCTTATATGTTGTCCAGAGACATTAGGAAAGGCTTATAGATCTGAAGGAGGCTTTGTTACAATGAGATCTGCAATAAAAGGTTGAGAGAGTCCATACCTTCACTGAAAGGAGCAACTCAACATATATACAAATACAAATATCCATAACTAAACTGTTCTCAATGAGAAAAATGAAATAAAAAGCAACAGCAAAAGCTGCAGTCTTGCTGCCCTCCTTTTGCTGTGTATTTTGTCAGGGGAATTTGCGGCTGAGTGACTTTGACATCAGGAAGTGTGACCCACTCAGCCGAGAAGACTGGAAAGTGTGTTCAAAATGACTTTTGTCGTAAGGGCTGTCTGTGTGGGACCAGAATCGTCTACAAAACATTGTTTTACGTTGTGCATAAAACACCCAAGCTCTGCGGAGCACACCATATCGTATATGTAAATCTCTCTGTTCATAAGCTGAGAACCCTTACTTGAACCGTACATACAAAAGATCAGCCTGATAGAAAACTCTGATGGGCTACATCAATGGTATCAACTGAAATTGCTCCTGAAACCTCTAATTTCATGCATTGTCGCCTGCCTAGACTTTTGGATCAGGCTGACTTTTGTCTCTTCACTTCATCCTGGTGAGTTGCACCTGATTAATGAGTTTGATGAAAGACACCAAGGTGGCCCCACACAAACCTATGGTTGGCATCATCCCTATGGTTCCTTGTGGTGTGGCCCACCTGAGTTGTGGATCTGGCTGATTGATTTTTTTTTTGAGGACCTAGGATTGAGCATAGAACCTGATGGATGGAGTGGATGATACATACAACATTGTATGCTCCACAGAGATCTGGTGTTTTACATGCTGCGCAAAATAGGTGTTGTAGAGGATTCTGGTCTGTCTGTGTGGGGCCTGTACTGGATTTGAATCTGGAAAGCGGATATGCAAATGCATGGGTTCATTCTCTGGTGTGTTATAAGAGTAAGAAGTCAGAACCATTGGTCATGATTCTCAACTGGCATTAAATTATCATTCAAAGAGAAATACCTAGTAAATTTAGAACTATCTTTTGTTTTGCAAGCTTCCTTGTTTGAGTTAATTATATGTTAGAGAGGAATAAAGATCATTAACATTTTTGTAACAATAATAATAATAAAACTACTCTTGATGACCTTGTCTATGTGCATAACAAACTTTACGTTATCCTATGACAAAACTACCCTTGTATGCAACACCGTGTTACAGAGGCATGTCATATCTGGGAAAGCAACATTACTACGAAATTGATAGAACCTTCATTGGTATGTATCTGCGTGTCTGCATAGTGATCATATCCACAGTTTCAATTTGGATGGTTAATTTCGGTTATATGTATGATCACTATGATCAAAACCGTTGATATGATCACAATGGATGACCATCGACCCATACACGACGACTCCCAGATTGTAAGATCACAACTACAAAACATTCTCATTTTATTTTTTTTTAAAATTTTTTTATTTTTTATTTTATTTTTTATTTTATTTTTTTTATTTTTTTTAACTTTCATTCTTCAGGCACATGTGAATTTGTGAATCATTGCCATTTTTTTTCTCTGACTTTATATTTGTTGGCGACCTATTGAAGGGTTAGGATTCTTCCAATCTGGGTAGTTATTGGCACTTTATCCGATCACAGTTAGTCTCATCATATCGACAGTTTGGATCACTGAACCCTGGGACTCCCAATTGTACAAACTGAAACCAACACAAACATAACAACCATTCTGCCTGAGAACTGTGATAAACCTGTCGTAGGCAATGCATTAGGTTGTTTGGACTATGAGTTTTTTTACAATGATAACAGGTTTTTGCTTGGAGTGTTCAGGTTCATATTTATGTTTTTGGACTTTGTAATACCCTCTGCAATATGTTTTTTTTTAAAATTTTTTCCTTCTCAAGTTGGTTTTTCGTTTGAAGCAGGTAGTCAGATTTTCAGTGTGCCTTTGGATCCTGAATTGACATTCTTCTTGGAGGACTTTGGCGCCACCATCATTCATTAAAAACGTCTTCTCCAGGTTGGTCTTTTCCACTTTAAGAATTGTTCTGTTTCATGATATCATGCACTTCATTTCTGCATTATAATTAAGGGAGGCTGAGTTCTCGTCCCGAACAGGGAACTTCCTTGTTCGGAACTTAGTTTGTACAAATGGGGCCCATGGTTGGTCTATACAAGCCATTGACCTGACAACCCTGGTCATGGATAGACCCAGAATTTGGGATCTTCCAATTTGGGATAATTTGGTGGAATGGTCTATCCATGATGGCTGCGGTCAAATCAATGGCTTGGGTAGAGCAAGCATGCACAACTACAAACCAAGTTTTGAACAAATAGTGAACTCAGCCTCTAATTGAGTTTTTTTTTTTTTTTTTTTTTTTTTTTTTTTTTTTTTTTTTTTTAAATTAATTTTTGAATGAAAAATGTAACTTGCGTAAGAGGAATTATTGCTCTAAATATTGAGAAATTACAAAAATGTGGGCCCCAAGAACCGTAGGTTTTTATGATTTAGATTCAGGCAAAAACCAAACTTCAGTTTGATAGTACATGTCCTATGGCTGGAATATGAGTGATGCAATGCAAAGTGCGAACGGTACTCAGCGTGAGTGGGATGGAGAAGTGGCCTTGCCTTGTTTGCGACATATGGGCCATTCATCAGGTGGGGCAGGCCATGAACATGCCTGACACAAAAAATTGGACTAAATGCATACATTGGATATAGACCTTTCTCATACAAGTGTATTCCACCTGAGGGATGGACTAGCCTGTTTTCTGGGTCAGGGCATGTTCACTGTGTGCCCCACCTGATGAATGGCCTGGATATTGCAGTATGCCAAATTGGCATGCTAACAGACCAACCCAATGAATAGCCAGTGTCCATTTAGCAATGTTTTGAACTTTATGTTTTTGGGTGCTCTCTTACCAGGCCAATTTTTCTGTTGCGTTGCCATTTCAGCTTCAATTTGTTGCTTGGTATTTCTGCATCACTTGAATTGAGATGCTGCACATAGTTCAAAAACCCAAACAGTCTGACTTGGCTTGATGTCTAGCTAGGTTGGGCCAACTCGGAATTAATTGAGTCTTTATTGACTCGACTTGGTATTTAATGATGAAATTAACAATATTTATAAAATTATAAATATTTAAAATATTTAGTGCAACTGAACACACTGATGTGGTACTAAGTCACCTCCTATCCACATTGGTGCCCATCTGATCAAGGGCCTGGATCCCCAAAATCATGGGCCTCATCGGCCCAATGATGGCCCATCAGGACACTTGAGTTCACTTCATGATTTCGTGATCCTACTGTTGTGCATTTAAGATACATTAACTTGCTCTTACCAAGGTTTAGTGTCTTTGATGTCGATGACAGTGGCTGTGCTAACCATAGTTATGAAGCTCGACTAGACTCGATAATCAGCTGGTTGGGTAAACATGAAGACTTGAAGGAGTCTTTATTTATTTATTTTTGAAAGGTGCAATTTTATTAAGCCAAAGGCCAAGTCTTTATTTATTTATTTTTGAAAGGTGCAATTTTATTAAGCCAAAGGCCAACCCCCCCCCCCCCCCCCCCCCCCCCCCCCCCCAAATAAATAAATAAATGAAGGAAGAAGGAAGAGTAAGGAGCAAACCTAGCCTAAAAAATGGAAAAACAAAGAGTGCAACAACAGCAGCCCGTGGGTCATGCATGATCCCAGAAAAAAAGGTGAAAATGACTAGGAGCACGGCTTGAGGGGCCCAGTCCATAAACAGGAACAACGCTCTGTTAAACACTCCTAAGGCTGAAAGACCCTTACTGTGAAAACAACGATTATTTTTCTCCCTCCAAATAACCCAGAAAACTGTAAGAAGAATGAGTCTCCATCTCTTTCTACCCAATGACCCCCTGTCTACTTCGTGCCATCCGAGCAAAAGATCTCCAATGGAAGCAGGCATGATCCAGCAGACACTGGCTAAAGAGAACACCCCCGATCAGATGATCGTCAAAAATGGACAGTGAAGGAAGACATGGTTGACCGTTTCTGCATCTCGTTTGCATAAGAGGCACATGTTTGGAAGGACCATTCCTTGCGAGCACGTGACCTCTTCCAACGACCCATGCAAACCCTATGATTTTAAGGGGAGCCCCATACGTCCAAACAAAGCTCGAAGGGCTAGGAGATTCTGAATTTGCCGGTCTAGTGAGAAGATCGAAGAAGGAACCTGAGGCTTTACACTTCCAAACCAAAGAGGCTTCCTCTCTCTTCCGACAAGATACAGGCTCCCTGCAAACAGGAGAGTAAATTAGCAAGGCTGGCGATCTCACTATCCCTCAGGTTCCTCGTAAAAGGAGGAAGCCAAAGGCCTTCCAATCAACTCTCAGAATAGCATTGATCCACAGTGATATTAATATCATTGCAAACAGATGCCAGGTCCTGGAATAGGGAGATGAGAGTTTTCTCCCCCAGCTAGGGGTCCAACCAAAATATCACCCTTTCACCATTACCTACCAAGAATCCCACACCTTGAAAGACAGGCTGCCACCTGGTATACCTTTCTGTATAAATGATGCCCAGTGGAGGGAAGAAGATTTTGTTCACCCTCCCATAGGAGATGGACTATATTTAGCAACTACAAGAGATATCCACAAAGCTGACTCCTCTTTAGAGAACCTCCAAACTCACTTGCCCAAAAACGCTGAATTTACCAAATCCACGCGCTTAATTCCTGCTCCCCCTTGTGCGTATGGGGTACACACTAACTTCTAATTTAGCAGGGGAAATTTTCTAGAGGAAGATCCATTGTGCCAAACGCACAGTGCCTAGTATCCATCGTTTACGTCTAGGACTACTGGTGTATCTAATCCCATTCGCTCCCCTAGCTCGTCTCTCAGTGTCAGTGTCAGCTTAGCAGAGCGCTTTCGCCGTTGGTGTTCTTGCCAATCTCTATGCATTTCACCGCTCCACCGGAAATTCCCTCTGCCCCTACCGTACTCCAGCTTGGTAGTTTCCACTGCCTGTCCAGGGTTGAGCCCTGGGATTTGATGGTGGACTTGAAAAGCCACCTACAAACGCTTTACGCCGTGAAGTGAATTGGAATTGTAATCAGATACATCTTGAGTTTTTGAGAACCATTTAAATTACTAGATTAGTAATTTAAATGGTTCTCAAAAATTCGCTCAAACTTTCATTATATATGGGATTCCTATGTATTTCAGTCCGTTTCTTCAATTAGATGAGGTCCCTGCGTAATTTATCAATTCTGGAAATAACTGATTTCGGGCAATGGAATAAAGACATGTAGTGGACAGGGAGGTTAGCTAAAGAGTCCTTAATACAAGCCTGACTCCAAGAGAGAGCAAGCTAGTCCTCCAGGAGGAGAGTTTTTCCTCTATTCCTTCAAGCACTCTATCCCAAAGGTATAACGGAGGCTTTCCCACACGGAGGGAGACTCAAGTAATAGGTGAGAAAGGATCCAACTCTACAACCAAACACAGCCGACTCTACTTGATATTTGATTTACAGATAAAAATATAGGAATGAAATTTTAGAACAGTAAAGACTTCTACAAGTAATATAAATTGCCCTATTGAGTAGTTACAACAAGTGCTTGGTGCAGTGATTGAATGCTTTGTGCCCCTCGGTGGATCTCCTTCACTTCTGTTCTCGGCCTGAGTTTTGTCAAGTGAATTTTCCAGTTGACTTGATGAGTGAGTCCAGTTAAAGAGCTGAGTTTTGCAATGACTAGGCTCAAAATCTCGCCAAGTCGGTTGATTCGGATGAGTTTCGAGTGAGTCAGCTAGTTTTAGAACTATGGTGCTAACCTGTTCTTACCCCTATTTGAATATGTAAGACTATGGTCATTGAATTGCGGTCGGTTGGGGTTCTCATTGGGCCATGTTGTCCTATAGAGCTTTCAGGTTTAG